>JAQFVV010006216.1:5000-605000 GCA_028023455.1 Epiperipatus broadwayi
ATTGTGTGACCAAGTCAAAACATCAGTATATTAATATTAAAAGTTTTTTAACACGGATGAATGTGCCAAATATGTATTTTATATATTTAACCCATGCAAATTTTCGTTTTAACATATATATATATATATATATATATATATATATATATATATATATATATATATATATATATATATATATATATATATATATATATATATATATATGCATGTTAATTAACTATATTAGTAGTGCTAAGTCCAATTAGTAAGACATTAGTAAATACAATCTCATGTCAGTCATCCACAGGAACATCAATATAAGAAGTTTTTTTATCTTATATGAAGAACCCTGTACAATACAAAAAAAGATTGAAGAAATGCCTATTTGATTGATAGACCAGATGAGCTGAGAATGATTTACAATTTCCAAACCTTACAGTGATTTTCCAGGAATAATTAGCATTAGTTTATTCTTGTCCATATACTCTAATAATACTTAATCTTAGTGTAATTAAGTCTTCTGTTGATCAATTCTTCCCTATAGAGACAGCATTGATATTTATTGTTTTAACATTATATAGTGAAATATACAGTTACTTATTTGTATTACATATAGTGATATTGATATATTGTTGTTAAGGGAAGGGTTTTGTAATTATTGATATACTCCAACTCTTACTCTCAGTTGATATTAAAAAAATATATTTATAAAATATTTCAAAGGCTTTGTATTAAGATATGTTTATCACACTTTTTGATAATTATAAAATTAATCTTTTATCTAAGAGAAGTAAAGAGGTAACAGTAACAATAACTAAAAAAAGGATGCAAAAATATGTGAATTGTGTTAAAATGATATAAAAATAATTAAAATTAAAAAAATACTTGTGTATTTTCTAGTTATTTATATTTTAATTTTTTTCATAGATATATATAATCATTCTAAAATATTATAGTATAATATACTTATACCAATGTTATCATTTATGTCAACAATAAAGAGTTCAAAATATATTATTCTTGAAAATTAGAGATGTGTGCAAAAAAGAAGGAATAATATTATTTTTTTTTTTGTTTTGCTCTATCAAGTGCAGTGAAGGAAATTTATTACAAAGCTTTTTACTTTATTACTTTTTGCCTTTATCAAAGACAAGGTATTTCTTCATTTATGTCTTGCATAATTTATAGGATCCACTAGAAAGCAAACCACTTATCTAATGATTTTTACATTTTGTTATCTGTATGTATCTTCTTACATCAATGGAACACCATGGGCATAGACATGCATAGCTAAGAAAAGAAATTGTATGTTTAGTCAACTCATCCCAACCTGAAGAAGAAAGAGACCAGTATTCAAAACCTGAAAAGTAATTGTAAAAAGGAAAATATTATGGTTAATCTTCTGAATCATTCTGTCATACAGCAAATATGATATATAAAAAATAATAATAATAAAGCTGTTCTAAACACAAATGTTTTCAATAACTACTTTAGGAAACAGTAGACTAAACCTGCCATACTCAACCTGCATCCCACAGGTGGCATGAAGCCTGCCAAGCTATTACGTGTGGCCCAGTAATAACTGATGGTTATCAGATGCGACAACAATCTTCTCAATTAACGAATAATCACATGTGATTGATTTATTTTATTGACACTTTAATAATGTTATCTGTCATTTTTTTTAATTTCACAGATTTTAAAAACCTGCCAAATCTACACTATAAGTACCAGAGTATCTCATATATGGTTTGTAGTTATTCTCAACTCACTATCTTATATCATTGTTATACCATTAAATATTATTTATTTCTTACTTAAAAAAATACTGAAGGTGCTAAAATCAGCAAATAATGATAAAATACCTCTTTTCATGCTTCTGATTGGTTCTTTCTTTTTTTCTACACAAGGGAGCACTAATCCATGACTTTGTCAGTTGTATTTCTACGTTTTGAATTCAGAAATGAAAACATAATTTGCTGAACTTTTTTTTACCCACATGTTTGTTTTTTAGATTTTAGTCAAAAATATTTATATTTACACTAAAACATATTGATAAATAATTCAATGAATTATGGTTGGAATTTATAATTGAATGATAAGTATTTATTTTAATTTGACTATGTTAAATTATTATTATCAATTCTAAAAGAACATTAAAAAAATTATAATAATGGTGGTAATGGAAGTGCATGATAGATACTAATTTTATAGTTCTAGTTATATATGCCTATTTAACTATGGGTAACTCAGATAATAAAAATATGAATTAGCTGTAAATATTTTTAGTGTTTTTTTTAATAAACTAAATATTGTAATGAAATTTTTATAAATTATATACATGTTATTGCAGTGTGCAGTGTAAAGCTGTTTACTACTGTAATAAAACATTCTTAATTTTACTTATGCTAAAATTTGTTATGCAAAATAAATTATATTTCTAATATTTCTTTAACTTCTTTCATTTAATCTATTATTATAAAGTGTGTAAATAAATCATAAATGAATGAATACTAACACTCAACCACATGATAAAGTCTTTGGAAAACATAGAGTGTTAGTATTCATTCATTTATAGTTAAAATCTTCAAAGCGCATGTGCAACAGCGTAATGCTGTATTATAAAGTGTGACAATCTTCAAATTATTATATCAGAAGTCGAACTCTGATAATGCACTATTACTTTTAAATATTATAAATCTCCACACACTCACGTGTCAATAAGAGTTTAAAAAACTTAAGTGAATCACTTAAATTTAGAGTGCATTTCCATAAATACATCCATTCTCAGAGACCATGCTAAGTCAGGGCTTGAGTATATTGTGTGCCTGATGTTATAATCAAATTTTGGATTGTACAAATTTTTAACCTATCACAGGAGAAAGACAGTGTCTCATTTTTAAACATCCATTATCAGACAAATATCACTTATAAATGTAAATCTATTAATATAAAACACTGAAAATATTGAAATTATTATATTAAAAGTTGGACTCTGATAATGCACTAATTACATTTATACATTATAAATCTTTTTTGCACTCACATGTCAATAAAAGTTTAAAAAACTTAAGTGACAGGTTAAATAGATTTGTATAATTCAAAATTTGATTATAACATCAGGCACACAATAGACTCAAACCCTGATTTAGCATGGTCAGTGAGAGTTAGTGTATTTATAGATATGCACTCTAAACTTAAGTGATTCACTTAAGTTTTTTAAACTCTTACTAATATGTGAGTGCTTGGAAATTTATAATATTTAAAAGTGATATTGTATTATCCAGTTTGACTTCCAATCTAATAACTTCTTTTGTTAATACTGCAGGATGAAACTGTCTATAAGCTTAATTCAGTTTGCTTTAATTTCTAGCCTCCCTTCTCCTCATCACATCAGAAAACTTTCTTATTTCATCCAACTATCTCAAATGTCATCTCATTAAATTTTTGATACTATCCTACACCAGTTTAAACAAATTGTTTGTTAATATTATATATGATTTCAACTACAATAATATTACTAAAGAGAAAAATAGACTCTGATATAATTTTAAATAGCAAAATTCATAAATATAAAATCCAAGTTAACATTATTCATGTATTTAAATAAAAAGAATAAAACTATGAAGTGAATTTAATATAATACTTTATATGAGAAATTTATCAAATAATTTGAAATTTATCTAAAATATGTATATACTAAAAACATAAATATAATGCAAAAAATTATGATATGAATGAAAAAAAATTGTAGATAAATTTCATAAACTAAAATATATTGTGCAGCTCAATGCAATATTATGACAATGTTAGTTGAAATATTATGTGATCTTCTGAACAAATAAGCATTTATCATTTTCAAATAGGATAACTATTTTTCAATATTAATGTTGCTGTCAATTTGCTGAAATGCCAGCAGCTTCTTATGAACATATTGCTACTTAAAAACTTGCTGCATTTTATATTTGACTTTCAAATTGAAAGTCAGTTCAAAATCGTTGGCTAATTTAAATTAAATTTGAAAGAAAAATATTTGTTTTAATATTTAGTTAAATATTTGATTGTATTATAGTTTTGTGTGTATCTAAATTTTATTTAAATCATTATTAAAAAATTATATCATGTGTGATAGATTAAATACCTAAAGGAAAATTATCTTATATAATATTGATTTTTAAATTCATTTTTACATTCTTTTTTTTTAGTAGTAAATGGAAAATAATACTACTTTTATCAGTTGCAATGGTCATATATATATATATATATATATATATAGGTTGACGTATTTATATCTGTTTCTATATATCATATATATATATATATATATATATATAGGTTGACGTATTTATTTACGTTAAAATAAACAAAGTGAAAGTCATAAATATAATTTTGGGTTTATTAATTGCATGTTATTGCCTTTTTCTTTATTTAAAAATTTCATTGATTTTTTAAATTATGATCTGGTTAGTAATAGAGTTCAATTGTTGATAGAGACACTGAAAGCAGATACTGAACAATCCATAGTGTTTAAATAATTTGCAAATGAAATCTATTTAAAGGTTAATGCTTTGATTTTAATAACAAACAATTCAAGCATACATATTTAACTGGTTTTTATCTTCTGTTTTTTATTGTATCATATAATGTTATGCTAATTTGTAATGCCTAATAATTATGTGCATTCATCCAAACTTATAATTTAATGTTTGTTTTTTTTAGTAAACTTTGAAGATTAAAAAAGAATAAACTTTTTAAAACTTTGAAGTGATTGTTTCAGTATTTTAAAAGAAGTAAAAGTAGTCACAATATATTGTAAATGTATATAATATATATAATATGCCATTACATTATTTTAAAATTAAAATAAAAAGATCATAAATAAAAATTGATTTATTAAAAAAAAAAACTTAACCTAAAAACTGAAATCTAAAAGTTGTTTAACGTAAATATAGATATATAGATTGCACAGGTGGAAAACTTTAAAAACTATTTTAAAAATAAAAGTATTTGAAAGTATTTTTTTTTGTAAAAAAAAAAAGTAAAGATTGATATTTTTTTAAAATAGAAGTAAATAATTTTTATCATGTTTAATCTTAGAAAGTGAAAATTATTGTTTGTTTTTTTTTTTAATTAAATGATTGTTTTTTAAAGCAAACTAGCCCTTGAGGCACTTTAAATAATTTAAAAGGTCAGATAATTGAATAAAAAGAATTAGCTTGACCAATGGAAGTACCAAGCTACAGCATGGACCAAAAAGGAGACTCTAGGATTAGTGATGTCTTGCTCATTAAATCTGAAAATTTGCTGATAAGAGGCTAATAAAAATATAAACGGCCAAATAATTGTTGTCTGGGATGGTGACTATTAAGCTATATATGAACGGTAGCTGTATTGCATATTTTACGATGTAGAAGTCAGCAATAGATTTAATTTCTGGACAACCAGGTGAGGCCTCCCTATGACAGTTATAGACCAAAAGGAATGGCAATTAGTGGCTTCATTTTTTTTTAAAAAGGACAAACAATCTACTAAGTAATCATGAAGATGGACCTTTAAATCTGCAAAATCCAAAAAGTATAAACTTTTTTTGCTTATCTAATAGGAACTTTTTCTAAATTTACAATGAGCAATTGAAAATAAGAACCCTCATCTGACTTAAAGAATTCAAAGTCAGTTTTAAATATTTTTTCTGCATATGTTTAATTAATCACTTCCATTTCATTTTTTGTTTTCGTTATGTGTTAATTAAATCGTTTGACTATATTTAAATTTAAGTTGGGTGTGGACGGCTATATAGATTCATTAAGTTTGTTAGGTTAAGGGAGAGTTAATCTTGGGTTAGTTGTTTTGTGGTTAAATTGGGTTAATGTATTGGATATATTGGTGTAATTAGTAAATGTAGTATGAAGATACGCTATGTGCAGGATCATGTATATGCCACACTTGGGCAAAATAAATCCTATTTCTTAATGACCATCGGAAGCAGAACTATTCCCCGCTCCTTGGATCACCCCTTCAGCCAATGGAATGGGATTGTAAGATGGCAAAAAAGACAGCAATCCATTCCTATGGAGTGTTCTTTTTTTATTGTTCTTTTTGCCAAACAGATGTAACATTCCTATATTGGACAAGATACAATTTCTTCTCTATAACCATGCTGTTCAGATGTGAATTCCTGACAATATGGTATTGTACTGTCATACTCATGCTGCATCAATATATCAGATAGATTGACATTGGTTTGGCTGCAACCTTTTGGTCTAGGGTTAAATAAGGGCTATAGGATATTTTCCTTTTTCAATGAATCTTTATAGTGTATCCATACTCAACATTATAAAATAAACTCTTATTAAAATCCATCTGTGCAGATTGTTTAAAATAACAATTTAAATTTAAAAATTAATATTAAAATATAAACAAGATAAATTTTAGTTCTCAATTTTTAAATATTTATATATGAGTCAATAAATCTTTTTGGGTGGGTTATTTCTGGCAGTAGCTTATTTATTTATTTTATGGAAATCTTTTTTATTAAAATATATTTTAAGCAAGTTTTATATTAAATCTCTGTGTTTCCACAAGCTAGTGACTGGGTTAATGGGCCAAATTTCAAATAAAGTGGGATCTTGACTTGCATATTTGCCTACTATATAAATATTCCAGGTTCAAATAGCCTGGTGATACCCTGTATGGCAGATATGCTAAGACCTCGTTCTCCCCGACCGTTATAATATATCAAGCAACAAGTTATATTTCTTTTATAATTTAATCTGTTCATTAATGAAGGACAATAGGCAAATGGTATTTTGAAGATATGATTGCCCTTACTATTTGGTATCCATTCATTCACATTTGCAAATGTGATCAAATATACTTTAATCACTTTGGTAGAAAAAAAAACCTTCTGCATTACATTTTAGTAAAAACAAAAAGAATAATTATAATAAGGATTAAAATGATTCTGTGCTTAACGGAAAGTATAGTTCTAAAGAGTCACTAGCTGCTAAATAATCTAATAAACATTGTGAGAATAAAGTGCCATTCATATAATGTTCAGATGAATTACTATTATTAAGCTGAAGATATTGATAAATCAATGGTATTAACAGTGTTCAGAACTATAAAAAATATACAAATAGAATTTTTTAAGGCATATTACATATATATATGAATAATTTAGCATTTTAAAATGTTGAAACGAAGACATTTTTATTATATAATGATATTCGCTTATAATAAATGAATAATTTTTAATAGACTAATCTAAATATACACCTTTTGGTTTCAATTCTCTTTGTTTTATTAATGAATTCTAATTAGAAAGTTATAAGACATTTTTTTTATGTTTATTTATATAACACAAAAGATTTCGTCAAAACATTTAACTTAAAACATTTAAATTTGATATTTATCGAAAGATTTATTTAACATAATTTTTAATAAAAAAAAAATATTTTAAAAACCCTTATTTTTAATTTATTAGATAGTGTTTTTTCTTTAAGTCTAGACAAATTTACATAAGATATTTTTTTTTTAAAAAAAAAGAACTGAATAGTTTTTAATTAAGCATGGAAGTATATAAATAACTTTATTGAAATACATATTTAAGAATGATACAATTGTAAATAAAATAAAAGTAATCCATGTTCCTCGGGCAACCAGATGGTCAGGCTCCATGTGTTGTCTAATAAAAATCTGGACGAGATGATACTGTCCTTATGGCGAAATTCCTTCAACTTAGAAATGAATGTGTTCATGCAAATAAATTCAAAATAATTCATCTTTTACCAACATTCTCCATTACTTTTAATAATTTGAAATATTTCTACATATTACTATTTAATTGCACAACCATGTATAATTACAACTGTGAAATCTAGCACAAATTTAAATTAATACATATATATATAATGATTTCCACATTTACAGTAGATTATTTAGTAATGATATATATATATATATATATTATAACCTACACTCCCAACACCGCACATATATATATTACATGAACGAAATGCACAGGCGCCAGTTCTATTAATGAATAGAACAATATAATAAAATATATAATATAAAATTATTACTGAGACTCTATACTTAAGTTTATGTTCAGCTCAGCTCAGTGGGAGGCTATAGGCAGTTTAAAAGATATATAATAATAAATGAATAAAGGAAGAAATATTATAAAACATTCAATATATTGTAAATTCCTTTGTTAATTGATTGTATGATAAAGAATCATAAGGTTTACTTAGTACAGTCTATGAAAAATATACTTTAAACTTAATTTCTTCCTTCATCCAAGTATAACATATATCAGCTTGCTATAATTATATTCGTAGACAATTTTGTTACTTGGCATATCATAATTTAAACATTTACTCTAATGCTAATCAAGAAATAAATAATAAGATCTCAGGGAATTTAATAAACACAGTTGAATTAATAAACTCCATTGCCCATAAGTTATAATTATAAAGTATGCTAAAATATAATGAAACAAATTGACTAAATATTTCACTGTGCTTCAATAATAAGATAATGACAGAGATAGGATATTTTAATCTCATATCATCATCTAACGAATATACTGACTTGGCAACCCTTCTAATACGTTTATCAAGTGGCAAATACTCTTTATAATGTTTGGATTGAGAAATACAATATTGTCAGACATTAGCAAATTTATTATGATAACTTTAAAATAGTATATCTGTTTTATAATAGATTTATACAATGTGGAGATGTGGAAATGGAAATACGAATATATACAAAAAAATATCTCACGACACAGTTGTTTTAAATTTAAATAACCAAATACATCATTTATTACAAATAAACAAAATAAATTGGGATGAACATAATATTTACAAAGTAGGTCTTCGTTTTATAGACCTTTAAATTATTAAATAAATCTTTAGCATCAGTTTGGGATTCCTACTATCTAAACAAACTAATAATAAACTTAAAGATCCCGACTTGGAACACATACTTGCTTAGATGTTTTATCCATACGACAATAAATAAATGAAATATCATATTATTATCACAACAAAAAAAAAATATAAATACTTTCGAAAGGATATTACGGTTGATTGACAAAATAAATCAAACCATTAATCTTTGGCTTTCAGCAAAACAACTTTCTCTAATTGACTAAATAATAATTCCAATTCCTTATACCTTTTATACATAGCAAAATCATGTTTATTCTGATGATTTGATGATTAATTTTTACTTAAATAGATACATTGTATTTTAAAATACTTATTTCCTGTTTAAATCTTAATGTTTTATACCTTTATTAACTGAATTTAGTATATTTCCGAGCATTTATTTCTCATTTTTATATTTCATAATTCTATACCCCAATTCGCGATATTATTTATATTACGCGTGTGTGTGTACGTTCAAGCAGCACTATTATAAAACAATCTTTTCTATAAACTCTCCCTTCATTAAGAAAATATCACATAATTAATTTATTTTGAACAATGTCGTAAATCCTCCATAAATATGACACTAGTACTACATCCAGAATTAATCTAACAATTTGTCTAACCCACTTTTTAATTAACACAAAGCTATATTTTATGATTTTACATACAACACGTTATAAAGGGAATATACATGAGGAGCAGATAAACATCTATTGAACACTTCTACCAGAATTCACCTAATTCCACATATACCTTTGGTGGAGAACATCTACTCAACACCAAGAATCCAAGAAAAACGTCATATCACTTCCTAAGCATCATTTAATCATCTTTTAACAATAACTCTTTTACTTCTAAATACATTATTTGGTGGGAATTTTTAATTCCACAACACCAGGACCCTAAGAACCTCACTTCAAAAATATCATTAATCATACGCATATAAAATAAACTAGGCCCTACTCATGGAAATTATTAACATATATTAAATAAGCAAGATCTTTTATCCCTATAAATATTACAACACAGTCAGATTTCTTTCTATTATCATAGCTTCTAAAATATTGAACCTTATAAATACATGCTAGCAGACAAATACCTACAGATAATACATCAATCTGTTCAACTCAGAAAATACGACACTGTACGAATTTATGCATAAAATATTCACAAATTATACTTTATCACACAAATATTACAATTGTGCAAAACAAACACACTCTCGCGAACAAAAAATATATATAATACTAACCCTAAATTACGCATTAAGCAGGTAATATGATAATTAAATATTGCATCAAGGTATTTTTTTTTAATTTAATAAACTTTAGGTTACTTTTAAGATTTAATGCTTCTAATTATTATGAACAAACTTTCTTTTTATATTTAACAAACTATTTTTATTATACGTTCATTCGTTGATTCAAAAAAATAATAATAATAATAATAATAATAATTCTCACTTTAAGATAATAACATATGCAAAAACAAATGTAAACCTCTCTAATAATATATTATTAAAAATATTTCCTTCATCCTCATAAGGAAAATAATAAGACCTATTTGAACACAATCAATTTTTTTTTTTTTACGATGTACTACTCCTTTAAGTTGTACGTTTTCCAGAGACGGTCTTGAAAGTCAAAATAATATATATTATAAAATAAACATAATGATATTAAAGCTTCTCTATCCATCATATACATTATATATGAGTTAAGCAATAAAAAAAAAAAACAAAAACAATATAAAAAAAATTATTAGTTTTGTAATTTGAATAAAAAGTTCATTTGCAAAGCTTCTCTCCGGGATTATACAAACAGTATAGGACACATTCCAAACCGACTTTAAACTAAATGCACTTCTGCAGTATAACTTAAAATATATATATATATATATATATATATATATATATATATATATATATATAAATCATATTATAATATTATATATATATATATATTGTGCCCTTTTGTATGGGTCACCATCTAATTTTTGTGCTAATCTGTTAAAAATTTTAAATTTAAGATATATTTGAATATGTGATGTTAATTTTGCTTATGGTAATATTTCAAAAGGTTTAATTAAAGCAATCTATGAGTATTTGATATGTGAAATTGTGCTGAAATTGAGAGAGACATTTTAAATAAAGATGATAGTAGTATATGGTTGGGAAAACTGGCCATAGTTAATACTGCATTAATATATTTAATAAGTAGGTACTTAAAACTAAAAGTGTTTAAAAGACAAGTTAAAATTAAATGCATATATTTATTATTGATAAAATAATGTTATAAAAGAATATAAATATTTTTTAATTATTATAAATACTTAAATAGAAGATTAATATTTGATTTTAATAATATCGAATTATTAATTTAAAATCTGTTATATTATCTTATTTATTTTTAAAAAATATTTATTTTAAAAAATGCAATTGTTAGTTATTTTTAGATTATGAGAAGCGTTTCTTTTGTTGTAAAAAAAAACAGATGTTAGTTAGATACGCACACACATGCTTGGAAGTTATCTAATAAAGTTGCATAACTATTTTAAAAATCATGTTATAAAATTTATAAATAATACGTGAGCTATCACGAGATAAAAATAAAGATAAATCAATGTAGAATATTAAATCTGATTTTTAAAAGTATTGCTTTAAAAATATAACGTATAAAAAAGACTTAGTGTATTTTAAATAATCTTCTAAAAGTTAAAATTAAAATCAAGTAAGTAAGAATATTTTAAAAGAATGTTTAGTGGATTTAAATAAATGATAAAGATTATTTTAAAAATTTAATAATGTAATAAATATTAAATATTAAATAAGTCATTATTTATTTTTAAATTTTGTGTTGTTGGTAAATATGTAAATAAGCCAGCAAGTTGATTGTTTAAATGTACCAATCAAATGGGAAGTTTCTTCCGGTATAAAAGCTTAGTTCAATTGTTAGGAGAGGACTCTGTGATTGAATTTTCAAGTTAATTGTGTTATTAAAAATAGCAAAGTAAATTTGATAGACACTCTAAAATCATTTTTTAAAATTACAAGAGTGTCATTATAAATAATTTATAAAAGTTTTAAATGATAGACATGCAGTGTTAATTTAATTTTCCTTATCAATCGTCTCTATATTGAAGCTCAATTTACAAGCAAATGGTCATGGGAACATCATATATAGTGAAAATATATCGGAAACTTTATACTAGAAATATGACAAACGCTGGATTAGTTCGGAAAGTTACGAGATGGAGAAAAGTAGTATTTTGGACAGTATATAATTTTAAAAGCTAATTGCTATTGACTATTAAAAAATAGATATTTTAAAGAATAAAATACTTCTTTATGAAGAAAGTATTTTTGCAAGCTACAAATTTAAATATATATCTTAAGTAAAGATATTAGAAATAAAAGTAGTTTGATAAATACTTGCCTTGTTAAGTCTTTATGTTTAAAAGACTGAATGTGGACAATTTTAAAAAGGCAAATAGATTGAAAATATATTTAGCTAAAAATCTTAATATAATAAAAATTATTATATTGAAATAATTTAAACGCTGGTTGTTTTAAAATGAAGAAAATTAATCTTACCTAGATATTTTGTTAAGGAATGCGCAAGTAAAGCATACATGGACGTCCAAGTCAATTAAAATAATTAAATGATAATTTTTTATAAACTATAGACTAATATAAGATAATAACTTTAAATAATATTTTTCAAGAACTGAATCCGGATCAGATAAACTATTTAAATTTTATTATATTTTTATGGAGGAATTGATTAACTTTTATTTTGTTTTAAAAGAACGTTTTTCATTTTTCATAAACTTTTAAAAAACACGTGATGGACCGGAAAACGGAAATGGTGTTTTAGTGAATGTGTACCTAGGATTAAAGAACTATTATGGTGAAAAGAAGACATCGCTGGAGTTACGTAATATGAATTCTGTTTTATATATTTAACATAAAATTTAAATATAATTAATTTATTAAAAAATAAGATAGGTACATTTCTTAAAATAATAACTAAAAATAATATAATAATTAATTGCATAAGTTTATCTTATAATTAATATAACACGTAATATGTTAAAGAATGATTGTGAGTGTAAATGTGATTTATTTTATGAAGCTGTAGTTCCGAAGAATATTGGAAGATGGACTGTACATTAGATCGTTATTTATGGTAAAAAATTGTATAATAATAATAATTTGATGTATTTGATATGTTTTCTTTAGATCATCCAAATGTTATGTTATTTGAATGAATGTATAAATATTTTTAAAAAAATACACACACATTATATTGGCAGTGACAGTTTTGTTTAAATATGCATAATTTGAATTTATGATATAAATATAATACAACATTACATAAGAAGCTTAGAAATAATTATATGATTCTTTCGTAAATAAATTTTGATATTTTTTTTTTTATTATGTTATAGTATTAGAATTATATTTATTATTCATAAGTAATTATTTTTATTGCAAGTTAGGAAGAGATTTAAAAGTCTATATTTTATTTTATTTTATTGGATAAATTAAGTTAAGTTTTATGTAGAAGTTTATATTTGAATTGAAGATTTACCGAATATAGATGATGAAGTATAAATAGTTTTGGATAATTAGTATTTATTTAAAGTTGATGATTGTTTTTCTGGAAAGTTTAAATAAGTTTTAGAGGATATTTTGTAGAAAGAAAGTTATTAAAAAGGAGTAGAATAACACATAAAGTAAAGTAATAATTTTACATAGAAAAGAATCATAGAATTTATCTAATATAATACTTTATGAATTTGAAATTAATGAATAATTTAAATATTATTATTTAACAGTACATATATGTAATGCATATTTGATAAAACATGTAGCATGAATTGCATTAAATGAAATATAAAATTATAATCAATTATTTGTTATTACATTACAAGGATACATTAGTTTCTATATTATGCTATTAAAGTAATGCTGATAGTAAAGTAAACACATACTAGTACATGATGAAATGAATAACAGTAATACTAAAGTGATGTAGCAATTTAATTAGTAAAGTTTAATTGTTTACATATGCTACATAAATATTGTTTTACATAAATTTTTTCTGTGTAATAATTGAAGTTTACTGATATTTATTTAAAGTCTAAGTTTTAAAACATACTTCAGTGTTATTAGTACAGCATTTTAAAGAATGTATAATTACTTATTAGGAGTATGAGTTAATAACAGTGTAAACATATTGTATTATTATTTTCTTATTTTTTTTATTTTTCTTTGTTTTCCTAATTTTGAACTGTAAATATTGTAAATAAATTCTTAGTTGAAGTTAATGTAAATAAATTTGTTTAATTTGTTTTAAAAGTGTGTCGAGTTCATTATTTTACACCACAGCATTTGACAGCAGATAATTTGAATAAACATAATATTTGCACAATATGAATTTATTATTATTATTTAGAAATAAACACAATATTTTCTTGATATCATTTTATAAGAATTGATTGACATTAACATATAATATTATTATGGTCATAGGGTAATTATAATGCACATTATAAGAGTACAATATTATTTATTGCCACAGATTATTGAATTATAAGATTTTGATCTATTCCAAAATTAAGATACTATATGAAAATAAAAGATATACATATGATTATTTATTTAATAATTGATGATATAACAGAAATAGATAAGATTAAGTTATACCATAAGATTAGTATTATATATTATTATTAGAATAAGTTAGGTGTATTTAGGTTTGATATAAAATCCCTTATCATACTTATTTACATGGATTATTATTACTTTAAGATAATTAGAAGAGCCTGAGATTATTTAATTATATAAAAAATTAAAAGTTGAGATTTATTTTATTATTATTAAAGATAATTTATTTTATTTAAAAGCCATAAGAATGCTGTAGATGTAGTAAGAGGATAGTAAGGAGGTAATAGTATTCTTATGCCATTGAGACAATGTCTTAGGAGATATTGACTCAATGTAAATCTACTTATTACTTTGTAACTTTACTTCACAGTCTCATGATTTTGATAAATACTTATTTAATTAGTACATACTATAGAACTATATTGATTTTAATAATGGATAATAAATTTAATTTAGAATATGATAGTATAAAAGTAAATTAAAGATAGATATGCAAATTTTAATTAAGCATTATAATTTAATTGAGCTAGTCGTATTTCAAACTATATTATACATCGAGAAGTAAGGGTACAATATATATATATATATATATATATATATATATATAAGCGTAACTTAAATATGTTCAGCACCTTTCAGTGTTCATAACATATCCATTTGAGACACCAAATCCCGCAAGCAGTTAACTTCTCCTTTATCATACTGAAAATATACGATACGTGCCATTCTGGATTAAATACACAATTGTCCTTATTATTTTGAATAGCATTCTACACTTTAAATTGTCTTTTGTAATTCCATGATTAATAATGCTTTGTTTGATATTCCGTTTTTATTGAAGAGAACAAAAATTTACCAGCAATTTTGTCCTTCAAATTCAATTTAAACAGAAGTAGTTTATATTTTATTTCTTAATTCATAAATACGTATTAGCTCCAGATATATCCAACAAATGAATATTGTTATCTAAGTATGAAGAATTTAAATGTGGTATGGTCTATCAAGATAGACTTATCCTTAAGTCTATGTATAATCTTCGCGCACGAAAAATAGTGAGAATAACATGTATTCTATATAACAGTCTGCATACGTTTTCCATATAACAAAAAAAAAAAAAAGAAAACACGTTGCTTAATGATAAAATGATAATAGTTATGTAAACCATTCTTATTTAAAACTGGAATTAAATGAAATAATATAAACTGCATGATATTAATATACATTTTTTACAAGAGCAACGGTGATGAAGAGATTAGTTTAAAATGTTTAAATTGAAGAGAGAATAAGTGAATTGAGTACCTCGTTAAAATTTAGTGCTGCATATTGAAATTAGCTCCTTCCATGATATATTTCTTATAATCTGACTTCAGCAATTAACTTTAGTTATTTGAAAAATATAAGCCACTGTCTTTTTGGCTCTAATTTTTTACAAAGCTAATTTTTTACATATTGGAGAGCTTTGTTAAAAGCTCTCTCTCTCACTCTTGCAACAGTTCATTTTTCTTTTTTTTTTCTTTTTTGTTACTAGCTTACTCCCACGCATCTTGCTAACTCTGCTAATTACATATTCAAAAAAAATCTTTACAAAAAAAAAAAAAAAAAGATTTTTATTTTCAGAATTAAATGGCAAACAAAAAAAATACAAATAATGAAATAAATAACTTTTACAAACTTGAAAGAAAAACGAATATTAATTAACTATCTGGTAAAAATGATTAATAATTTATTTAATTAGTAAAATAATTTATTGGTTCAACTATCTATTAATCATTGGAAAGAAATATATATTTGTTAATTATTTAAGATACTACTGTAGTTTAAATGTTTTTTTATTGTGAATGTACTATTGTTGGCTGTTATTTAAAGGATGAAAATGAAATGAAACATAATGCAGTCAAACATGCATACACATGCACTACAACCTGAATATTGAACTGTCTTAACTAAATATAATTAAAGCTGCTATTCTGTTGACACAAGGATAAGAATTAATGAATAAAGGACTGTACAAACCATTCAACTAAATATTATACTAACATAGGGTAACTTTGCATTTTTCCAACAAAATAAATCAATTTCACTAATAAACAACCCCTTTTCCTTACATTATATACCTCATTAACCACAATAATACTAATGAATACCTATCAAGTGGTCAATGAACTACACAAGCAATCCATGTTTATATTTTAAACGATCTTGTTCAAAAAAATTTTAAATTCCAAGGCTATTTTTTTATAATACAATATAGCTATTTAATTAAGATACAAGGTATCTTAAACCCTAAATAATCTACTGTAAATGTGGAAATCATTATATGGAATTTAGGCCTTATCTCTAGGCTGAAATTTATCATTTCATAATAGCCTAATATAAATCGCCAAAATTAGAATAGAATTATTATAATTCTGCTAAACGTGTAAATGTCTCATTTCTGTTTAACTACTGCAAATAGGATTTTTTAGTTTAAAAATAAAACACTAGTTCATAAAGTGTCATATAATTTTTCCAGGTATAGGTCTTGGGTTTCTATTAATATTTATGATATTCTTTGAGGTTATACATGTAATATAGTATTAAAATTATAATTGTTTCTGTATTGTATGCATATGTAGCTAATATAAAAATTTTAAACATGAAATATATAAAGATATTGAGAATAAAGATTTATCCAACTACAGAATATAAATAACATTATTTGTATGGTCGTCGATGATATCTTCACTCCCAATATATTTATTAACTTGGAAATATTAAAAGGCCAATTTCAAATCAGCATTATTTAAATGTATATTATGTAAAATTTCATTCGTGCTGTTACCATTGTCCAAATTTGTCAAAATTAAGATGTGAAATATTGTATAAATAAACTGAGAGCAAACATCTAAATCTACAATAAATAAAATATTGTTGTCTAAATTTGTTTCCCTTATAAGTTTTTGGATTGCAGACAATTTGGGACTTGTTTATCTATTGGAAACATGAGTTTCTGTGAGATTTTAGTATTATTTATGAATGGCTTTTAGAAAGAGATTTGTAACAATATATATTTATGTTGAGAACAATCGTGAAAAGAAATGCAATATTCACAAAGTTTATAAAATATTAAGTAATGATAATTCAAATGTTTTTTTCACTTTTGTTTTATCTTCTAGATACTAATTTTATAGGTAGATACTAATTTTTAGTTCAATGTTTAAAGGCTATTTTGCTTGTGAATAAGTATCTTCATAAAAATTCTTAAACAGTATAAAATTTGTGAAAATTACAAATGCATCACCGTTATTCCACAAGCCCTACATTCATATATAACATTAAAGCAAAGATATTTATGAGTGACATCTGGGTTTATATATATATATATATACATAATGGCAGTTGAGGCAGGTTAGAAAGTAACCGAAAGTACTTCTGCGGATTTAAAGATTGTTTGTAATTGTTTGTAAACCGTTAAAAATATTATTTCAATTATATATATATATATATATATATATATATATATATATATGTTATTAATATGATAATTGTACTAATGTTTTGCTAATATCACATATTACACTCTTATTCTTCTCTTTCACTTTCTTTGCATATATTCATATAATCATATATATTTCTTATAATACTTCTTTCATAAACACTTCAATGTATATGGAAGAAGTGTTATAAGAAATATAATATCACATACCCATTGTCTCATTAAAAAATGTCATTTTAACATGTAATTTAGTTTTCATTATGTTGTAAATTATAGATCTATTACAGACACAGGCTTAAAAACTGCAAAACAACACAAAAAATTTTAAAACACTATTTACAAAACAATTTCTACGAATGTCTTTTGTAATAAAAAATTTTTTATTAAGGATAATTATAATAAATGTTGATATATTATGCGTAATTATAAAATAGTGCTTTTCAAGTAAGTCTTTACTCATTAAAAATAAGACTTCTCTCCTTTTTAAAATTTGGAAGTATTTTAACACATTTTTGTGTGTGTTTTTTCTTCAATTTTATTTTGTATTTATATATATATAGTAAATTTTATTTTTTACAGAGTTCATTAAAATTACAAGTTCAATAAACAAAAGTACTCTAAAATATAAAATATCATTATTGCAAATAAAAATGGAGACTAAGCGAATAATATAAAATAAAACAAAAAGCCTCATTCCAGTTTTCAGGCTAACAAATGGATTTAACAGAAAAAAAACAACATATGTTCTACCAAATCTATAGATTTACATTTTTATTTCCTATACCATTATATCTTTGTCTAGAAATCTAAATGAAGCAAATTTGTCTCCTAATAAATATAATGAAAAAATAATATGCATTATGTATGCATTTTATATATCACTTTTTAAATTGTTCATGTAACTTGAACATGACATTTGTAAAATGATAAATAAGTAATAGAAGTATTTAAATTATTTACTTCATCATAATGCAGCCCATGTCTTTTGTGTAATAAAAATTATCATTATTAAAATAATTAATTTTGTTCAGAGATCGTTCCTTAACCTTTTTGATGTCAACATCAACTTCTAAAACCCTTGTCTATTTTTTGTATTGGTCTATTAGTTAAATCTGAGAACCATTTGCTTTTCAATTTTATTTCCAGTCAGTTTCTATTGATAAAATATTAATCTAAAATACACAGAATTGTTTTAATTCAGCTTCTAAAAATTTAATAATTTTAGATTCAAATTGGTTAAATATAACAACAATTGAAAATAATGTTAATAACTGAAGAAAAATATAAGAAAAACGTTTAACAAATAGCCAGTGGTGAAACAAAAAAATTTTATTTCAACCAATTTGTGTGTCATTATTCAGTTCTTTCAACATTATTCACTTTTTCTTGAAAAGTGGTCACTTTCCCATGCTTATTATTCTTGTAAAATGTATTTTTTTTTTCAAATCAAACTAATGTAATGTAAAATATTAATTATTAATGTAAAAATTATGATAAATATATTTATTTACATTCAAAATCAATTACAAACATGTAAAACATTTTGTTTTAATTTCTGACTTTGTCATTAATAAATACCTCATATGCAAATTATGGTCAGCAGTGGTCAACCTTATTCACTTTCTTGAACAGTGTCCCTTTCCCATACTTATTTTCCTTGTAAATTTAAAATTCTTTGAATCAAACTTTATATTTCAATAAAAGTAATGTAAAATCTTAATTATAAGTATAAAAAATTATGATAAATATATTTATTTGCATTCAAACTCAATTACAAATGCATAAAATATTTTGTTTTGATTTAAGGACCTTGTCATTTAGAAATGCATGTGGCAGAATTTCCACAGTTTACAGCTATCCAATCAGAGAAAAAAGGCTGGCATATGCACTAATACACAGCAAAAAAAAAAATGCAAAATATATTGCCATATGCTGTCTTTTTTGGAACTAAAATGTTAAATTTCAAATTTCCTATAAAATAAGCCTAAAATGAAGAAAATGCAACCAAAATTGATCAAGAGATGGTGCAAACTATGCCAATGAACTGTAAACAGCATGAATGAAAATTAAAATGGTACAACATATAACTATATTTAACAGAAGAGTAGTTAACAGTAAAAAAAATATATAAATTAACCTTTAAACTATGCCTAACCATAACTACAACAACTGTAATAGAAAACATCAGAAAATAATAATGATTAGAGCTTATGTTATATATATATATATTCTAACCTCCCCCGCGCATCCTCACCCCAAAATTATTGTTTATTATGAATATTATGGGTTCTAGCTCAGTTAACAAATAAATAAATGAAATATTCAGCATTAATTAAAATGATTACTAGCTCTAATTTTAAAATACAAATACAGTTCAATTTTAAAATGAATTAACAAATATTTACTATTTTCATGAGACATGGAGTGACAATACGGGGAACGAGATAGACTACATTGAGCCATTATCCACACGATACTAACTCAATGACATAAGAACACTATTCCCCCTTTTTACTATATCAAATAACTAACTCATAGTATTCTTACGACTTTCTGAGCTCTATTCACTACGATTAAAATAATAATCATATCCTAATCTTCTTTATAACAAGAATCTAGCTTAATTAAATAAAATGAAGCAAAATAAATAAAATAAAATCTCAGGTTCATAAATTGTATTCTAACTGATTTAAAATTACGTTAGTAAAATATGAAAAGGGAATTTTATGTCATAATCTACTACACAGCAACTAACAATAATAAAATAATAATAACAATAATAATATAATATAACCTTATTTCTTCCTAAATGAAATAAATAAATACGTACGTGGTAGTATTTTAATAATCTGACAACAGAATACGTGTGGCAATATTAGCATATAATTTAATGTAATATTGTGGCAACCGATTTATGACCAATAAATAATATAAAATTATGATCTTTTAATTTTAACATACCAATAAATTCTCAAAATTATTATAACACTTTTATGTTTACCTTTTGTGCAAAACCTATATGTCTGTTTCAATTATAAATTTATCGTGATTTCATGCATCCATGTGGAGAGAAAACAAAGCGGACACAAAACTTTAAAATAAATTTAAAAAAACAAAGTTTATTAACAACATAAATAAATTAACAATAGGTTTACACTATATACATTGGATATCCCTTACTTTCATATCTCACTTAGTTTATTAGTTTATAAATGAAATCAAAATATTATTTATTTCTCCTAGTTAAATATTATCTTTTTAACACTTAAGAAAATACAGTATTATTACTTGATTTATTATTATGGTTAGCTTATTACAAAATGCATTTCTTATATGATTATCACTAACACTTTGCATCCCTAATATTATTAAAATTATATTTTTTTACAAAATTTACATTCGTAGTAAAATTCTACAAAATAATCAAATTTTAGTTTTATATTGATTGTATGGAATCTTACAAAGTCAAAACATTGTTCTACATTCGGTATTAGGTTTTTATTGTTCATTATCCGATGTTTATTAATCCTAATATTCTTATTCAAGCCTTACTTCGGATGATATAATTACAACTATTAATATATCATGCACAAGTATATGTTTATTATACATTATTGAATTACTTCCTAATAAATATGCAATACTTATTTTCTAAATATTATTTAAAATAAAATTCATTCAAATTTTATTATCACTTTTAAAATACTTGGTTTAGATTTCTTTTCAAAATCTTATAATTCATTTCCGAATTAATTTTACAATGTATTATATGATTCTTTCTCTCTTTATGATATTTTGGACTTTCAATTTTAAAGTTACACAATTCTATACTTTCCAGCAAATAAACTATTCTTATATAAATGATAACATATCTTCAGTTCTATTTTATTCATTATTTCTTTGAAAATATCTTTCTGACCGATGCAGATTCATGAAATAAGGATAGCGAAGATAGATGCATAGGATCAAAATACAACTAGAATATTACTCGTCATATACCTTAACAATCATGGCACAGTGAATTAAAAGACACTATAGAGGAGTGACCTTTACCTGTCTACCAACCTCTATTATAGGAACAATGCTAAAGCTATTTCTTCAGCTTTATTATAACATCAAAAAGTTTAAAGATATGCAAAAAACACTGTCCAAACTATATGTGTTCAGTTATAGGGCTTAGTTAACTATACTGAAATCACACAAAACTAAATATGATCCAAATCCTTTATTTTCCTATTTCTTAAAAAAAAAACATCATCTTGGTTTCCTCTCCACTAGTACTTCCAAGTCACTATCTGATCTTATTTCTCAAGATTTTTCTATACTGTACATCGACAAATACATATCTGCATTACTAACAATAATAAAATTCATTTATTTTAAAACTATTCCACTGTTCTATAAGAAAATCTTTTTGCTACTTTTCTCCGTATATTTAACCATATACAAACTACTTAAATATATGAATACTTTATCACATGAAAGTTCAAAAGAATCACACAATTGTTCGGTTAAATTATATTATTAATATATTTTAAATAAATTATTGCATGCATATTCCGAATTACTCCTATCTCATTATATGTTAAAAAATGTTGTATAAAATGTGTACATATAATTTGAACTTTCACACTTTATTCTTAGGTCAATAGATGATCTAAAAAAAAAAACACATTATGCATTATAAATAACTATCAAAATTACCAAAAATGACCTTTATCTCTTCGATCGCGTTCCGTAGGCTTCACCATCCATTTGATTCTTGTAGATATAATATTCACATCCATACACTTTATTTTAAACACTATTTCTATAATTTTATCAAGCTATTATATTTAAATTTTAATATTACTAAATTTATGTTTTATGTTTCCCTAATCTCACATAACATTTTATATTTTAAAATAACTTAGTAAAAAATATTTAAACTATATTTACTGTACTTCTTCATCAAATTTTCTTGAAAACCGTTCATATTAAAGCTAAAAAAAAATGTTTATTATTTCTTCTTCAGTCACTTAATGTTCTTCTCCTTGCTTGTTCAATTTTAAGGCAAAACAATTATTGCTCTGTTTAATAAATATTCATAGATGACAATCCTTAGTTTTTTATAATATTTAATACAATTATTAATTATGATATCAATTAATCCCGTAAAGAAAATGTCTACATATTCTCTTCTAATATTTTCTGCTAATATTTTCTCCCACGCGACTTTTACGATGCATCTTCTCAATACTTTGATTTAAATATTCAACAAAACTTTCTGTTTCCATGGATCCATTTTCATTAAGTAATTTAAATTTATATTTTCTAAATCAAGCATTTCTCCAATGAACACTTTATAATATTTTAATTCTTCTTAGAGAAAGTTTTTTCTTTTCCTTTTTTTAAAAAAAATAATGACTCTTTCATATCATTATTCAGTAATTTTTCCTTTCTTTTAAAATTCTGGTAACTATATACTTTGTAATGTTTCCTTTAAAAAGGACAAACATTATTTCTCTGTTATAACTTTTACATAATTTTTTTTTTATGATATACGCATCTTGATTTTTTTTTCATAGAGAAGAATAAAAAAAAACTTTAGAGTAGCGTTATAAATTTGTGCATCATAAATTTTTCTGATGGCAAGTAACTTCTCTTTTAAGTATTCCGTATAACGTCCAAATTATATTCCTCTGAGTTACAATAATAAGTTTCTGGTTGAGCATAAATAAAGTTGTATCAAGGCACTTTACAAATATTTTTCCTTTATCATAACTTCTATATACTGTTTTCTGTAGTATTTCCATTTTTACTGTAAGGTTTTGGCTAAACTTGAATAAAATATCCTGGTAAGAAAACTTTTAAAATTAGCCCTTCATGTAAAGGCAGTTCAAAATATTATATGTTAAAAAAACTTTTAAAATAAATACAAAATTTTAAAATTATATCCCTTTTCTAGCTTACGATTTTATCCAGCTAAAAAAATATGTTACTCCCTCCTTCACTTACACATTACTTTCTCCCGCTTCTTCTAATTCTTATATTTTTGTCTGCTAAAATACCTCCTTTGATTGGTTAATTACTTTTTTAGCGCGAACAAATTTACACATTTTAGTTTTATAATAGATTAAACCTTTTAAATAAAGAATTTATGACGTCATATCTTAAATATTACTTAGAATAGTATTTTTAAATTCAACTATAGTTTTATCAAAATCATTTAAATTTTAAAACAATTATTAAAATATCATTTAGTATTTCAACTTTTACTTTAACGATCGATAGCAATTATATTTAGTTTTATAATTCACAAACTTTATTATTATTCTAACAAGCATGTGTGTGAAGGTATATAATATACAGACACATGATTACTAACTTTATCAGATGATTTTTTAATTTACGTCTCAGTCTAAATTACCAAAACTGATATATTTTATACAAAATTTGGAAAATAATTTAAAAATGTAGAACTAAATATAATTCTCACCATCCTAAAGTTTATCTTAAAATATATTAGATTAAATTTGAATATTAATTATAATTATAACATTACATATAGCATTTATTTAATTTATTAGTTTTAAAATATCATACTCGAATTAATATATACTTTTAGCTATTTATAGCTGTGTTATTTTATATGGCCAGCTTTTACAACCATAAGCAAGGATATAATTAAGCTTTATTTAACTGTTTTCTCTTAAAACAATCCATTACACTTTTATATACCATGTATTTTCAGCCTTAAATTGTACTATAAAATCTAATCGATCATACAGTTATCAATATATTACACAAACGTATTTTAAAATTTAAAATTTTTTAGCAATTGACCTTTCTACCTTATTATGACCTATAGATAAGGGCACAAGATATATATTTCTGAAACACTGTAACATAAAAACTATGTACACTCCTAATCAAAACATTACTAAAATTCTGTTTAAAATAAAAATGCAATCTCTCTTGAGGAACAGGCAGTTTATAAAATCCTATGTGGAGTTGGTTTAGTAAATATGATTGATTGATGCATAAATTCTAGGAATGCAGAGATGCTAATATAGTAAAGCAGCATCCATTAGCATCCGCATTTTCTCTTAATGTTTATGGGTACTTATTGGAAAACAGACTTTTATAACATCATATTCTTACTCAAATTAGGCATTTTTTCAAAGAAATTATTAAGAAGATTAAAAGACTGAACTGTGTCAACTAATATAATGATACATCTAAATTTCTTACCATTTGGAAAAAAATTCATTAATGAAAACAATTGTTACTTTTATATCTCACTATCCTTTTTACATTTTTTTAAAATAATATCATTTTGATTAGATGAACATTTAATTTTGTTCTTTGCTCAACGACGGCAGAAACAATCCAACGGACATATCAATAAAACAGTGTTTGCTATTTATGCATGAATGAAGACAGGTAATATTTTGTGCATTTGCTATTCATGACAAGAGTAATTTTAATATCTAAATTAAATATTTATTTAAAATACTAAATAGTTTAGATATATATATAATAAGGTGAATTCTTTTTTAAAAATAGTTTGAAAATATTTGAGAATTTGATAAAAGCTAAAACAATATTATTATTTTCAAAAAAATTTATTATCAGTTATTTTATTAAAACGTTGAAATATTCAACCTACACCAACTCATACAATTTTTTAAACGAATTTAATAATGATATAAAAAAATATTCCATGTATAAGTTTTTAGAAAATATATATACTACAAAATGAAAAGAAGTCAGCTGTTATTGAAATTATAAGAAAAAATAATAACTTTAAAAAATATTTACAGAATATAAAATCTTAAATGAATTTCAAGATCAATAGTTATAAATATAAAAATTGCGTACAAAGCTATTAAAAGTTATCTCGAGGACTTAAAAAAAGAAGATAATACTATACAAAATATATAACATTTAAAGTTTATTTTTTTATGAATAGTATAGTGACTAAGAAATGATTGTATTGATATCAAACTTAAATTTTATTGGGAAATAAGAATAAAATATAGTAAATAAAATTTAAATGTGTATTTATATATAATATTTTGAATATGATTTTAAAAAATGTAATATATTTTCAGATGCTTATTTTTGGTACTAGAGTCATTTATAATATAATCACGATTTAATTACTAAGCAAACTATATACATGCGCTATTTTGGCAGTTATTAATATAAAATCTATTTATCTTTATTTCTAGGTTTTACTTTAATAATATTTCATTTTTTAAATTGTTGGTAAAATTATAAATTTAGTGGTGCTGTGAATAATGCATTATTTTATGCAAACAAATATATTTTGGTGTTATAAAAGCAATAAAATTAATAAAAATTATTATAGTATTATTGTTTTAAAAATTATTCAAATTTTCCTATATTCTAATAAACGTTATTAACGTTTTATAATTATATTGTTAGTAATATTTTTAATTTTGCCTTGGCAATCTAAGCTTAGTAGATTGGAACATCAACATCAGTTGATTCTTATCAAATAAAAAAGTACATATTGTGATGGTCCAGATTTTCCTTCTGAATAGGAGAAACATATCTAACTATGATCAGACCTAGGGTCTTGGTGTAGAATGCCAAGAAAGGCAAAATGATGTAACTGACCAATGATCATGCTTGTATTTGATGGGTTAGATCTTAGTTCATCCATTAAATTCAGAAACAAATTAGGCTAGTTTATGTATACCCTTCTTTTGGATTCCACACATGCCTCAGAATTCAAACTTAGGAAGAATGCTGTAACAATTCTCTCCAGTGATGAATTTACCTTAGATAAAAATTATAATATGTTTATATGGGTTTTAAATAGATAAAAGGCTCATTTAATTATATTACTGTATTATAATGTGCAAGAAAATATGTGTGTGTGCATATGTATGGTGATCAATTGATGAGCAGGTGGAGAAATAACTTTGATAAACTGGAGACCATTTAATGAGAATCAAATTGATAATGTTTATTTACAAATGAGATTAAAAAAAATGAAGAATTATTTGACAAAAAAAATAATTATGTACATGTGTGTGTCAAGTATGTGTCCCTATTATATAAACGATTGAATATATTCATAACACTTCCCATGATAGGCATACATGAATAGACACTCATTATATACAAAGTAAATAAAGTAACAAAAAAATCATTAATCTAATGTTGCATTGATGTTGAAGCTAACTAGCTATTTAACAAAAATATATAAAGACATCTTCAGTAGCTTTTTAGTTTAATTCCAGATGTAGTGTTTTTATTGCTTTGGAACAACCCCCCAAGCTATGTACAAGGTTAACCCTTCAGTGTTGACTAGTGAATTATTTCGTGTTTTGAACAATTCACCCCCTAGTGAATTTTTTCATAAATATTATACATTAAAATGCATATAAAACAGTATATTTTATTATAATAATTTCTTCCCCAAAAATTGAGCAAAAAAACATGAAATTCAAAATTCCTGCTCTAACAGTAGACATAGGCTCTGCCCTGACATGGCAGCCATTGTCTGTTGACAGGCCTGTAAAATGTTCACCTTTTTTTAACATTGAAGTTTCCAATGATGCAAAAACTTGTTTGTTTGCAAATTTATTACGGTTTTAGATTTTTTAAAAAATAATTTACACTATATTTATTAGATATCAAGAAATATAAATTATTAATAACTTATTTTGACTTAAAAGACTTTATTTTCAAAAATATAACATTATATTAGCAGCTAATGTAAATATAGCCTGAAGGAAATTAGAAGACTAGTTCTGACATAAACAATCTACTTTATTTTTAAGAGTAAAAAAATATCACAATTTTGCTATAAATATTCAAAACTTTTAAACTTTTAAAGCATAATTCATTTGATATGAAAAATAAATAAATATATGTTTATGTTTTTAAAAAAAATCAAAAATTTAGAAATATTTAGTTGATTTTATAAACTGAAAATAATCTTTCTAAAAATAATGACATGAAATGTCTTTGTTTTGATTGTGATCTCATTTTTTAATATTTACAGACACAAACTGTGAACATTTAAAATTTATTTCAGTAGTAAACAAAAATATCTATCAAATGAAGTCAAATTTATTATTTTCTGATAAGTAATAAACATTTTATCATATATTTTATGTTGATGTGTGAGACAATAAAATGTCAGAAAATACTGAAAAGTAAGGGACATTAGGCTGCATGTTGGAAAGGTTAACAGAAAAGACCATTCAGACAATGTTGTTTGTTATTCATAATAAATAAACAAATATGAACAATGGTTAGTCAACAAAAATAAATAAATAAACAACATAAACTCTGTCCTGTAGCAAGTGTATGTTTTTATGAAATAGTAATAAATAACATTTTACCTTTATTCTATGTTGAAGTGAGGGTTCTGATAGTAATCATACCTAATATCATATCACTATGGGGAGAGGGTTACCTACACTTTATTTAAAAAAATCATTATTTGACCTAATAATTTTCTTCTTTGTGTTTTCTCTACTTTGGATACAATGGAATCTTCTGAATTACAGAAATTTCAGTTTCCAAATACAGAAGTGAAATAAAAAAATGTAATACAAAATTCTTCCAACATACCCATAGACAAAAAAAATATATCACACAAAAATTAATACTTCTTCATGAAAACTGGCATAAGGTGTGTGAATTAGGTGATGAACACCTAATGTCTATGATAGGTTGTTGTTCTGGTTGGGCTGCGATGGTATATCATGCTTTTCTTGCAGAGGCTCCTCAGCAACATATTTAGAATGACATTATCTCCATCTCTTGATGTTGTTCTTCTTTCTCTATCCACCTAGACATTTTAGATGAAGCATTTCATATTTTGGCAGGTTTTATATTTTTGAGTACTAAACCACCATGCTTCCTATGGTCAGGGCTTAAAACACTTAGCCCCACAACACTAAACAATTAGCCACTGAACATCATCATTCACCAAATAACAATTGGAATTTTCTTACTTTAATGTTTGTTGTTAAATGTTTTTTTATAAGAATGGAATTATTCCGTTACTAATATATATATATATATATATATATATATATATATATATATAATATATATATATATATATATATATATATATATATATATACTCTGATGATATTCTAATTCATTCTATTATTCACATTTGAAGAATAGAACAAGCCTTTTTATTTTAAATGTCTACTTAAATCAACTCTATTACTTTATCCAAATGTTTGAATTTATTATAATTGTTTTACTAAATATCAACAGCAATTTACAACAATCCAGCAAATAATTTGATGTGCTCAAATAAGGCATCCATTTTATTCAAGATTCGAACATTTGACTTTTCAATATTGTATTATACAGCTTATACCTTATTTGAAAATGGTAGAAAGATGACAGAAATGAATTAACTTTGTTTTTATATTGCCCTCAGCTTCCATTGTCCAGTATACTAACATTTTATATCCTGTTTCTATTGCTGTGTTGACCCTATTGTTGCATGTAATACATTAACTATAAGCAAAATAAAATTATGTAGTATAATTTTTTTTTCATCTTCCATAATTGGTTACCTACTCACTGGTTTGACATCAGGTTGTTATCATGCTTACTTAGTCCAAATCTTTTAAACTGGCATACAATATACTGATATTAAATTTATTATTTACATACATATATATTAGTGTGATTATATATTTTTAATCGGGGTTTTCATCTTTCTAGCAGATAAGTAAAACTGATTTATTATGATATTTCCTCAACATAGTTAAAAATGTAGGTTTGTTTGTGTGTATATATATATATATATATATATATATATATATATATATATATATATATATATATATATATATAAAATAAATGATCACTAGATGGAGCTTACCAATAGCTCTAAACAATCTTTGCTTATATAAGTGCCAAAAAAAACTTCAAAATCCCTATTGTTAAGACCAATTGGTCTGGAAGTAGGGTCTTAATGATAAAGATTTTGAATTCCTTCTCTTTCAGCACTTATAAAAGCAAAGCTTGTTTAGAGCTATTGGTAAGCTCCATCTAGTGATCATTTAAATGCAAGCTTAAAAGCAAGTTATAAAATGTATAACTTGTTTTATTAATTATATATATGTGTGGGGGGGGAGAGTTAGTTACTTCATAAGTGAAAACACATGCTTAATCATCTATTAACTAAAGTTATATAAAAATTAGCTGGATTTTGTGGTGAGAGTAACAAAGGTTCGAGTGGAATCTACCCTTAGAATATATTTTTATGCTTTTATTTCTATTTCAATGTTGCATGAATAATAATAATAATAATAATAATAATAATAATAATAATAATAATAATAATAATGATGATGATGATGATGATGATAATAATAATAATAATAATAATAATAATAATAATAATAATAATAATAATAATAATAATAATAATAATAATAATAATAATAATAATAATAATAATAATAATAATAATAATAATAATAATAATAATAATAATAATATACCAACAGCAACTGCTTGCACATGAGTATGGGTTTTTTAATTCCAATAAAAGGAATGAAAGAAAAAATACTGCTTTTGAAATGAAGTTTGCAATAACTATATAAACCAGTATTTTATTGAAGGTTTGTGATGATGATGTTTTAGTTGTAATTTTATATTGGACTATTTCCATCATCTAATATGTGTGTTGAATGTCTTTAAAAAATTTATTTAACTATTCCAAATACATCAAACTTAGTTATAGCACATCAAACAGGTTAGTATATGCACAACAATTCAAGATGATTTTTCCACCTTCTTCAGATGTTGCTGCCGTGAACAGCGTGACAGTACTAGCATGAGATTCAAACTTAGGTCCTTAGATTCTTGATTATTGAATTTTAAGGTAATTCTCTAACCAACTGAGTCATCTGGCTAAAGGCAACAGTCAATATAAATTGTATATACTTATCCATGAGGTTTTTTCTGATTTATCCACTTTTTCCTAAGAGCAAAGTTGATTTCTGTTTTCCATACATTATGTATAGTCACACTAGGTTGGCTTATGGGATTTTTTACCATTTTCATGTGAGCAGCTTCTTTAAATTTTTTTATCTGTACCTTTTCTTTTCTATCCAATATTTTTGTATTTTCCCAATTTAACATATGTTTATTTGTAGACACAAAATATGCTATTTTAGATACATCTGTTTTTTCTCTTCTAATCATCAGTTATGTTCTTGCAAGTGCTTTTCAATGGGACAAATGGTCTCACCAATATATGTCTTCCACATTCACATGGTATTTCATAGATGCTGTTTTTTTTTCTTTTCAGCATATCAAGTTTAGGCGTTGTAGCTGTTAGAATTTCTCATAGTGTGATATGCCTCAGGGAAGCTATTTTGATGTTATACTGATAGCAGATTTTTTTTAATTTGTCCATTCATAATTGGATTTTAGCTTGATGTGTTTTTTTTGTTGTCTATTTAACATTTTTTTTAAAACAGCTGATAGCTAACGATTTTTTATAATAGTTTGCTCTATATAGATCATTTCTTTTTTGAAATCAGTGGTTTCTGAACAAACTTCTTTTAGTCTGTTTCTTAGTGATAGTATAACTTCATGTTTTGGGTTTCTGGTATGATTGGATATATAGGCTAGGTATTTTCCTGTATGTATAGATTTTTGATAAAAGGTAGTTTTGATTTACCATGATGGAGTCTTGGCATAAGAACATCTAACAATGTCAATTTTTGGTTTTTGTTCTGATTCTATTGTAAATTTAATTGAAGGAACATGTTGATGTGTTACTAGTAAGGTTGTAGCAGTGCTTCACCATGTTGCCATACAATAAATGTATCATCCATATAGTGAAATCAAGATTTAGGTGGATATGGAGTAGTATTTATGGCTGTGATTTCAAGTTCTTCCTTGAAAATATTTCTAATCAGGCTAGACAGTGGTGAGCCCAAAGCCATTCCTTGATTTTGTTGAAATTATTCTGTGTTATATTGAAAGTAGGTTGTGTTTATACAAAATGTTAATAGTTTCATTATACTGTCAATAGGAAAAGCTGTTATGATTTGCAAACTATTATCACCATTTCATATTTTCCTTATAATAGACTATGCTTCTTCATATGATACATTTGTGAATAAACTTTCCACATCAAAGCTTACCTGTAAGTCAGTTCTTTCAATTTTCATGTTCTTTATTAATTCTACAAGGTGTCTAAAATCCCTGACAAAATACTGTTTCTTGTATACCAAAAGAATTAGAACTTTGAGAAGAAATATTGCCAAATTGTGGCAAGGTGAATCTCTAGGACTAACAATTAGTCTTAATGGAACATGATCCTTATGAGCAAGTTTGCTGAAATATGATGTTATCTTACTTTTTTCTGAGTCAATGAAGTATCTGCAATGATTTCTGAGTAATTTTTTTAACTTTTTGTTTCCATACTTGGTATTGGATGTTTTTACACTTTTATATAGTGGCCTGCTCTGAGGAATTCTGGTATTTTGTTATCATAATCAGTTGTATCCATTACAACTGTAGCATTGCCTTTATCAGCAATGAGAATAATTATAGATGTATCTACTTTGAGAGATGTAATTACTTTCCTCTCCTCGTGGAATATGTTCGACTTCAATTTTTGTTGCTTGTCAAGTATTCTTTTTACTCTCCAGCATAATTCTACTGCAAGGCAATGTTTGAAGGACTTCCTTGGTGGCTGCCATTACTTCTAATAAAGGGATATTAGTCAGTGTTATGGCTAAGTTTCATTTTCTTTTAAGAAGAGAAATTTCAGTATTGTTAGATGTGTAGAACTAAGATTTTAACAGATTAAGTTGTTACATTGCTTGGTATATTATAATTTTTGATTTCCTCTTTTGCATGCTTTATTTTTTCATGTAATGTAGAATATGATTTTCTTGTTACTTGAGAAACACTCATGTAATCATCATCAGTCAGATTATTTTAAAAAAAACATTCTATATTATTAATAGAATGCATTATTTGATACTTAGACAACCTTTGAGCAATTATTTTTTCTCTTAACAGAGCTTCACATGCTCTCTGAGTAATTTTCTCAGCTCTCTGAGAGGGAATTGGAGGTTTTGGTTGCACACTTTTCGGAATTCCCCTTTCAGATTTACATTTACTTAAGAAAGTTAAATGATTTTCTACTTTAGACAGCTTTAGACATAATTTTTTATAATGTCTAAAGTTTGATATAGTAACAGGTCCATACCAAATGCTTAATGTTTTTCTGAAGGTTGATGATGATGGTGTTCTAGTTGTATTTTTATATTGGATTATTTCCATCATCTAATATGCATATTGGATGTCATTAGAAAAAAAATAACTTTTATTTACATAGTCCAAATCAATTCAACTATTAGTAATAGCACATCAAACAGGTTAGTTATGCAAAATGTTTTGAATGTATAATTCTACCATCTTCTTCTGGTGTTGCTAATCTGACCAGTGATAGTCCTAGCATGGGATTTGAAATTGGGTCCTTAGATTCTAGATTATTGAATTTTCTAACCAGCTGAGCCATCCTGCCAAAGGCAACAGTCAGTACAAATTTATTATGTTTATCTATGAAGTTCCTCCTGATTTCTACACTTTTTCTAAAAGCAAAGTTGATTAGTGGTTTCTATATATTATGCATAGTCACAGGTTGGATTATGGGATTTTTGTCATTGTCATGTGAGCAGCTTCTTTAAATTTTCTTCTCTGTACCTTTTCTTTTCTATCCAATATTTTTGTATTTTCCCAATTGATAATATGTTCATTGGTTCATACAAGGTATGATATCTTAGATGCATCTGATTTCTCTCTCCTAATCATCAATTTATGTACTTGAAAGTGCTTTTAAGTGGTATAACTGGTCTCACCAATATATGTTCTTCCACATCCACATGGTATATCATAGATGCAGTTTTTTTCCAATATTTCAAATTTATGCTTTTTAGATGTTACAGTTCTTCATAGGGTGGTATGGCTAAGGAAAGTTATTCAGATGTATACTGACTGTAGATTTTTTTTAATTTGTCTACTATTTTCGGAATGTATGGATACACTACAGTACCAATAATTGACTTTTCTTTTGATGATTCTTTTTGTTGTCTATTTAACATTTTCTTAATAATAGCTGATGGATAACCACATTTCATAAGAATTTATTCAATATATATATTTTCTTTTTTAAATCAGTTTTTCTGACAGAGACAGTGCAACTGTTGTAATGGATACAACTAATTAGGACAACAACATACAAGAACTCATCACAGCAGGCCAATATAGAAAAATGGCAAAAAATCCAATACTGAGTATGAAAACAAATTTACATCAGAAACCATCACAGATACTTCACTGATTCAGAACAAAGTAAAATAACATCATATTTTCAGCAAAAGTTTTCATGTTTATGGTCTACCTAAAATCTATAAGGATCATGTTCCATTAAGACCTATTGTTAGTTCTAGAGATTCACCTTGTCAAAATTTTTGCAAAATTTCTTCTCAATGTTTTATGTTTTTTGGTATACAAGACCCAATCCTTTGTCAATGATTTTAAACACTTTGTATAATTAATCAGGAACATGAAAATTGAAAGAAATTACTTACGAGTATGCTTTTATGTGGAAAGTTTATTCACGAATCTATCATTTAAAGAAGCATTGTTTATTGTAAGGAAAAAACAAAATCATGATAATAGTTTACAAACCATAACAGCTCTTTCTATTGATAGTATAATAAAACTATTAACATTTTGTATAAAACAACCTACTTTCAATATAATACAGAAGTCTTCCAGCAAAAATCAAGGAAATGACTATGGGCTCACCACTCTTTCTCCTGTTTAGCATAATTTACATGGAAGAACTTGAAACTGAAGCCATAAAAACTACTCCATATCCACCTAAATTTTGACCCATGCATGCACACACATCTAAGAGTGTAAAACTGATCCTATTTAAGGCAAGCTTCTTTTAATAATCCACTTCAACTTTAAATAACTAAATGCTACTGAATTATTTTAAGACTTAACTGAAGTATTTATCAACCCAATAAGTTTTCAACACTAAAATTAAAATATTCATTCAGCTAGCTTTCTTTCTTTCTTTTAACTTTTATAAAAATTTTACATTATAAACATGCACATTATTAATTAGATATGAGTAGCAGTTATATATTCTATTAATACCTTTTATTAGATAACTATTTAACTCCAAGGATATGAAATATTACTTATTAAGTGAGACCATTTTATCTACATATTAAATGATATAGTTTTATGTCTCTGGTTATTTATATTATTTTATATTTTATTTTATTTTATGACTAAGTATTATATACTGCACTGTTAAAATGCCCTAATAAAAACAGGTGGCATATCACATGGTTACTATATATATATATATATATATATATATATATATATATATATATATATATATATATATATATATAGTAACCATGTGATATGCCACTTATATATATATATATATATTTGTGCCCTTTTCTATAGGTCAGTAATAGTTTATAAACAGTCAATTACTAAAAAATTTAAATTTAGAATATGTTCTTTTAATACATTAATTATATTAAGTCAATTATATCTTTAAAGCACAATTTAAAGCTAAAGAGAATACGTAGTATAAAATCATTTAAAAATAGTTATGTGAAGTTTAAAATATTGCTTCATATGGTTGTAAAAGCTGGCCATATTAAATAACACAGCTATAAAAATTAAAAGTATATTTAATAAATTCAATTTTAATAGTTTAAAAACGTATAATTTAATAAATGCTATGTTTAGATTTGTAATCATATTTAAATAGTCAAAATTAATAATATAGTATATTTTTAAAATAAACTTTGTGATGGTGAAAATTATATCTAATTCTATATTTTCTAAATTGTTCTTCCAAATTTTTTATAATTATTTTATATAATATAAAAAGTGTATCAATTTTATAAATCTAGGCAGAGAAATAGATTAAAAATCATCTGTCAAAGTTATTAATCATGTGACTTTTAATGTGTACTCTCACACACACGCTTGTTTGAAATAATAACAAAGTTTAAAATATTTTAAAAGTTATATTATAGAATTGGATAGAATTATTGCCTATCATAAAAGTAACTAGTATTAAACATTAAGTTAACTATCGTATAACATGTTTAAATAATGTAATAAAGACGAATACATTCATAATATAAAAATTAAATATTTTATTTAAATAAAAATAAATAAATTGAATATTAAGAAATGGAATAAGTTATTAAAATTGCTTTAAAAGTTATTTTAAATGTTTAAATGGTTTTAATAAAATATGAATTTATTTGAAAGTAATATTTTAAATAATATTTTAAGTTCATTACGTCACAATTTCTAATTTTGAAATTCAATTCTACTATAAACTAAAAATATGTAAATTTGTTCTCAAGCTAAAGTAATAATTAACCAATAGGAATAGGTATTCTTACAGACTATAAATATGAATTGCACGGGGGTATAGGGGAAGATTAATAATGTATTGAAACCAAAGAAAGGTATATTAGCAGCTCTCAAAGAGATAGTATTTTTTTTTTATTTTAGTCAATTTTTTTTTAGTACTTTCTCATAATTTATTTGCAAAAATTAATTAATATTTTAAAAGTAACTTGCAAAAAAAGAGAGTGTAAACTAAAAAAAATATTTTAATAATTTCGTTTAACATGCTTTGTTAAATTTTTTAAAGTTTCTTTATCAGTAGTATTTTATCCAAAAATTTAACCTAGACTACGCAATGAAAATGGATATACTGTGGAATAAAATGGATAGAAATTGTAATACTGTAAAAATGTTTGGAATATTTATTGATACAGCTTTATTAATACTTCACCGAAGAACTGTTTTGGTACATAAAAAACCACAGATCGGACATTATACGAAGTCTAAAAAATGTATTGAAACATATCATTTATAAGTTTATCCAAGATTTATTTTTAAATAGTAATAAGACAATTATATTTCATAAATTATTTTATATAATATATTCAAAGGAGTAAAATGTTATATTCTTTCTGAAGGTAACATTTTTTTTTATTTTTAAAAGAGATTTATAAAAATACCAAACGAAAGTTTAAATGTATCAAGAAGGAAACATATATAAAAACTGAACACATAATTGAATAAAAGATGGATCCATGGAAATACACATAGTACATAAAAGTTTATCAAATATTTTAAAAGTTAAATTAGATGGATTGATGCATCGGATATGCAGAGAATATTGGTAGAGAAGATTAAGAAGCTTCACGGGATTAATTAATATTATGATTTAATAATTATCATCTTAAATACTAAAACCCAGGATTATTTTCTATAAATTTTATTAAATGGATTAATAATTATTTTTATTTTAAACTTTAACGCGCTTGGTTCTGAGAACATTTTTAAAAACTCTAGAGAAAATAATAAGCATTTTGGACTTATCAGAAACTATCGTCAAAAAAATATGTAATTATAGTTTTGATTCCTTTTATTTTGTTAACCTAGTTTAAATCTAAATTTTTATATAAGATTAGGAAAAACATAAAAACATTAATTTATTAATATTAAAATTTTATAATATAACAATCTAATAATTTAGCTAAAAATATTTTAATATAAAGTGTATGGGTGTGAATTTTTTTTATATCTGCTATGCTCAAGTGGATAAAGAAAGCCTACTGAACACGATGACTAGATAAAGGTTATTGGTAATAATAATAACTATTGATAATTTATAGTGTATATTTTTTTTGTTTTCTTTAGATCATCCATAAATTGGAAAAATGAAGTGTAAAAGTTTTTTACTTATATGTACCGCATTTCATACATTTTAAAAAAACATTATGAGATAGGATTGATTTGAAAATATGCATACGATGATTATTTTTTTATTAGTAATATAATCCAACATAACAAATAATTATGTGATTCCTTTAAAATTTTCATGCCATTGGATATTCAAATATTGTCTAAGTAGATTGTATATGATTAGACATATAGAATAATGAAGTGAGCAGACTTTTCTTGTGGAACAGCTAGATTGTTTATCTATTAATGAATTTTATTTATTGTTTTGTAAATGCAGATAGTTATTTATCAATGTAAGATGTAGAAAAATCTTGAGAAATAATGTTGAGATAGTGGCTTGGAAGTACTTAGTGAACAGGAAACCAAGATGATGTTTTAAGAAATAGGATGTTATAAGGAATGGAAATAATATTTAGTCTTTATGTGAATATCAGCATAGTTAACAAAGCCCTATGACTGATACACATTTTATTTGGACAGTGTTTATATTTCTTTAAATATTTGATGTTCTAATAAAGCTGAAGAGATAGCTTTAACATTGTCCCTGTATTAGAGGATATTAGGCAGGTAAATGTCATACCTCTTTGCATTGTACCATGATTTTGAGATATGTTAAGAGTAATACTCTAGCTTTCTTCCTTAATCCTATGCATCTGTTTTTGCTATCTTTATTTCATGTAACAGCATCGTTTAGTAAGATATTTTAAAAGAAATGATAAATAATTTACAACTAAGGTTATGCTATCGTTTTTTGGATAAGATTAGTTTATTTGCTTATAAGGAGCAGAATATTCTAAGTTAAAAGTGAAGATCCAAAGTATCCTAAGGAAAGAAAAGAATCATAAAATATATTTTGAATTTTGTTTCAGAAATGAAATATAAACTTTTTTAAAATAAGGTATCTAAACAAAGATATTTTCTTTAAAGTGATAAATAATTTTAAATGCTTTAGTATTATTTTTTTAAGAGAAAAATAAGTATTGCATATTTTGAAATTCAATAGTACAAAGTAAATTATGTAGACAATATGCATAGTATATTTTTTTGTTTATTGATTAACAAAAATATATTGATGATTACACTTATATCATACTAAAGTAAGGCTTAAAGAAGAATATATTATGATTAGTAAACATTGTGTGATAAATACTAAAATCTAGTACTGAATTTTGGATAATATTTTGTGTAACATCTTTGGCTTTGCAAGATGAAATTTTTTTTAATATTTTGAGGAATCCATACTCATTATAAATTTTTGTTTTCTATAGAATTTTTTTTTTAGGTATGAATTTTTAAAATAAGATAGTTTAATAATATTAAGGATAAAATGCTGTTGCTAATAAAGTAGATAAATATATTTGTAATAAGTTAACCATAATGAGAAATCAAATAGTAACATTTTTTTTAAATTTTGTTCTAAATTTAAATAAAGATGTAATTGAAATATAATTTTTTTTAACCCGGTAGATCAAACTGTAAAGTAAAAAAGTTAAGGATATCCACTGTAAATAGTGTAAATGAATTGTTTATTTATTTGTTATTAGTAATAAACTTTGTTAAATTTTGTTATTTCAAAAATTTTGTGTCCGAGTTATTTATTTCTCCACATCGCTGCATGAAATCACGATATATACATAATAACTGAAAGAAATATATAATTTTGCACAAAAGATAAATAGAGAATTATTTTAAGAATTTTAAATATTTTATTGGTATTCATTATAATTAAATAATCATAATCTTATATTATTTTATTGGTCATAAATCAGTTATCACAATATTATATTAAATTATATGCTATCAGTTGCGACACATATTTTGTTTGTCAGATTATTAAAATGCTACCACGTATTTATTATATCATTACATGAAGGTAAAAGATTATATAAAATTATTTTATTATTTTATTATGGTAATAAAAATATAACGAAAAGAAAAGATATCCAGTAGTAATTAATCAATGAAGAATATTATTATTGTTATTTATTATTATTAGTTTCAGTGTAGTAGATTATGACATAAAATCCCTTCTCATATTTTACTACCGTATTTTTATTAACTTAAAATAAACTTTATGAACCTGAGATTATTTATTTGAGCTAGATTATTACAAATAGAAGATTAAGACTTAATTATTAGTTTAATCTTAGTGAGTAGAAGTTATTAAAATCATAAGAATACTATGAGTTTGTTATTTGAAATAGTAATAAGGGGGGATAGTGTTCTTATGCCATTAAGGTAGTATCCTGTGGGATATTGGCTCAATGTAATCTATCTTGTCACCTGTATTTCACTTCAAGTCTCATGAAATATTAAATATTTATTTAATTTATTTTTATAAACTGAACCTTATTCGTATTTTTAATTTGATCTAGTGAAATATTTTAATTTTAATGCTGAATATTTTAGTTATTAATTATTAACTGAGATAGAACCCGTTTTATTTTATATCATATATTATCTGGAAGTGAAGATGCATAATTACAGGTTAGAATATATATATATATATATATATATATATTTAAAATTATATTTGGTAAATAAAAAATGAATACATATATAATAAGATTAAATTTAAAAGAAATACTTTAAAAATCTATATAATAAAAAAAAATGTCAGTAGTTTAGTTACTTACAAGACTATAATTACACATTATTGTTAACGCAAATTATTGTATTGTATTCTATTAAGTTTTGAGCAAAAATTATTTGTACCTAAAGCATTTAAATAATTACAAACTTTATCAAAGATCATTTAACAAACGACATAATTGCTGTGAAAAGTTCCAAGTCTGCATAGAAACGTGTACTTATTTATAAATTATTATTAAAATTAAAAATATATGCAAGCGCTTGCAGTATATATATATATATATATATATATATATATATATATATATATATATATAAGATAAAGCGCTCTAAAAATATATATATATATATATATATATATATATATATATATATATAAGTTAAGATAAAGCAATCGTAAAATATCCCACTTAGAACAAATGCTTCTTTAGTAGTCCTTCTAAAATAAACAGTAAAGGATGAGGCATTTCTTATTGCATGGTAAGGGCTTGAGAAATTTTTCATCCTTGTTTAATCTATTTTTAAGAATAGATATCCATTTACTGGTCAATATCATTAAGTTAGTTGAATTAGATATTGATGTTTTTTTTCTAAAAGAAAAATGATATGGTTATATGCATGGATTAAAACCTGATCACTGAGGTGGCAGATGAAAGCACTACCATGAGGCCTTTATTATTACATATTTAATTAATTGTTATTTACCAATAAAAAATGTAATAAATAGAAATAACTATGTTGAAAGAATGTGTGTTCCATTCAGTGTGGATTTGAATTTCATTATTAATAATATTGCTTGTTAGACTGAAAAACTCAACAAGAATTGTGACATAAATAATCATTTTATACTTTGATTTTCTACAAAAACAATAGCAATACATTGGTATTGATAGCACTCAAATATGTCATTTCTGACTTTTATATATCAAGTTCGAAGTATTGGATATATATAATAAAATTGTAATAAAAATAATAAATTATAGTGATAATAATGTATTTTATAAATAATTATAATAAAACACATAAGTATTTTTAGTTAAATTCTTAACTTTCTTCAACTGAAACCATTTACATTTCATTTGATTATTATTGATATTGGGATTGTCTCAGTGTTGGCTGGCTTTTAATGATTACTTACAAACGCATTTAGCCTTGACTGTTATTACAGTTATTATTTAAGAAATACTTAGGGTGCAATTTGAAAATCATAATTACAGTTTGTAATGTTATAACTGACTATTTATTAGTTTTTGATCACTACGTTTTTGGCTATTTTTTAGTTTGCATTCAAATAAGGTTCTATTTACCTGTTTAAATAGGTTTATTTAAATTTTTTGTATCAATAATTTGAATCTATATGGTCAAGTAGTTATCTATAGTTTTTATATAAATATATTGAACCATTAATAAAGATGGGATTCCACCTTTATTGTTAAATAGTAGTTGCCTTGACAACAGTTTGAAATTGCTGATTGTTATTGATATTGGAAATGCCTTTGTGTTGACTGGTTTTTAATGATATGTATATATTAATAATTTTAAAAGATCATTGATTTTTATAACATAGCTTTATATATTAAAATGGTTGAATAAATTGTAATAGCTATTGACAAGAATACTTGCAACTATCACTGCCAGTGATCAAAAACATTGCTTAATTATTATATCTTATTCTCTAGAAACCTCATTTTTCTCCATAAAAAATTTAGAATGTACAAATCACTAATATGATTATCTTCAATCACACACAGAAACACATAACAATACACATACACTGACACATTAATTGATCATAAAATGCAACATCTTTTTTTAATTAATTAAAAAAAAGAGAGGAAACAATTGCAAAAAGTTTGATCAATTATATGTAAATTTTATGCATGTACACATAGTTAATGTTAATTAGAAAATTGTTTTTTTTAATATTTCTAAAACTAATTTTCTTATTTATTCATATACTTATATCAAAAATGTAGTTCAATCACACAGATTTCAAAAATATTTTTTTTGTTAAATACAATTTGTAGATGGAAAGCTGTTATTAATTTTATAATGATGATAATAATAGTATTACTATATTTTTTTATTTGCAAAGGTGATATTTAATTTCTAAGATTAATTTTGATATTTTCATACATACTATTAATCTTTATGCAGAACTGAATTCAATATTATGGTACACACTGAATGGCACTGCTGATTTTTTTTTCCATTGGATTTGTTAATGGCATAAAATAAATTTAAAAAGATTTTAAATGCCATTTTTATGTTTATTAAAAATTAGCATTTTGATTACAATTCTATTCCATAGATATTACTATTACTGTGAAAAATTGAAAGTAAAAAATATAGTGACCTATTCAAACAAAATCAAAATTATATGTCCAACATTGACTTTGTTAGATCATAAATGAATTTACAGTCTAATTTCTTCAAATGTTTATTTATTTTTTTACAAAATCATTAATATTTATTTGATTCCAATTATTTAATGCTCACATTGTAGTTTTGTTTCAGCGCAATGACTTTTACAGACAAATTATTGAAATAATTAATTAAGTAATGAAATTATTGAAATAACTCTTTACATAATGACAAACAAAAATCAGCCTTCTGTCAAACACTTTTTGTTTAGTCACTATCAAAATCTGTTCTTTGATTTATTGTCTTCATTTTATTATTTTTTTTATTTTTTTTTTAAAATTCATTTTGTTTTGTTTTTGATAAATTAAAAAAAAATAATGCATAATAATTTTTTACTTCATTTGAAAATAAAACAAAAAGAAAAAATAATAACTTTACTTTGCTGATGAAAAAATGACAGCTGAAGCATTATCTCTTCAACTGTACCATGCAATTGTTCAAATTTCTTATTCTGATATTTGGTGAAAATGCTTTTCATGCTTTCTTTAATTTCTGTGTTTTGTTTTTTAAACGTTCTATTCAATTCTGTATTTTGTTTGACCATTTGTTTAAATATACTTTCTATGTTTTCTTCATTTGTTTTAAGATCCTAACTGTTTTTCAATTTTTTTATTCAATTCTATGAACATGTTCATTATCATGTTCTTAAACTCACTATCATGAACTCAGGTAGTCATCTATATAATTTATATATAAAAAAATGTATCTACTAATCTCTCTATAAAAAAAATTTAAAAAATCATATAAAAATTCTAATATATCATTTATTTAATTAATAACTATCTCACCCCTCTTTCCATCATGTAATCTTTCTAAAACTGCAAGGTAACTTTAAATCTAATGTTTTATTTTATTTATTTGCATATTACTATTATCTCTAATAGATATTTTTCTTGACCATTTTTGTCAAAGAAATTTATAAGTTTATTGTTTGATTTTTATTTATAACAAATTAAATAATTATATTTCTTAATTCAACAAGTATTAATATTCCATATTTAAATGACTAATTTATATTTTTTTCTAAATTCTTATATATATATATATATATATATGTGTGTGTGTGTGTATTTTTTTCTAAATTCTTATATATATATATATATATATATGTGTGTGTGTGTGTGTGTGTGTGTCATATTATTATAATTTGCAGGATATTTCTAGTTGTGAAATAGCTAAATGCTGATGTTTCAGTACAATATCAAGTACCTTCCTCAGAGCGTCTTCTTTCTCAAATAACACACATTCTTATGATTTGAGAGAGGATACTCTGAGGAAGGTACTTGATATTGTACTGAAACATCAGCATTTAACTACATGAAATATCCTGCAAATAATAATAATAATATGACATCTTTTATCCATGAAAATATTAGAATTAACATATATACACCTTTACCCCACTTAACGATGTCAATTGGTCCTCCAAAACTCATTGTTAAGAAAGAATATTGTATGCAGAATATGTATTTATAATGGGGGTCTATGGGAAAAAAATGGTTGGTTCCAGTTGATGATGTAAAATATCCACATCAGTTTTCAAGTTGAAAGATTTTCTTGATTTTTTCATGGCAATGATGACTAAATATACAGTATCTAAAAGAAAAGTTTTATATCACTAGAAAAAAAAAGCATATGTTCACTGTTTAAAAAGTACAGTACAGCAAAAATAAAAAGAAAGTGAAACAAAATTTGAATTTGAGACTTTTTATATTCTTCCACAGAAGTTTTTCATCATAATGAAACAAAAATCCATACTGAAATGCATTTTACATTTATGTTTATTACTTATGTAAAATTATTCAAATTAAAAAACATTGTTTAATTATAAATTATTTAATTAAACATAAAGACTTAGTACTGTACTCCAGAGTAAGAAAATGCTTAATGCCTATCGTAAATCAGTCAACTTTAGAAAAAAAAAAATCAACTTATTTTTTTAAAAAAAATATAACTGTTCCAATTTTCTAAAACATATGCTAAGTTTATTTTTTTCACTGTATATTTTTACTTATATATTAATGCCCCCCTCTTGTTCATGTAGAAAAACTATTCATTAACACTTATTTTAAATGCAATCCATTTTTCCTTTTTAAATTTTATTCTAATTCAACATTCTCACTTTAAAATGTTGTTTTTCTTTTGATTTGAAACCACTTGGATGTATGTAATTAAGGAACACACACACACACAATTTAATATTAGTATTTAGTATTTTTCCTGAAAGTTTATGATGATGGTATTTTTGTTGTACTGTTTTCATCATCTAATATAAGTGTTAAATGTCTAAAAAAATTAAACTTTACTTATCCTTTCTAATGGTGTTTAAAGCATTTAGAATACAAAATCTGCTTCATTCTTTTCTTTTATCCATATGTAGGTTAAATAACCCAAGTCTGTATATTATATTTAAATAAAGTTTAATTTTTCTAAAGACATTCAACCCTTATATGTATACAGTATTATAGATTCAGTAATTATATATATTTTAACTTTATATGTTTTATAATCAAAATACTGAATGCAGCACTAACATTATGTTTTATGAATAAAATATTGTATGTGCTATACAATTACAGCAAAGTCATTACCTGTATACATATTACAGTAATGTACTTTTGGTTTTGGGTGAAATGAATTTAAAATACCTATTATCTGATATCATCAGTGATGCAAAATTGAAGATAGCTGCCAAAAAAATGTAAAAAAAAAATTTTCCCCCGATTATTATAGTGAATAATCGATTGTAAATCGAAATAGTGGGTACAAATTGATGATTATTCCTATTGTGAAATATTGCTAAGTAGCGAATCACTAAGTGGGGTAAAGGTATATATATATATATATATATTAAAATTATATTGTGTCCAATCCCTGTTTATTTAATAAAAGCAAGCCCAGAATAAGGTTCCCAAATGTAATGTTAATTGCCTTTATGCAATTAATAATAATTAAGTTAACAATAAAATGAAAACTACAATGTGTGCAAATTAATTTTTTATCTATGGAAATTTAAAGATAACTAATGGGTGACCATGTTCATGGTTGAGGACAACAGACAACTTATTTTTAATTGACAAATGTGTAATAATTACAAACCAAGATCAAATTGAATATAAGTACAAACAAGTTTCCATACACATTCAATTATATTTCCTGATCAGTATTCACTTCCATCTAAAACTGTTATTAAATTGATAACTAGATTATTAGCTTGAGTTCAGATAAGAAATGACAAACAACAAAATGATTAACAACAATAATAACTTTAATTAAAGAATAATATTATACAATAGTGGTGATAATTAAAAATATATTTACATATTTACAATTAAGAAAATTGTAATTATAAATTTTATTAAATGCACATTATTATTTAAGTAATATTTACTAAGGCTATAACCTTTAGGAATAAGCAAAAGCTTGTGGCTAAGACCTGTAGAGGTCCTTACCTTCAAATTTTTCAGACGCTTATTCCTAAAGGTTATAGCTTTAGTAAATATTAATTAAGAAAATTGTATGGTGATCAGCTGTGAGAAGAAAAAAATCTTTGTAACTTATAATAACTCTTTGAGAATATCTTTAAAACGTTTAGTTGATTATCATAATATCTTTGTGAGCTCACATATATTTTGAATCAGTAAATGTGTGAATGTGGTGATTGATCATTAAATTTTAATGTCTACTGGCAATATAATATTTAGCTTCTTTTGATTTATTTTGTGGCAGATTTTCCATGAGAGTTTCCATTGCAATTTTTTTCTGAGCATTTAAAATAGTTAGATTGGCAGATTAATTTGTAGATGTACATTTTCATGGGATAATCACTTTAGATTACTTTTTCTTTGTAGCAAGTAAATGTCAAATATTTCATCAGCATTGAATAGTGATGAATAGATCGGCAGAATCAAAGTTAATTTTTAAGGTATTTCTTTGCCTATAGCTTCATTTTTAGCTAAAATATGGGAAAAATCAGAGAAATCATTCTGGAAGGTTTTTTATTCTATAAAATAAATGATATTAACTTAAAATCCTTACAAAATTTTATTGACTTCTATACAATAAAAGACATGACAATGAAATAACAATATTCCCACCATTTTTTCGAATGCAAATGATTTTAAAAGCTTCTGTTAGTTCACATAGCAACATATTTTGTTTTAAAAAATATTCTTTATTTAAAAATAAAGTATAAACACATTTTATCTTTGAATTTATTGTTATCTTTTTAAAAACACTTTAACATTTATTCTATATTCATGACTTAATATTTTGTTATAACTAATAAAAAAACATATTCACATAAAAGAAACACCTGTAAATTAAACCACGAGGGTTACTATATATATATATATATATATATATATATATATATAGTAACCCTCGTAAATTAAATCACGAGGGTTACTATATATATGAAAGCAAAAAGTGTTTACAGTATACAATTTTCATTGGTCACTGCCTATTAACACTTGACTATAAAAGTAGAAAAAATTCCCAGTATTTAGAAATATTTCAACAATTATATATGTTAACAAAATTGTTAAAGTATATATATATATATATATCCAAAACTGTCTAACACTATACTAGCAAAAATAAAAATGCAAAACCATAAAACAATACAATACTAGATTAAATTTTAAAATTTTACCAAAATCCTTACACAACCATGGTTTCATCTACTACAAATAGACCTTCTCAAGTGAAAATCAATCTAAAGAAATATATATATATATATATATATATATATATATATATATATATATATATATATATATATATATATATATATATATATATATATATATATACAAACAAACCTTCCCATAATTCACTACAAATTCCACTTTCCCTTAATATCAAAAGAAGTCTTCATAAGATTGATAGCCTCAGATATGATTAGGCCTGATAGTTATCAGCCTTTTATACATAAAAAAATGTCTTTGTTGAATTTTTGTTGTCGGAATAGAAGGCTTAATAATTTTAATAATGATGCTGATATTCAAAGAAGTCAATTTGCTGCTGAATATGTAGAATTGGGTTATAATCATGATTTTATTAAAAAAGTGGTATTTAATAATAATGTTTATAGTCGTGATTTGGATGATAAGAATTTTGTTGGTAAGGATGATGATTATATGTCTTTACCATTTAAAGCATCAATTTATAATTTGGTTTATAGGAATAGTCATTTGTTAGGTGGAATGAAGGTTGCATGGAGGAAAGATTCTGATTTGAATTCATTACTTAATGGTTCAAAGCAGTCTATTGATAGTAGGTCTATTCCTGGTATTGTTTATAAAATTCCATGTAGTTGTGGTAAATTTTATGTAGGTCAGAGTAAATTTAGCCTTAATGAAAGGGTTAAGGTTCATGTAAGTAGGGTTAAACATAGGTATCTTAACTCAGCTTTATATATTCATGAATTGAATACAGGTCATAGAATATTGTTTAACAATGCTTCGGTTATTTTTTATGAAAAGAATGAGTTAAAAAGAAGAATAAAGGAGACTTTGATGATAAAACTCCTTGATTCTGAGGCTATCAATCTTATGAAGACTTCTTTTGATATTAAGGGAAGGTGGAATTTGTAGTGAATTATGGGAAGGTTTGTTTGTATATATATATATATATACATATATATATATATATATATATATATATATATATATATATATATATATATATATATATATATATATATATATATGTATATATATATATATATTCTTGCTATTAAAAGGTGTGAAGGTTGCCTTGACAGCAGTTAGAAATATTGGTTGCTATATTTACTGTGAATGTTTAGGTGGTTACTGGTTGGAAACTAATTATATATATATATATATATATATATATATATATATGTGTGTGTGTGTTTTCCTTTAGATTGATTTTCACTTGAGAAGGTCTATTTGTAGTTAGATGAAACCATGGTTGTGTAAGGATTTTGGTAAAATTTTAAAATTTAATCTAGTATTGTATTGTTTTATGGTTTTGCATATATATATATATATATATATATATATATATAGAGAGAGAGAGAGAGAGAAAGAGAGAGAGATAAATATACAAAGCTATATTTATATACATATGCTTCAGATGGTAGACCAGATTATGGTAAATGTAGTTTTCCCTAAGTTAATTTTTTTTTAAATTTCACTCTCGTTGAAGCCCTTAAAACAGAATGGAACTCCAAATTCTGACACGTGTAAACATGATCATACATATAAAAATTATTAGCACACTATAAATGAAACTAATCTAGCCTAAAGGTCTTATAAATCCGTGAACTATGTACATATTAAAATTCGACAAATATTTAATGTGAGATGTCACATTTTCAAATGACAATGCAAGTTTATAATTTGTCTGCATGTTATTCAATTTACTTTTGTTAGTTTTCTACCTATTTTCTTTAAAGTATAATCGTATTTAAATCTGATATTAAGCCGATTTGTATAGAATATATTAAAATCCTATTATCTGTTAAGCTGATTATTTATTAAAAGTTTTTTTAAAAAAAAAAGAAAATAAATAGTTACAACTTTTTTCATTTACTTTAATAATCATTTGCTTTAATAAACATTTATATTGTTTTTTTAAACTTTGTATATTTTTTTATGTTCATAGTTAAATGAATATAAGCTTCAATATGCACATTTTATTATTATATCTAATAATTTATTGAATCTCTTTAGAAAGTATATTTAGGAAAGCCTTATACTTAATTTTAACTAGCTTTTATTATATTATAGAAATAATGCATAAACACTAGCTATATAATTATATAAAATATTTCAAATGCCTCAAACCTATATATTTCCCTCACACTCTTTTTTAAATAAAGAAAAGCTTAAATTTTGCAGCCCATTCAAATTTTTCTTTATTAGAGGGGAATGTGACTGATAAAATACAACTATGAGGTGTATATAAAAGACCACCAGTATATTAAATAGCCTTAATAGGCAAACACTTAAATCTACACAGATGTTAGCAAAGCATACTCAATATGACTAATAATTTAACGTCATATGACAGTTAATTTCTGATCATTTTAATACTCTTGTGAATGAATAATTAAATGTTAATTGTGGAAATACTAATTATTACAGTTCTACTAATGATGTGTAATCACTGATAATAAACTATTCAAATGCTAGTTATATAACATATCAGTTCTTTATTGTCAGAGTTAACTTTTCAAAGTTAAAATGTAAAAACGGGCAAAACTCACTATACATATTGCCACACACAGCAAGCTAGAGTAATCAATGGATGCCAGAAGGCTTGTGCATACATCCCCATCTAGTGCCTACTCATCCATTATCCCCAGACTAGTTTCTGGCTTGGGCCTACTTCAGTGTGGCAATACATATAGTGAGTTTTGCCTGTTTTAACAACAGTTATAAGCAAGCATAAGAAATGGTGATCATGTGATGTTTATTGGCTTAAGTTAAAATGTAACAATTTACATTTGTGTTTCTCAGTTCTTATAAATATATTTAATTATTTCCTCACAAAGCTATTAAAATGCATGAAAACCCTATGAAATTAAATTGTTAGCTGTATGAAGTAAACTCTATCAATATATGTGTATATTTGGATATTTTCTTAATAAAATCATTTGTGAGGTTGATTAATCTTAAAAGAACTAGAGAAATCAAATGTTATTACATTCATTTTACATATATGAGAAAGCTATTTTAAAAAATAAAAGGTAGTGCATTGATATAACTAGTGGATGGGCAGTTTATTAGTATTTCATATTATTTTTGCTATGTTAACATATATATTGAACTAAAGATTATGATGTTAAACTCAATTAATATATAAGCAAAATGTTACACCTTTCTTTTATCTAGACAAAGGAATTTGTTTAGAGAAATCCTGAAAAAATACTTAGTCAACCATGCTTGTATAGCTAACTATTGAGACATTTTGCCTTTTTTTTTAAATTGAAAAATTCATGGTTATTAAACCATGATGTTTTAATTTTAAAAATCTAAAAATGTTAGGATAATTGTAAATGTATCAATTTCGAAGTATTTTAGACCTGCTTTCATATATTTGATGGGTTTACTATTTGTTATCTGATTTCACAGACTTTTTCAAGATAAAAGTGATTACAAATTTAATTTTTTTAAAGTTTATTAAGATTCATGATTATTTTAGCAAAATAATTGTGTAATGGTTATTAAAAATCATAAGTATACATGATTATTTTTTATTTTCTAGACATATATTTTATTTTAAAAAATGGAAGGTAAGTTCTAGTGCAATATTAACAAAGCAAATTATGCTATTGTGATAACTATACCTTTAAAAACTGATCATTAATATATCACCACTGAATATATTGATTAATTATAATTTGTTTAATTCAGCACAATTTGATAGGTTTATCAAAGTTTGACATTTTTTAAATTTTAAGAAGAAATGTTATTTGTTCTCATTAACATCTTTTTTTCAATAGTGGAAAAGTGCAAATATGATTTTCTAGAATTCATTTTATTTATAAATATATTTTTTATCAAATTAAATCTCATCATGGAGAACAATTAAATAGGTATCAATACATCTCTTTAACCACAAAGTATTATAATAAATTATGATAACAAGTGGTATGAAGTGAAAATATGTCATTAATAATCAAAATGATTAAGTCTAAATTTTAAAGGGCTTTATGACATAATGATTAGCATAAACATCAACCCATCAAAAACTTGGTTTAGCATGTCAATGCATCATTGAATTTGATTCATCTTCAGAAATCTGGTTATCATACTATGTAACAAGTCAATAAAATATTTATTCATAAATAGGCATTTACCAGATTTTAGATAAAATTCAAATGAACAAGAAAAATCATAAATCATTACCATTTAATACTAGACTAATTTAATAAATGCTGTTATTGCCTTTACAGTATTCTAAAGAGATCTTTGTATTGAAATGAAACATTTAAATAAAGATTATTAATTATGTGTAATGTATAATAATATATTATTGAAATATAAATATCTAATAAGTGAAAAAGTAATCACTTTATTATCACATTCATAGTAGTATGCACTTATAAATAAGAAATGGGTATTTTATCATCAGAAGCTAAAAAGAGAAAAATATGTAGCAAGGAAAAATAAAAATAATAAATGAATTGTTGTGCACATAATTGAAGGATAGAATGTATTAAGTTCATTGTCACAGTTAGCAAGAAAGATTATTGATTAAAGAAGAGTCATATAACAATTTGGTCTTCTACTAGTTTAAATAATCAAACATAATTGGAAAGGAAATGAGAAAAAAATAAGTAAAATATAAAATTAATCTAATTTAAACACTCTATACAATATATATTATAGCAAATTGAACCTGGGAACATGTCTGCATAGGTAGTAATATGTGATATTAATAACATGTTTAGTTTGATATTATAAGCAATGAATAAAATGTTTAAACATTTATTATACATATTTATTTATATTTGTAAATAAAATACACTAAAATAACTCAACAAAATTAAAAATGCCTATATAAAATTTAAAAAATAATTATTTTTTAATTTTAATTTTATATATGCATTTTTATTTTTGTAGAGTTATTCTAGTGTATTTTGTTTATTATATTTATATCACTTGATATTATGTATATATTGCAAAGAAATCCAGGCATATATCACATGACCTAACTTAATTCACTCCTATATGGCTATTAAAGTTAGATAGCTGGATTGGAAGACATATGGATGTCTGAAAACTTCATGTTTTTTACTTAATAGTTATCCATTAGATAAATAGTTGGGCTTGACCTAGTATTTTAAATCTAATACTTGATTATCCTAGCATCTTACTGAGTAAGCCAGAAGCAGAAATTGTTCTGGTAATGGGAATTTTCTGAAAAGCTTGGTAAAAGCTGTTTGCAAGCTCATTTGATAACATTTATAATACAAGCTTGTTAAATTAGGTCATGTGATATATGACTTGATTTTATTGTAATTATGTTTTGGCAATTTTATATTGCTAAAGCTATTAATATATAGTGTATCTGAACTTAGTCCAGTCCCATATAGATATTCAAGTTAGATAGCTGGATTGGAAGACATATGTATGTTGAAAAATTTGAATTTTCTACTTAATAGTTAACCATTAGATAAAGTGCTAGTCTTGACTGGGTATTTTAAATCTAATGCTTGAACTTCCTAACACCTCATTGAAGAAGCCAGAAGCAGAAACTGGTATGGGGTTGGGGATATTCTGAAAATCTTCTTAAGAGCTATTGACAATCTCATTTGATTATATATATATATATATATGTGTGTGTGTGTGTGTGCGTGTGTGTTGTTATATCACAGTTTTCTATTCTAATATACTTAGAATTATTTTGCAGGCAGTCTCATAATGAATCATTTTTAATAACTTTTAAATACAATTTTACTTCTCATTTATCAATGCTCATTCATTCAGTCTGATAAAAAGAACATTTTTCTTTCATCTGATCTCCAACGATATATACAGAATAAGTGGCATTGATAAATGAAAAAGAAAATTATATTTGCAAGATTATTAAAAAATGATTCATTATTAGCCTGCCTACAAAATAATTATGGGTAACATATTAGAAAAAGAATGGTCTGTGATATGATTATAATCCCACACATTACATATTCAAGCAGTAGTAAAAGTTATTTACATTGTGTTGAAATTAATAATATATATGGTATTTATTTGTCATTAATCTTTTTTATATTAGATATGTATATTTACATTATTTTACATTAAAATATACTACTACTATGACTATGATTGCAACTACTAATATTCCTACTACTACTACTATCACCACCACCACTATCACAACCACTACTACTACTACTACTACTACTACTACTACTACTACTACTATTATTATTATTATTATTATTATTATTATTATTATTATTATTATTATTATTATTATTATTATTATTATTATTATTATTATTATTATTATTATTATTATTATTATTATTATTATTATTATTATTATTATTATTATTATTATTATTATTATTATTATTATTACTACTACTACTACTACTACTACTAATAATAATAATAATAATATGATGATGATGATGATGATTATGGTGATGATGTTTAAAGAATGAGTTTTATTAGGCAACAGAGAGTAGCATAGCTTTTGATTTGAATACATATGTTTGCAATTGCAGTTATTGGGTTTACATTAACCATTTGATGTAAATGTAAATTAAAAGGTCAAGAGAGAAGAGGTGTTGGTTACAACTTTTAAAGGATCAAAAGGTTATGACATTAATTCACATAATATATTATTACATTTCTTTAACTTTATCCATTGTTATGCAAATTCAATTTACAATAGGAAAAATGGGATAATTTTAGTGATTACTGCATATTGATTTCATATATATGCAATATATATATATATATATATATATATATATATATATATATATATATATATATATATATATATATATATATATATATATATATATATATATATATATATATATTGTGCCCTTTTATATGGGTCACCATTTAAGTTTTGTGCTAATCTAGTAGAAAATTTTAAATTTAAGAAGGATTTAAAATATGTGATGTTGACTTTGCTTGTGGTAATGTTACCATAAGTTTAATTAGAGCAATCTGTAATTATTTGATGTGTGAATTGTGTTGGTATTGAGAAGATATTTAAAATGATGATGATTATGATGTAATACTGCATTAATAAATTTAATAACAAATGTTTGAAGCTAAAGTATTTAATAGACAAGTTAAAATTAGACAAAGATATTTATTTAATTTAAAATGTATGGTAAAAGTGAATAAAAATATTTTAAATTATAAGTGCTTAAATTGAGATTAATATTTGATTTTAATCATATCAAATAATTATTTTAAAATTTGATATAATATCTTATTTATTTTAAAAATAAATATTTATTTTGAAAAAGCAATTGTTAAGTTATTTTTAGATTATGGGAAGCGTTTCTTGTATTGTAAAGACAGATGTTAATTAGAGATACACACACACATGCTTGGAAGCTTTCTCATAAAGTTGCAAAAACTATTTTAAAATTATGTTGTGAAATTTATAAATACGTGATTTATCACGAGATAAAAATAAAAGATATTAATGTAGAATATTAAATCTGATTTTTAAAAATATTGTCTTAAAAATATAACGTATTTAAAAAGATTTAATTTATTTTAAATGATCTTATAAAAGTTAAGATTTAAATCAAGTGAGAAAAGAATATTTTAAAAATTGTTTGATAGATTTGAATAAATGATAAAAATTATTTTTAAATGTAATAATATTAAATATTAAATAAGTCATTATTTTATTTTTAATAGTGTGTTAGTAAATATGTAAATAAGCTAGAAAGTTTGATTGTTTAAATGTACCAATCAGATAAGGAGTTTCTGCTAGTATAAAGCTGAATTCAATGTTGAGGGGGCCTTGTAATTAAATTTCTAATGATTGTGCTATTGAGAAAATAGCTAAGTAAATTTATAAACTCTTAAAATCAATTTTAAAAATCATAAGATGTTATTGTATATAATTTTATAATTTTAAATGATAAGTATGCAGTAGAAACTTAACAATTCCCTATTGGTCTTCCCAATATCGAAGCTCAATTTATGTACGAATAATCATGGAAACATCACATATCGGAGAAATATATCAAAAACTTTATGCTAGAGAAATAATAGACCTGGATTAGTACATAAAATAATGGAAAAAGTAGTATTTGACTATAAATAGTTTAAAGTTTAAATTATATTGTCTATTATAAATAGATATTTAAAAGAAATATGAATACTTCTATAGAAAGAAAGTATTTTTAATTTTAAAAGATTAAAATGTATATCTTAAGTAAAGATATAAGAAGTAGTAATTTTAATAAATACTTGCCTTGTTAAGTCTTTGCTTAAAGACAAAATATTGACGATTTGAAAAGGCAAATAGATTATAAACATGATTTTTAAAATTGTAATATAATAAAATTATTATTATTGAAGTAGCTAAAACGCTGGTCGTATAGATGGAGAATTAATTCTTACCTGAATATGTTATTTAAAATGCATAAGTAATATATGGACGCCAAACCAAGCAAGCAGTTATAAAATAATCAATGAAAAATAACTATAAACTATAAATTAATTTAGAAGTAATAATTTTTAAATAATAACTATGAAGAATGATCAGAACTTATAAACTATTTTAATTTATTTTTTCTTTGGAACTTAGTTTTAATTTTTAAAAGACGTTACATTTTTTATATAACTTTCAAAAAAGTATACAACGAACAGAAATAGTTTCTATTGACTTTATACGTAGGATATTTATAGAACTTTTAGTAGAAATGTCGCTAATACAATATAATCTTTTATTTTATTTATTTAACATAAAATTTAAAATATTATTAAACTATTAAAGTTATACATTTATTAAATAATAACTAAAAATATATATATTAATTACATATTTATTTTATAATTAATATAACACGAATATCTAACGAATGTTTATGAGGTAAATGAATAATTTTTATTTTATAGTGCAAATCAAGTGAAGCATTGACATTATTATATTATGGTAAAAATATGTATAATGATTTTTTAATGAATTTAATATTTTTTCTTTAGATTAACTGATATTATGTTGGAGAATGAATGGATAGATATTTTATGAAAACACATACATTATACAACACTTATAAAATATCATATTTTAATCTATAATATCAACATGATACAACATTAAAGAGCTTAGAAATAATTATATATTTTCATAAATATTTTGATATTTATTAGTTATAGATTAGAATTATATTTATTTTATTTAGGTATATTTTATTATTTGCAAGATAAGAATAGATTTCAAAGACTCTATTTTTGTATTTTTTTATTAAATAGTTAGTTACTTATGGGTAGCTTATATTGGATTGAGTTTATTAAGTATAGACAATGTAGTATAGGTAGTTTAGATAATGAATATTTTATTTAAATTGTTTCTCGAAATTGAGATAGTTTAGAAGATATTTTATAGATATTTATTAGAAAGAAAATAGAACATAAAGTAAAGTAATATTTTTACATAGAAAGAATCATAGAATTTATCTAAGGTAAGCTTTATGAATTTAAATTGATATGATTTAAATAATAGTTTTGAAAGCAAATATTTGATAAAACATATAAAGGAATAATTAAGAAAGTATAATAATCAATTATTTGTTTTACATTACAAGACTTATTTATCTAAAATCTAATAAAAAGTAGGATGATACATATAAATGGTAATACTTAATTAATGTAATTATTTAATAGGTAGTACATTATGTACATACTACATAATAGTCTTGATATATTTTATTTGTAGATTAAGTACACTTTATTTTAAAAATCTAGTTTTAAAACATAAAAAATTTGAGGATAATTGCTTATGAAGTCGATTTAATAAGAAAGTTGATATTATTTCTTATTAGTTAGTTATATTTCTTATAGTAAATAGGATTTATTTTAGATAGTTTTAATTTTACAATTTATAGATGATTTGTAAAACAATGAATTGTATATTTAATTGAATACATCTAACATTATTTTAAATATTGCATACATATATTACAATGGTCATGATATATTATAATGCATTATAAGAATACAATATTTTTATTGCCACAAATTATTATATAAGTTGATCTATTAAATGAAAACCATATATAAATATACATATAATTTTTATTTATTTAATGATTTATATCATAATAGATGAATTATTACACTAAGATTAGTATATTATTATATATTAAATTATTAATTTATATAAACAATATACTTATTTATAATTTATTATTATTTTTAAAACAACTTAGCTGAGATTATAATTATATTTTAATTAGAATTATTATTTAGATTATTAAAGATATTTATTTCATTTAAAAGTCATAAGTGCTATAGATGTAGTAATAAGATGATAGGAAGTGGTAGTCTATCATAACAATCTTGGGAGTATTATATAAATTATAGTATTTATATCTATATTTTATAAATACTTATTTAATATATATCTGAACTATATTAATTTTATATATATTTAATTAAGATAGTAATATAAAATATATAAGATGAATTTATTAAACTAATATGTAATGATTATTTTAAACTATTTTATATATCAAGAGTAATAAATATATATATATTTACCTTACTTATATATAATATTAAATATATAGTTATATTATGCTTATTAAATTGCATACTATTTTAATACTTTTATATTATCATATCTTAATTAATTTATTATCAATATAAATTAATATATTATTATATATTAAATATTATATATTAAAATAAGTATTATGCTTACTTGAGACTAAATAATAAATATATATAAAATATTATTTTAAATTATATTTAATATACTAATAACTTTAATTAAATATATTAAATAACTATATTTAAAAATTATAATATATTATATCAACTTAAATACACTAATTATTTAATATATATATATATTATAATTTAATCATCTATTTTATGATATAATCTCATTATATAAAACTAGTATATTTTATTTCTATATTTATTTTAAAATAAATCAATCTTATATTAATATATATGCATAAACATATGATTATAGATTATAATTACTTATGCCTGTATATTTTTTATTTAATTCTTATAAATATTAGAATATGTATATTAAATATACAAATTATTTTTGATATTATTTTATTTCAAATATTGATATCTCTGAAAATAATGAAACTCAACTTAAAAAATTACATTTATTTACAATAACTTAAATATTTATTTAATATTTACTTTAATTTTAAACTAAATAAGTCAAATATAAGAGCTTAATTATAATATACTTAATAACTTTTACATTCTTAATGCTATATTATATATTAATTCAAAATTTAGATTTAATAAATATGTACTTAATTACACAAATACAAGTCAAGATATTTAGTAGTACTATGAATTTATTAATAAAATAGCTATTAATCGTTACCTTTATATGTATTATCTGTATTTACTTTATTATTAGCATTGCTTAATAGCTTTATAAAATTAATGTATCTTTGTAATGTAAAACAAATAATTGACTGCACTTATACTTTACTTATGTACTTTTATATTTTATCAAATATCATATATATCTTTACTTTCACTATTATTATTTAAACTATTTATCAACTCTAAATTCATAAAGCATTACCTTAGATAAATTCTATGATTTTTTTTGTAAAAATCATTACTCTACTCTATATTTTTTAATCCTTTCTATAATTTCTATCTATAAAACATATTCTAAACTTTATCTAAATTCCGGAAAACAAAAATCACTTTAAATAAAATATTATCATCCAAATTACCTATACTACATCCTATACTTACTAAACTCAATCAAAATATAGGCTTCTACCATAACGTAACTTAACTTATTCAATAAACAAAATACCAAAATATAGACTTTAAATCTTTCTAAATCAAAAATAAAATAATTACTTAGATAAATATAAACATATTCTAATACTAAACATAAATAAAATATCAATTTTTATGAGATCATATAATTACTTCTAAGCTCTCGTAATGTTTATTATGTTGATAATAAATCAAAACTTATGATTTTAATAAAGTTTGACAATATATGTATTTATAAAATATCTATCATTCATTCTACAACAACATAATATTCAGTTGATCTAAAGAAAATATTAAATTCATTAAAAAATCATTCTACATATTTTTACCATAATAATAATAATGTCCAATCTGCTATCCAGCATTCTTGAATTTGGCTTATAAAATAAAATCATTACTTTTCACTCATAAACATTATTAGAATATTCCATGTTATATTAATTATAAAAATAAGTTTATGTATTATTATTATATTATTTTTAAGTTACTATTTAATAAATGTACCTAACCTACTTTTTAATAGTTTAATAATATTTTAATTTTATGTTAAATAAATAAAATAAAAATTATATTACGTATTCCAGCAACACTTTTTTCTACCATAAAAGTTCTAACAAATATCCTACGTATAAAGTCAATAAAACACTATTCTGTTTGTATCACGTTTTTTGAAGTTTATAATAAAAATGATACTTTTTTTAAATAAATAAGTTCCCACAGAAAACAAAATAAAATTAAAAATAGTTTATAGTCTTGATCCAATTCTTATCAATTATTATTTGAAAGTTATTATTTCAACTTAGTTTATAATTGATAAAATTGTCATTTAATTATTTTTCAATTAACTTGGTTTGGCTTGGAAGTCCATGTATTATTTAGTTTTTCAAAACAATATATCTAGGTAAGAATCTATTTTTCCATCTATAACGGAGCGTTAGATAACTTCAATAAATAATTTTATTATATTACATTTTTTAAAATACTTATACTTATAATATATTTGCCTTTTCAAATTATCAATATCTAGTCTTTTAAGCATAAAGACTTAACAAGGCAAGTATTTATTTAAAATTATTACTGCTTCTTATATCTTTCCTTAAGATACATATTTTACTTTTATAATTTGTCAAAATACTTTCTTTTACAGAAATATTTATATTTCTTTAAAATATCTATTAATAATAGACAATAGTAATTTAACTTTTGAAAACTATTTATAGTCCAAAATACTACTTTTCTCGATCTTATAGTTTTCTGTACTAATCCAGCGTCTGTTACTTTTCTAGCATAAAGTTTCTGATATATTTCTACGATACGTGATGTTTCCATGATTATTTGTACGTAAATTGAGTTTCGATATTGAGAAGACGAATAGGGAATTATTAAGTTTCTACTGCATACTTATCATTTAAAAATTATAAAATTATATACAATAACACTCTTATGATTTTACAACTGATTTTAAGAGCGTTTATAAATTTATTTGGCTATTTTCTCAATAGCACGATTAACTTAGAAAATTAATTACAGAGAGCCCCCTTCAACGATTGAATCCAGCTTTTATAGTGGAAGAGACTCCTCATCTGATTGGTACGTTTAAACAATCAAACTTTGCTTATTTACATATTTATCAACACACTATTAAAAATAAAATAATGACTTATTTAATATTTAATATTTTATCAAATTCTTTCAAAACAATATTTATCGTTTATTTAAATCTATTAAACATTCTTTTGAAATATTCTTTCTCACTTGATTTAAATCTTAACTTTTATAAGATCATTTAAAATAAACTAAATCTTTTTAAATACGTTATATTTTTAAAGTAATATTTTTAAAAAATCAGATTTAATATTTTACATTAATATCTTTATTTTTATCTCGTGATAACTCACGTATTATTTATAAATTTATAACATGATTTTTTAAAATAATTATGCAACTTTATTAGACAACTTCCACGCATGTGTGTGTATAACATCTGTTCTTTATAACACAAGAACGCTTGTCTAAAAATAAACTAACAATTGCAGTTTTAAAATAAATATTTATTTTTAAAAATAAATAAGATATTATATCAGATTTTAAAATAATTATTTGATATGATTAAAATCAAATATTAATCTCAATTTAAGCACTTATAATTTAAAAGATTTCTATTCACTTTTAACATATATTTTAAATTAAATAAATATCTTTGTCTAATTTTAACTTGTCTTTTAAACACTTTAGCTTTGAACATTTGTTATTAAATTTATTAATGCAGTATTACATCATAATCATCATCATTTTAAATATTTTCTCAATATCAACACAATTCACACACCAAATACTCATAGATTGCTTTAATTAAACTTATGGTAACATTACCACAAGCAAAGTCAACATCACATTTTAAAATACTTCTTAAATTTAAAATTTTCTACTAGATTAGCACAAAACTTAAATGGTGACCCATACAAAAGGGCACAATATATATATATATATATATATATATATATATATATATATATAATATATATATATTATTTTTACAGATATGTGTGGTTTTAGTCCATGTTATGTCATTATCCTGGTTATGATTTCTTTTGATGTTCTGCATGTCCATGAGGGTTTGTCAGTTTTTGTTTGTTGATTCTGGGAGAATGTTTAATTGGCCTTTTTTTCTCTGATTTTAATTGCATTCAATTATTATGTTTTCCATTCCAGAATTGCCTTTCGATCTTTATTGTATATATTAGTTGTTTTATCTGGATGTTTGCTTTCTTATCTATAGTGCTGATCAGGGTCTTAGCAGTGACCATGTGGCTATATATATATATATATACATATACATATATATATATATATATATATATATATATGTGTGTGTGTGTGTGTGTGTGTTTGTGTGTGTGTGGATTTGCTATGATATCTCTATTTCTTAGATGGGTTAATTTGTTAAATAAGGTGGATGGATGGTGTCTTATGTAGCCACCCATTATAAATGAACATTGTGTGCACTTAAATGTGTATAGTATAAATGTTGCTGTTCTTATTCTTGGTACTGACTTTTCTTGATATGCATTGATAATTTTTTTATTGTGGTATTTGACTGTCAGTATGTGCTACACATTATTTTTCTTGTTTTTTCTAAGGCTATGCATTGATAAATTAAGTGTTGTAATGTTGCTTTTGTATGGTAGGAGAGTCCTCAAAATGGGTTGATTATAATATACAATCTTTTATGGTAGAGGAAATCGGTTGTTAGCATTGCATATAGATTGATTTTTAGGATGAAGTCAAAAAATGTGTGTTCCAGTGCCCATTTTTTCTAATCATGTATTAGTTTTCTATTGTTTGTTTTTAACATTGGGGGAGGAATCACTATTGTTCTGTTTTTGATTGATGAGAGCATAAATCTCCCAATATGTTTATTTGTCTGTGTATTGTTCATGTATTTGTTTATTGTTTTGTGCTGGTAAATAATTGATGAGATATATAGGTGTTATGGGGGTGGCTTGTCAACAAGTGGACCACCATTAACAAACAGCAAGTTGCTTTTATGATGCAAAAATGTTACTTTTTGCACCAAAAATATTTAATTATTTAATATATGAGAAGAAATTATTATTATTATTATTATTATTATTATTATTATTATTATTATTATTATTATTATTATTATTATTATTATTATTATTATTATTATTATTATTATTATTATTATTATTATTATTATTATTATTATTATTATTATTATTATTATTATTATTATTATTATTATTATTATTATTATTATTATTATTATTATTATTATTATTATTATTATTATTATTATTAGGATGATGATGATTATTTGTCTTAAAGGGTTACAATAATTTACATAGCTTGGATTGCTGTGTTTACATGGGCAATCTGTAGTTGTAGGTTTACCTATATAAAAGTTGATTTATGCTTTTACACAGGATTACAGGAATTTTACATGCTGTGGATTAGTTACATGGTTTTACATAGTTTGGATTGTTGTAGTTACATGCAGAATCTGTACATATAAATTTACATATATAAAATTTGATTTATTGATTTACATGAGATTACAAAAAAAATTTCACTCTGTGGATTAGTTCCAGAGGTTTTATGTGGTATATATTGGTGTGGTTTCATAGGCAATACATAGATGTGTGTTAATATATGTAAAAGTTGATTGATTTATTTATGCTGAGGATTAGTTACAAGGGGTTTACATAGCTTTAGACTGCTATGGTTACACGGGTAATCTGTAGCTGTAGTGTTACATATGTAAAAGTTGATTCATTGATTTACACAAGATTACATAAATTTTACATAGTCTGGATAGCTGTATCTACAGATGTAATTCAGGCTTGGTTCTCTATGTTGTTGAGTTTTCTTGGTAACATAGGTGAGGACTAGAAATTTCAATGGTAGTGTGGCAATTATCTGTGAAATCTGGCCAGGTGTGAGATCAATATCTGTATTTTTATTTTTTAGGATACCTTTTTTGGTGACAAGGATTTCTCTTGGTTTCATTGGCAATGTGGGTTGTGAAAGGTGTTGGTGTGGGTGGGAGGCATGTAAACATTGCTGTGCTTATTTTCTGATGCATTTCAATAGAGTAGTATTGCAGATGGGTGGTAGTACAGCTATGTTAGGATTGTTTGCAATTATTAAGTTAGACTTTATGGTAAGCTGGTTATACTGAGTGCAGCTGTGCACTAGAGATGGGAGCTGAGTAAGACTTTTGATGAAGTTTAAGAATGAGATCCATGCATAGAGTATCCTGATATCCAAAGAGGGCTGGTGGTACAGCTATGTTCAAACTGGTTGCAAATGTTGGATTGGTAGAAATGGTGGCCAAATAAGCTTTTTCATATGATTTACATGTAAGATTCATGACTACTGTCCAGACAAAATCTAGGTAGGTAGAAGTGACTTGTGTTGTTGAAACTATCTAGTAACTTGATGATAGTTGAAAATTTGAATGAAAAATTTAACACAAAATTGGAAATCAGTTATCAACTGATTGCCAATTGAAAAAAGTATATAAAGGTTTTTTTGCTAGCCTAAGGATTTGACTACTTTATAAGCTTAATTAGCCAGAGTTTATTACCTCAGTTGTGAGCAAATGAACTTATTGCTGGAAATTCATATGTTGAGCTATTGCTTAGTTTCTTTTAATTGCTAGGATAAAGAAAAGAAGATCTCAGTTAACCCTTGAACTGCGATATATATATATATATGCGATATATATATAATTTACTCCAACATTATTGATGTGTTTAATTCCAGTAGTTTATCCAATTACTTTGAAGAATAAGATACCTAATATACAAAGTAAAATTAGCTTTTTCTCCTTCAGTTTTTTTAATAATCCATAATGGTGATTTTTTCTCTATTGTTGTTGTTGTCTTTTTTCACATGCCACTTAACAAATAGTATTGAAAACAATTGTTGACATATGTTTATAAACAATAATATTCGAAATAAAAAAAAATATTAACCATATAAAAATATATCAAAAATTTAAAAAATAAATAGATAGATAGATAAATAATAAGTAACAACATTGCATTTTTTTTAATAATCACTTAAAATAAAATATTTTTTATAACTAACATTTTTTATGTTTTTTTATATTAATAATATTGATATACACATATATTAATTAGAACTTGTCATTATTAACATTTAAAATATCGCCATTAATAATAATAATAATAATAATAATAATAAAAATAATAATAATAATAATAATAATAATGATAATGTTAATAATAATAATAATAATAATAATAATAATAATAATAATAATAATAATAATAATAATAATAATAATAATAATAATAATAATAATAATAATAATAATAATAATAATTAAAGCCATGTACCATTAATAAATAAACAAAAAAATAAATCAAAAGAACAATAACTATAACTAATAACCATAAACAATAATAGCCCTAAATATATAAAATCAAATCAAATAGCTTTTTTTAAACCAAAAATAACACTTTATTAGAATAAAGGTGGATTTGTTGGTCTTTTAATATATATATTGTGACCTTCTGGTTTCGCACCAGAAATAGTCATGGTAGTAGTGTGGTAGTATATCAATAATATCTGATATAATCCTCTTTAAAAAAATGAAATAACGTGAAATTTTTAAAAAAAAAATATTTTGCTTTAAAACTGTAATCAAAAGTAAATGTAGGTAATTAAAAAGATTTCGTAAATGTTTAGTGTCTTGTTTTGGGGTATAATCAGTAATAGAATAGGGGGTGGCTTGTTATATGCATAATCAGTATAGGCTGAGTTGATACTTACTTGTTTTATTTGTTCATAAAGCCGTATTCAGTTTTGTTAAAATTATTTTCTAGTCCATTTGTTTTGTACATTTTAAATTTATAGCATAAACAGTAAAATATGTTTCACTCATCATCATTTACATTGTTATTTCAGTTATATCAGTGTAATACCTATAGTATATTACTACTGAATATTCATGCATTGTCCAACTTCATTTTTCATTCATAAATTTCATTAAACCATTAAATACCCCACATTACATTCAAATATTTAATTATATCAATAACAGTATTAAAAAATCTAACTTAATTACATTTTAAATAAATCAATAAATTATGGACTGGTGGATATGACAATCATTGTAAAATATTTTATTTATTAAAACAATTGTCATCAATTTTATTCTACTGCTTTAAAAAACATTTAATTATTGGTTCAATATTTTTTTTCATTTATTTAAAAGACAAAATATTTTTTTCCATCTCTATTTTTTTTTATTGTCTACAGTTTTTGCATATTTAAGTAGATTTGCAAGGGGGAGGAGCAATTGACAATATTTTTCTGATGATGGTAACATTATCGTAAACAATTGGAAGAGAACAATATGATGTAATGATTATTTAAAAGTTTATAAAAGGATTACTTATTACTTTTAAGTGGTCAGTCTACTATTACTTTTGAAGAGGTCAGTCAATTATTAAAACTTTTATGAGTGCAGTTAGAGCTAACCAAGCACAGCTATAACTAATTTATTTAGCAAAGTTTAATAGTGAAATTAGTTTTCCTTTTTCAGAATTCAAGTTAAAAATTTAATTATATTATTTTGTTTGCGAAATGTGCACTTAAATACTACTAAGAGATATGTCAGTTTTACTCCAGCTGATACGTTAGTGTTATATTCTATTATTCAAGATAAATTATTATTTAAGAAATGGGAATGCTTAATAGGACTGTAAAACTGTTTTATTTAAATTCGAAATTAACAGGGAAGGATAAAAGAATATTTGTTTATTTTATAACAATTAAGTTTTTAAGCTTTAATTATACTATGAAGGGAACACTTGCCACGTGCTTCATTTATGTGTGTGAAAAATGTGAACTGTCATTGAATGTTCTCCGAACTTTAATGTACAAATTTCATGTCAAACATAAAAGAAAACTCAAAATTTAAAATATACACAAGGAATATGTAATTTTATTGTCATATGTCTTAGAATAGTGGGAAATTATTTATATTTTTACCTTTGGAAAAGAAAAATATAAGATTAAATATGTCATTAAATGTACTTTAATAATTATTTGTTCTTCTGGACTAGTAGGATGAATTAAATTATAAATGGATAAAGTTATGTGACATTGCTGTATTAATATTACCAATGAGTTTATTTAAATAAGTATTATTAATTGAATAACTACATATATTTCGGAATGGCTTTATGATTGTGAAATTAAATGTTAAGTATATCCTAGAAATAAAATACAAACTTCTATGTCACTTGTGTCATAAAATATATTGTTTAATTAGGGAAATTCATTGTTTACAATGTCAATAGCAATTCATTAGTTGATAACTAAAACATTGAATATGCTCATATGGATTCAACAAAGAAAAATAATATTGTGTTGTTTTCTCCTGCAGGAATTGTTCTGTTCTCTGTTAATATTTGTCTTGTGCAGTATAATTATTTTCCTTATCTATTTGAAAATATGACAAGAAAAGTCATGTAAAAACTTTTATAAACTTTCGTTTCATTTCGTTTGGAAAGAAAAAAGAAGAGAACTTTATTTTATGTAATGGTATTTCAGATAGCTTTAATATTAGTTAAGGAATGTTTTATTATTTTAAATATGTTTATTATATGTATTATTATTATATTTTTCTCTAAGAACGTCTCAAATAGCATAATAGATAAATACATCATGCTGGTAATTTTATTTTTATTATTGTTATTATTTTGATAAGATAAGTTTGGTTGTGTGTGTGTTAATAATCCATGCACATAATAAACAAATGGAAGAATCCATTCAAAGGGGTGAATAATTATTTTAAAAAAATAATTATTATATTAAGTCTTACCGAATATATTTCTTTTATAAATTAGAAAACTATGATTTTCAAGAATTATTTCAGCTATAACATACAATTTTATTATTTATTTACGTTCAATTTAACTACAGATTCTTGCCAATATTAATGTATTATATTATAAAAGAATTATTTGTCTTGCTTTGTCCATAGTAATTAGTATTTTATTCTCCAATTGTTCATTGAACATTACCAGGTCCTAAATATTGTCAGATATGAGATATTTTATTCTTTACTAATTCTAGCAGTAATAATTAATATTTTAACAGTAATTCTTTGCTTACTGTGATTTTAAAGGTCTGTATATCACATGTTTATATGTGTATGTGTCTATTATTAAACTTATTTATAATTATATGTAATTGCCAGTGAAAATGATTTTAAATCAATCGCATTTGGAAGGAAAAGAGGATCAATCATTTGAAGAATTAGAAAGTTGTTTAAGAGAGAATTATTATTTCTTTGTTCTGACTGAATGAAAAGTATTTTCTGGCTATATGCTATAAAGTTTACAATGTTTATAATATTTTATGGGATTGAGTTAGTATGTTTGTTAGTTGAACATTTAATATGGGTAGTTGCCCAGTGTATTGTAGTGTATAGAATTGAATATTCCTTTTCTTATCCATGTATTGGAGTATTTTTGATAGGAGTGGATTGAATCCTTCTTTTATATTTGATATATTGAATTAAAAGTGTATGAAGCTAAAGATGTTTTCTCCCTGATTTTCATGTGGTAATGAGTTATTCAACCAATTATTTAGTCTTAAAGATAGACTTGGAAGGTATGGTTATATTAACTGTTTTGAATTATATAAATCTGTTATCCCATGTGTGTATTGGATGTTTTCCAACTTATGCTATAGCCTAGTGTTTGATGGTTTATGATAAAAAGGAAGAATAAAAGGAAAGTATAGTGTCTTATAAAACATCTGTATTATAGTTGATAAATAAAGATTGATTGATCATTGCTTCCAACCGTATTATGATTATATTGAAATATCATAAGCAAACCGATTAGATTGATTAACATTATTTATTTATTTTCTTTGACACACAGCATAATACAGATTCATGCACATATTGTTAATTTTGATATAAAAATAATTATTATTAATGTAGAACTTTACTTATCATGTTCAAATATTTTGTAGCAATCATTTAAGCTTCATCTCATTGATTTTTATCATTTAATCATAATTTGCATAAATAATTAAGCAAAGATAGGACATTAGTTAATGAATACAAAGAGATTTACTTTATTTTGGCAAAGCAGAACCTAATTATTCAATAGTATACTGTACCTTAAAATTACAAAGGAGAATACATTTAATTAATAGAAGTATTCATTTTCTTTGGTAAGATAGCCCAATATTATTCTTAGTTTAAATCCCCTTATTTTAATTTTATTTAAGATATTTAAAAAGTAGCAATGCAAATTCTTAATTTGTTCAGTAATTAGAATATTAATCTATGTTGTTGTTATAAACTTTTAGTAATAAATCAGTGATATTCAGCAAAAGGCTGAATAAAAGATACTTTAGTAATCAGTTACTAAAAGTGTAAGGTCATATTTATTTTGTTTTTATTTTTGTATAAGTCTATCAGAAATCACTGATAGCTAAAGAGACATTTCTTTATAGTAAATAATAGGGACTTATTTAGTTCATTTAATGTTTCAAATAAAATGTTTACCAATTTATCAAAATGTTGTGATGAAAATATATAGTAGATGTAAAAGTTAATGAATCATGTTGTATTATATCTTCTTGTATAACCTGTACTCAATAATGTTAAATCCCTTTGGAATTTGTGTTAATAATAATAAAAGAAAAGTAAATGTTGCTTTAACCATTTTCTATTTGATTAATAAATATTTTGTTATCTAAATTTGTATTTGGAGTTTCTTCTATAACATTCATTTGTGTTTCACACTTTCACACATGCTTATACGTTTATTTTTTTTAATGTAACATAATTGTATTCTATTTAATTATAATAAATCTCAAGATATGATGATGTTGATTTCCTTGATTCAAATACTATATGATATGCCAGTTACCTACTGATCATTTTAAAAGGGTTTTGTTATTTAATTTTTTGTTTAGATGATGAATTGAAATCAAAATGTGCCGGTTTCTTTCATTATCTATCTGCAAGTATCTAATTAGGGTATTGTTTGGTTTATAATATTATTTTCATAGTGTTAAATAATAATTTGAGGTATAGAAATGTTAGATCAAGCCATACCATAAGTTAATTCCCTGAGATCTTCAATATATAATTTAAATTAGATAATAAATTCATTTAGCCAGATTAGATTAGTGAGTAGTTAAAATTTAGTGATGATAAGTTTAGTTTGAGTTTAGATCTAGTGAATTATACATTACAATTTCTGAAATATTATTTTTTATTTTATTTTAGTTATTAGTTTAATTGTATAATATAGTAAAGGTTGTTAAGTGCATATGGATGATGGGAGAAGGTGAAATATAGAGTATTATTAATTAATTTTAGCTGGTAGAACTTTACCAATTTAATTTTGTCTAGCATAGAACTTAATAGATGTTTATTCCTATTAGTAATAATATTTTCTCCCACCTCTAATGTACATTGTACACCTCATACTCCTCTGTATCCCTCAACTGAGTTAGTTTTAGGTGAAAGCTTTAATTAAGAGCCTCATGAATAGATTTAGGTAAAGTTAAATAAATATGTTATTCTATGATCCATAGAATTGGTGCCCCCGAGTAATTGTTAGTGTTGGTGATAGGTGTGAGGGGTTACAATATATATATATATATATATATATATATATATATATATATATATATATATATATAAACCACAGATGTTCTACCAAAAACACCAATCAAGCGTATGTTTTGTTTACATAAACATCAGAGTAGTTAGTATTCACTATCTCTAACTATAATTCCACTTTCAGATCATGATTTCAACTATTTCTATCTCAGTAAAGACAGGAATAAAAACTAGATCTAAATACAAACTCTGACATTTATGAAACAATTTCTATTCACTCAAGCTGAATTTTTTAGACACGTAATGTCTTCAAACTCACATACAAACCAGATAGCTATATGGGTCTGATCTCAGTTCACATCACCACATAGTAGACCTCTGCAACTATATCATTCAAAAAGACCTCAAAGGTACATTTATGATAAACAAAAATCTAAACTTCTAACGCTTTATTATTCCACAGATGCGTTCTTCCAAAAACACCAATCACATGTTTCATTTACATAAACGTCAGGGTAGTTAGTATTCACTATCTCTAACTATAATTCCACTTTCAGATCATGATTTCAAGCTATTTGCTATCGTCAGTGAAAGACTGGAATAACGAAACATACGCTTGATTGGTGTTTTTGGTAGAAAGCCATCTGTGGACATAAATACAAGCGTTAGCAAGTTTTTTAACTTCATTTTTGTTTATCATAAATCAATAACTACTAACGCTTGTATTTATGTCCACAGATGCTCTACCAAAACACCAATCAACATGTTTCGTTTACATAACGTCAGGGTAGTTAGTATTCACTATCTCTAACTATAATTCCACTTTCAGATCATATTTCAACTATTTCTATCCATAAGACTAATAACAAACATACCTATTGGTTTGGTAACATCTGTGGACAAAAACGTCAGTTTTAACTTATTTTTTTACATATATATTATTTTTTTATTTATTTATTTATTTAGCTAAGTAGACATTTAAGTGTTTTCATCATAATTATAACAAATATAGTTTTGTTCATTATCTATAAATAATAGTAGTCACATGAATAAGCTATAATAAATATATGATAAAACACAAAAAAGTATATTTATCAAAACATGTTTATTTATACAATGTTTTTTTTTATAAGATATATATATATACAATTTATGTGCCGATATGTTCATTTATAAAGTATTAAAATGAATAACAAAAAATTAGATATGAATACTTATCAATAATTTTCAGTTCAGTTAAAGTTTCTTATGATTCAGAATATCTTTCAAAGTCTATTAACTCCTACATCATTTTGTAGGTGAATTCAGGTGTCAATCTCATGTCCCTGTCCATCATTGTTTTCAATTTTAAAAAGTTTTCTGAGGGGCAGTACAATTGACATCAAATAGCAATGAGCATCTAATGAGCCACATAGAATATGCTAAAAAGGTAGCAGCCCTGACTTCAGTAAATATGCCTACATTGATTACTTGATTTATAGTTGCAATGAATGGGTGTTTTTCCTTGAACAAAGAGGTAATTAGGGGTTTATATTTGCATAAGGCAATACATTGGTTGAAAATATGTTTGATGGTGTTCTCTTCCTGATGACATAATGAACAAATAGGGTCTATGTTTGAAAAACTCCTATTTACCATGAGAAAGTAGCCTGTTAAGAGGGCACTAAGGTTATCCTTGATTAAGAAATTGAAGTACTTTGGTTCAAGCCACTACTGTATGAATTTTTTAATAAGGCAAGAGGTAGAAATGTTTAAGAATGCGATATTACATACATTGATATCAATCAGATGATATGCATCCCAATAGATTGTTTTTGAAGGGTTTAATCCAGATTGTGGTGAAGTAATTTTTGAAATGTCTTCTACTAATTCTGAGAGCTAGGAAATTTGATAAGGTGGAGTAGTGTCAGTAGGTCTTATTTCACGTTGAGCACAAATTGCATAAAAACTAAATTCAACTTGTGTAATAAATTGTATGAACACTGGAGCCAAAATATTTGAAGTCAATGAAGCTCCAACCTGCTTAATTTGGAAGGTCTCTGAATTGTGTTGAGGTTAATTGCAACTGTTTTCTCATTGCACTGTTGAGAACAAAATAAGTTACTACCATGAATAAATGTATACCAGTAAATTTGGTGAATGGCATGAAATATGCTATCCCATGGAATAGCAACATGTTTAATAAAGCTACTTTCACATAGAGTGACATGTAGATGCTTTCCAGTGAATTGATGATCTTTGTGGCTGTGGTAGTAATAGCATTGTGTATGATCTTTCTTTTAGCTAATGGAGACATATTCAGCTGTAGACCTAAAAATTCTGAGGCTTGATTGAAAAGGGAGAGGGGATAATGTTTCCTGAGGATAGCCTCCATGTGGAAAATTTGGCTAAATTGAAGGACAAGCCTGACACATTGTAGAAAATATGAATCAGTTGTATCAGCTTAGCTATAAACTTGCATGATGATAATAACACTACCAGGTCATCCATGTATGCAATGAAAGTAATATTTTTGTTTATATATGGAATAGATAATCCAGCAATGCCCTGTTTTAAGGATTTGAGGAGCAGATTCATATGTAAGATGAAGAGCAAGGCACTTAGAGATTAGCCCTGTGGGATGGATTTGGTAGGTTTGAAATAGTCTGCAATTTTTCCATTTAAGAAAATTGCAATCTCTATTGTTTATGAGGTTTGAAAGTGTGTTTATGATTCCAGGGATAATCCACCAGAAAACAATATAAGATGTTGAATATTTATGGAACAAATAGCCTTAGTGATATCCAATTGTCCCACTATTGGTTTGAATATTCTAAACCTCCCGGTATGGTCAACAATTAGGTTAAAGAGGCTTAGGACCTTCACTGTAGAATAATCCTTCCTGTCAAATTGGAATTTTGAAATAAATTATAGAACCTGATCCTGCATTTTAACTTTAACTATTGATTTGATTAAATTTTATTAGTAATAGTGTCATGGAAATTGGTCTAAGGTTTTCAAGAGATGATGGAAATGTGTCACTTTTAAGAAATGGGACCATGGCTATTGGATAAAGATCATCAATTTCCAGTGGCCTGGAAGCAACAAGATTAATTATTCCATAGATGATAGGAACTGAGAATGCCTCCAGGTGCTTAACCAAGGACTTAGGAATTCCATAAAAGTATATTTATCTAGTTAAGTAGCACATTAATACAAATTAGTTTGACAGTTACTTTTTATTTTACTAAAGTATATATATATTATGACCTCTCTGCATGTTGTGTAACCGCGTACCCGTCGAGCCCACCATGTTACGCCACAATCCACCCTTTCACCCTATGTGTATGTACATGTATATGTGTACTCCACTTCTCCCAAAAAATAAATAATATAATATAGTGAAATCGCCTCACCGGGTTCTAGCTCTATTAATTAATGAGATATTCAATTAAATGCTTTACTAGCTCAGGTTTCTTAAAAATTAACTTAGGTTCTGTTTTAAATTAACTCAAATAACTATTCTATAATTCATGAGACTAGAAGTGGAAATAAAGAGTGACAAAGTAGATTACATTGAGATAATATCCCTAGGATACCACCTCAATGGCATAAGAACACTATCCCCCCTTTTGCTACTATTACATATAATAACTACATAGTATTCTTATGACTTCTGCAACCTCTAATCACTAAACTCATTTCACCATTAAAGTATTAATCTTTTATCTACAACAATAATAGTAATTATCTAGCTCAGATAAAATAATCTCAGGTTCTTAAATTTATTCAAGGTTAAATTAAAATAAAGTAGCAAAATATGATAAGGGATTTTGTGTCATAATCTACTACTCTGAAATTAGATTAATAATAAAACAATAATAATAATAATCACAATCTTCATTGTTTAATCTAATTAGTACAGCTTTTCTTTTATCACAAATTTATAACCATAATAAATTAGTTAATAATCTAATATCCTCCTTTTTTATCTTTAAGTAATAAAATAAATTAGTAAGTGGCAGTGTTTAGATAATCTGATAAATGAAGCAAGTGGCAACTAATAGCATATAATTTAGCAAAATATTATGACAATGGATTTATGACCAATAATGCAATGCAATTTCATTATTATTCAATTACAAAAACATTAACAAAACATTTAAGATTAAAATATACTTCTCTATTTATATTTTGTGCAAAACAATTATATACTTAGTTTAATGATGGTAAACATATCCTATGAATTCATGCAATGATGTAGAGAAAACAAAACTCAGACACAAGTTTTAATAAAACAAATTTTAGAATTTTATTAACAACAATCAAAATTAAGATAAAACAAACAAATATATTTACATTTATTTACAAGGGATATCCTCCTTTCTTTTAACACTACAAAAGTTAAATTATACATTTTTAGATTTCTTTTATAGTTGATTAAAATTATTATACCTTTTATTATTTATTTATTTATTTCTAATTAGGTTTATTATATTACTTAGTTTAACTATTATATGGGTAATACTATTCTTTACCTTTTAATATTAAAAATTACAGTATTATAAGTTATATATGTGGGTAAACATCATTTATAAACATTATAAATTTATAATCAATATGGTTTTTCCTCTTAAAAAAAAATTACATTCTTTTGTAACTCTATATAAGTCACTTTGCATCTTGTTCAAATATTACTACTACCTATTACGTTTGTTATCTAATGCTCGTAAACTTTAATACATTTTTTCATAAGCCATAATCATGTATAATGCCATAACAAGGGTTTAATTATCACCTGTTTCAGTTTCACATATATTATAATTATCGAATGTTATTACATTCTTTAAATATGCAATACTTATATTTTTAAATATAATCAACAATAAGAACACGTTAAATCATTTTTAATATTTTTGTATATTTCTACTTAGATATATTTTTATAAAGTTATAGTTCATTTCTTGAAAATTAACATAATTCTCTGACTCCTTCCTTTCTTAGGATATCTGCATCTTTCTTTCAATAATTATAATCTACTCTTTGTTAATACCTAACTATTCTTATTTCAAATAACAGTGTGACATATATTCTAAAAATATCTATTGTTTTCTTTTCAATAGACTTATCAAATAACAATGTAGTTGCAAGAAATACAGATACAGATAACGAAAGATGTATAGGATATTGGGAAGATAGATAGATAACTTATCAAAATATATACTTCAAAATGTATGGAACAGTGTGAATAGGGCCGACATTCCTTGTCTGATAACCCTGATGATAAGCATGATGTGGCAGCTATTTATTCAGCTTTACCAAACATCTAATAAGATTCACAAGAAAGATAAAATAACACTAACCATGACAACATGTGTAACAGTCATAGGGCTTTGTTAACTACGCTGATTACCATTTAAAACTACTTATTAATTCCATTCCCTGTAGCATCCTAGTTTTTTAATACATCATCTTGGTTTCAGAATCTCCACGTACTACCAAGTCACTACCCAAACTATCTCTCAAGATTTTCACTGTATCCAACATTGATAAAACTAACTACCTTTTAAAACAATAAACAAAATTCACTAATATAAAAACATTCCCCTATTCTATAAGAACAATTTGTCTTGCTTTATTGCACTGTAGGTTCGACATCTACGTTTTATTAAAATACCACTTAAATATCCTAATCGGAAAATTAACAAAAAATATGACATAACCATTGCTTATATTGCTATATTAATAACACATTAAATGATTATCGTATGCATATTTTTAAAAAATCTAATTACATCTCATAGTGTTTTAGAGTGTTGTTTTTCAAAATGCGTCTTACAATAATTATAACAATAAAATTTTGCATTACATTCATTCGATTCACAGCTCTTCTAAGTAAATAAAACATACATTATATTATTAATAACCATAAAATGTACCAAAATAATCTTTTACCTTCCTATTAGAGTTCGTAGTAGGTTCCTTTCTCCTCGAGCCTCGCAAACATACAAATTTTCCACACACATACAATTTTATTTGAACATTCAAAATCAAAAAAAACATATTATTTTATATCATGTTATATTGCGAATTAATGTATTTGTTTCCCTATCGCTAACTAAACTTAATGTTTAACTTAGATTAATAAAGAAAATAATTTAAACCATAATCACATATTTTCTGGCGGTAAATCTTGATTAGTCCCATAATATTTATTATTTCTTCTTTTTCCGAATGTTCTTCTTTCTGATTATTAGAGTTTTAAAATAAATTAGTTCCTTTAGTTAACTGTTTAGACTATCTTTAGTTTCAATGTTTAATTCAAAATTATTAAAAAATATTTATTTAGTTATCCCACAAAGTTTTTAATGTTCGGGTGAATATTACCTTGGCACGTTGATGCATCTTTATTTCTAGTAGAACTACAATTATCTAATAATTACGGTACCAATTGTGTTTTTCCATGGATCCAATATTTTATATTTATTTCTCTGTAAACTATTTTTTTCTTCTTCTTCAGGCAAGTAATTTCCTTGGTAATTTCACTTTTATTCATTATTATTTTATATATGACATTTTTGATCTTTAACTATTTCTAGAGTAATTGCTCAGGTCATCTTAAAGAAAGTAATTCATAAAAATTATTTTTGTCCATTTATTCTTACAAGAATAATATTGATTTTTATTTTTCATTATATTCATTAACTTTGCGCACAATGTCCTTTCATCAATTTTACACGCACTAAAGTAGTTTTCATAGTAATATGCTATACAAACTATATCAATGAACAACATTAACATTTTTGAAACATTACAAAATGTATAGCTTGTTTTTAAGAATACATCCATTTTTTATTGAAAATTCAGATTATATTTTAATAGAATTCACTGGCAGATAACTGTGGAGTTAGTGAAACATTATTATGAGAACTTTTTTTTTTAAGATTTTATTCTTAGATTCGCTTCGAAGGATTTTAAAGTTAGTTTCTTTCAAAGATATTTATTAAAAATTCTAATAAAATTGACTAATAAATGAAGAAAGAAAGAAATTTTTAAAGAGCTTAAAATTTTACCTCTGCTCTGGAGTCAACACATTTTTGTTCTCCTAGTTTATACAATTAGTTGGCGCGATTTTTATTGTCTGCCAAAATCTATCTTTTTATTGGTCAATTCCTACTTGGATTCTATAAACAATTTCTAAAGTTTCAAAATCGTGATGTAATAGACTTAAATATTAACCTATTATTATTTTTAAATTAATTATTATCTATTACAATTTAATTACTTTTAAAATAATTTTTGAAACAATAATTAATAAAATGTACAATCTTATCTTTTTATTATAATGTGTGATAATTCCATCCAGATCCATACTATACTATTTAAATATTTTAATTATTTGTATTAATTTAAACTGGTGCTTATACATAAAATATTCCAGACAGTCACGTAGACATTTCCGGTGTTTAGTCTATTTTTATCTGTCTTAATAAATTTGCTACTTATATTATTTAAAATGATTATATAAAATTTTGAAAAATAATTTAGAAAAATATAGAACTAGATGCAATCCCCACCATCACAATACTTATTATTAAATATATTACATTAACCCTTTATTGCCTAACCATAGTTTATAATTTTAAATACTATATAATATTAATTTTAAAATTTTTTAGTAATTGACCATTTATAATCATAATTGACCTATAGAAAAGGGCACAATATATATATATATATATATTGAACCGGATTGATATCCAATTCAAGGATTTTACTGCCAAAATTAAAATTTTTGTTAAATCTTATCTAATGTTAAAATTTCTTATTATTATTTTTTTTAAAAAAATGTATGTGTATTAAAACATATACTTGATTATATTTAAATAGGGCATTTTAATTTTTGTTTATAGAATTGATTTATTTTAAAATAGTTTACTTTCACTGCCTGTTTTAATCAATTTGATTAAAAACAGGCAAGTTTGCTAATTATATATTCCTGTTGCTTTTATTTTAATCATTTTTAAAGTTAATTCTAAACAGCGGAGATTTAATTGTGTTGTTGTTTTATTAATCCCTGGTTGGAAGTCTTAAATTAGATTGAGCAGGAAATTAATATTTGCCCTGCCTGAGATATAGAATTAGACACTAAGGAAAGTATTTTGTGGGAAATGTAGCAAGGCAATGATAGCCCGCCAATTTTTAAAGAGAGAGAGAGAGAGATTCAGTATTCCAGAGAGATACTTGTATTATCACCTGCTGAGAGTTATATCGTTTTGGGTAGCAGTTCAGATATTTAATTCCTGCTAAAAATTTGCAATCATTAACATACTTTGTTACTGTGCAAGATGTCAAAATCTACCGCTATGAGTTTTGCCATCATCAGGATGTCTTGCTAACTTAAACAAAGGATGGACCCACACCTGCCAGCTCTCTCTCAGTCATTCCATGAGCCTCTAAAATAAACACTGTCTCTACCTTGCCTCTAAAAAAGGACCTGAAAATGGACTAAAGATAAACAGGTGCACTCTGTACGAACTGTGCTTTACCATAAGATGAAATTTTCTTTTATTCTTTCCAGGGTAAATTCTTCTAGTTAAATCTCTGCTCAATCTAAAAACCTGTAATCTAAATTAATATTTAACCTCATATTGATTAGCTATATTTATTCTCTTTTATTGTACCTTGCCATGTGTCTTAGAATCTTAGATTTAAGATTCCAAGTTTAAGTTCAATTTTGTTTATTGGAGAGTGACTAGTGAGTTTGTCTTTTTATACCTAACCCTTTTTTAATGCTTTAGCAGTCTTATATATATTTTAACTGCTCTCCAGTAATTATTTTATTATCCCGTAATTGATTTTAAATACTGTGTTTGCACTTTTGCGAACTACAAAATCTTTTGGCTGGCAACTTCTCTTAGTTATTTTCCTAGTTTTCCGGATGTAGAGATTTTGTTTCTTCTTTTCTTATGTCTCTGAATTCGGAAACTGGAATTGCATTTTTCTTTGTAATTTTATAAGTCACCAGCATGAAGACAAATTCTATCTCTTTTGTAAATTACAGGTGAAAGAGAGTTTCATTCTGCTAAAATATTTAATGCCTTCAGTTAATGTTTTTTTAGTCATAAACACTATCCAATAAACTAATAAAAAAATAAATAAATCTAGGAATGTTTATATTTGCTTGCTAGATTTATTTTGTATTTATGTGTGGTTTTAAATTTATCAGAGCATGTACTCAGAACTTGTTTCATAAATTTATTTTTTAATTATAATTATTTGTAATTCATTTTCTTTAAATGCTGGGGCAGACGTAACTGATTTTCTAATGATTTACTTGTCTCCTATTGAGACCTTTAATTCTTAGATTAGTTTTCACCAATCGTTTGGTTGGGGATTTGCCAGTTTTATTTGTTTGTTTTCCTTTCATTCAGAAGCATATTTGTCATGGGTTCTTGAGGTGGATCAATCATCTTTACTTTGATTATAGTTTTAAGATGCAGCTTCTACGAGCATATGACATTTTGGGTCCCAACACATTTATTTCAAGAACATATTGTTTCCATACCTGTGAATGGAAACACCAAAATTTAGGTGAATTCTCTTCTGAAAGAAATGTGTTCCCTCCCTTTTTTAATTTGCTATTGGAAGATCGATCTGTCTGCCAGAGCATTTCATTTTCATCTTTCTGGTACACACCTGAAATAAGCATATTGTTTTTCATGTAAACTTTTTCTTACAAGTTATTTTGCTCTTAAATAAAAGTTTAAAATTTGTTTAAACTTAATTTGGCTGATGTTTGTCTTTGTGCTTTGATTTTTCAATTGTCTAAACAATATTCAAGATATCTTGTTCCTCCCTGAGTTTAGTCCAGCTCATTTTGGTTCACATATCCTGTCCACTTTTAAAATAAATGTCTAGTTCCGATTTTCAGACTACTGGCGCCCGTGTGATCAGTATATGTGAATCAAAAATCTTTCCTCCAATACAATATATATATATATATATATATATATATATATATATATATATATATATATATATATATATATATATATATATATATATATATATATAAATTAAATAATATACTCTCAATCCAAATGTCAAGATTAAACTTTTTTTAAAGAAAATATTTTACAGATTTCGTTATTTAATTTGGCATTGACTTAACTGTTATTTAAAAAATTTTATGAATGTCAATTAAAATAATATAAAGCAATTTGAAATATAACTTTGACAAAGTAATATGACTGATTTAAAATCTTCATGATTAAGATTAGCTTCTATATATAAATTGTGGTAAAGATAAAAAAATGCCCAATCTTTTCTCTAAATCAGTTATATTTGTTGAAGTAAGATTATTTCATTTAATTGATCGATGTTGAAATATTACTCTTGATGCATTATATAATATTAATTGCTGGGAAGTTTATATTTATATATAAGAATTTAATATGTAAATATATCACAGTGATAATATCTCCTAATGTTGGAGATTTTCATCTCTCCTGATCATAAATTGAAATGATATTAAATCTCTAATGCACCAACTATAATATTTCCATTTTGTTCTAAATGTTGCTAAATTATAAAAGAGAGACCCATCAACTGGCTTTGAACTGTTATTCCACAACTATAGAAATATAATTTTTATTTAAATAATAATCATACTTTAAAGGCATTATTGGTCTAAAACATATGTTTTATGGTGATTTTTTTATATTTATAATACAAAAATATGTACAATAAAAATATATTAGTTGACATTCTGAAGATGTAATATAATCTCTTATTTATAATACAAATGAAATTATATATATATTTAGGTATTCACGATTTTTTGTGAGAAAAAAATGTTATATAGTTCTGCTTTATGCATTAGTGAATTATAGTAATTATATCTTCAAACTTTAATGAGTAATAAATTGCTTAACGTTTCTATGTTTATGAATTAATAGTAACTTTATAAGTAATTGAAAAGGCAGTTATCACCCCAAATATATGTCCTATTATAATTAATATTTATTATAATCTGATAACGCTCAGATAAAACAGAAAATATGATAGATAAAACATTGAAGTATTAATATTATTTCAGTTCTTTTTTTTTTTCTTAATTTATAGTGATGCTTATTTTTTTATCTAATTTCTATATAATTATATGATAGATTTGTTCACGTGATTGTATACATTATTTGTTTTTAGTCATTAAAAATACTTAAAATAAACTGCTAAAATCAAATTTTGATTAATGTTTTGAATTAAAATGGTTTAATTTTGGTAATTAATTTTGTATTTTACTTCATAATTTATATTTAAAAACAAATAAATAAACAAAAATTGTTATCTTTGTGTTTTCCTATGTGAGTAAATTTATTATTTAAAATGCCATAATTAAAGCTCAAACATTTATTTTATTTTACAATTACTAGCACGTGTCTTTATTTAAGATACAATACTTGATGGAATTATTAACAATAATTTAATTTGAATAAACATTGATGATGAGATTAAATCTCTCTTAAACTTTTAAAAAAATAAAGAAACTATCTTAAATAAACTTAAATCTATATTTTTTATAATTTTATGCCTTATATATATATATTCTTAGTTAAAGAGTAAAACAAAGGTGGAAATTGTTTAAATTTCTCCTATCATCAATCACCAAGTCGAGTGAGTATTGCCTTCTTTTTCAATGTTCTTTTATTAGAAATTATTGGAAATACCTTTGTCTAATGGCCTATTCGAAAAACATTTTGTTTATAATAGATACCTTGCAAAAACAATCTTGAATTGATCCTTTTTAACTGCTCTCTCTCTCTCTGTATGTATATATATATATATATATATATATATATATATATATATATATATATATATATATATATATATATATATATATATATATATATATATATATATATATATTACCAAAACTGTCTAACACTATACTAGCAAAAATAAAAATGCAAAACTATAAAACACTACAATACTAGATTAAATTCAAAATTTTACCAAAATCCTTACACAACCATGGTTTCATCTACTACAAATAAACCTTCTCAAGTGAAAATCAACCCAAAGGAAAACATATATATATATACAAACAAAAAAACCTTCCCATAATTCATTTCAAACTCCACCTTCCCTTAATATCAAACGAAGTCTTCATAAGATTAATAGCCTCAGAATCAAGGAGTTTTATCATCAAAGTCTCCTTTATTCTTCTTTTTAACTCATTCTTTTCATAAAAAATAATCGAAGCATTGTTAAACAATATTCTATGACCTGTATTCAATTCATGAATATATAAAGCTGAGTTAAGATACCTATGTTTAACTCTACTTATATGAACCTTAACCCTTTCATTAAGTCTAAATTTACTCTGGACTACATAAAATTTTATAAACAATTCCAGGAATAGACCTACTATCAATAGACTGCTTTGAACCATTAAGTAATGAATTCAAATCAGAACCTTTCCTCCATGCAACCTTCTTTCCACCTAACAAATGACTATTCCTATAAACCAAATTATAAATTGATGCTTTAAATGGTAAAGACATATAATCATCATCCTTACCAACAAAATTCTTATCATCCAAATCATGACTATAAACATTATTATTAAATACCACTTTTTTTATATAAAATCATGACTATAACCGATATTCTACATATTCAGCAGCAAATTGACTTCTTTGAATATCAGCATCATTATTAAAATTATTAAGCCTTTTAATCCGACAACAAAAATTTAACAAAGACATTTTTTATGGATAAAAGGCTGACAACTATCAGACCTAATCATACCTCTCAAATTTTTAGGTTTTATAAAATGACTACAAAACAAAACATCATTAATCTTCTCAACATTTAAATCTAAAAACTTTAATTTTACAAAATCAAAACCACCCCCCTCAATTGTAAACTTAATACTAGAATCAAAACCATTCAATCTACATAAAAACTCTTCTAATTTCTCTTTCTGAATAACAAACAAACAATCATCAACATACCTAACAAATAATTTAATAGAACATGAAAACATATTAATAATACTACACTCCAAATAATCAATATAGACAGCACACATCAATGGAGAAATGACATAACCAATAACCCAACCTTCTCTAATCTTATAAAACACATCATTAGACATAAAATACATTGAATCCTCTAACAGCAAAAGCAAATCATGAAAAACCTTAATCTTATCTGCAGAAAAAACATTCTAATTTTTTTAAAATTGAAAGAAAAACATCAATACTTTTTTATCTATTAACCGATTGGTACATATTTTCAATGTCTAAACTACCAAAAACACAATCATCATCCAAAACAAAAACATTTATTTTCTTAAAAGCTTCAAAGGAAGAAGAAACACAAAATTGACCCAGTTTTATATAATCCGTAAAATATCTTTCATAATCTTAATTAATTTATATTTTATTTTTTTACCAGGGTCAGAATCTAAAATAGCATATTTTCCATTATTTAATTCTAAAGAAACTTTACTTTTAAAATCAGTATTATTTAACAATACAAACTGGCCACCTTTATCTTCTTTTAACAATACCACATTATTGGCTTTCAATCTTTTTTTAACAAAACTAATTTCCTTAGGGGCAAAAACAAATTTTTCTCTTTTAAATAATTGACTATTCAAAATAACCTGGAAAGACATTTTATTTTCATCAGAAATAATACTAATTGCAGAAACAAAATCAAAAATTAAACTTTTATTAGCAAACGAAATAAAGCCAGGACCCTTAGTTAAAATAGCCAAATCAAAAACATTCAAAATATAATTTGACAAATTTAAAACAGATGAAGCATCAGGCCTATTTTTATAAGACCCAAATCTAAACCATTTTCCTTTCACAAAACTTTTATTTTCAGCCTTTCCAATCAACCATTTAAATTTATTGAAATACTTATTATTATAAGTGATTTCACACTTACTCCTAAACCACTTTAAAAAAAAATAATTTAAAACAGAATAATTGAAATTCCTTCTAAAATCCAACTTTCTTCTAAACATTTTATAACTATCAATTAAATTAGATAAACTAATCATAATCTGCATAATGAATTGTTTAAGAATAAATCTTTTAAAATTTAGAATAAAATCACAATTAGAAAATAAAACCAATTTCCTATCCAATTTAATATTACATGAATTAGGAAACACATTGCAAAACCTACAAGACTTAAGAAAATTAACCTGAGCCTTTAAAGATTCAATTCTATTAGACATATTAATTAACTTTTTTATTTCTAAAATTTCTACACAAGAAAAATTATCATACAAAATCTGCCACATACTGAAAGAAAATTAATAACTATACAAATACAAACGAATAAATAATAACAAATAAATAATACAAAATAATACAAATTAATAATACAAATACACAAAACAAAGCAAATAAAATATAAAATTCACTAAACTATAAAACACTATTCAAAATATTAAATAGTATACCTAATTAGAAACTAAAACTGCCTGACACTATAATTATCTTAAAAAAAACTGCCACATACTGAAAGAAAATTAATAACTATACAAATACAAACAAATGATTAATAATAAACAAAATACAAAATAATAAAATTGGTATTACAAATACACAAAACAAAACAAATAAAATATGAAATTCAAAAACCATATATCACTATTCAAAATATTAAATAGTATACCTAAATAGAAAACCAAAACTGTCTAACACTATACAAGCAAAAATAAAAATGCAAAACCATAAAACAACACAATACTAGATTAAATTCAAAATTTTACCAAATTTCTTACACAACCATGGTTTCCTCTACTACAAATAGACCTTCTCAAGTGAAAATCAACCCAAAGGAAAACACACACACACACACACACACATATATATATATATATATATATATATATATATATATATATACAGACAAACAAACCTTCCCATAATTCATTGTATAGTTATTAATTTTCTTTCAGTATGTGGCAGTTTTTATAAGATAATTATAGTGTTAGGCAGTTTTGGTTTTCTAATTAGGTATACTATTTAATATTTTGAATAGTGTTTTATAGTTTAGTGAATTTTATATTTTATTTGCTTTGTTTTGTGTATTTGTATTATTAATTTGTATTATTTTGTATTATTTCTTTGTTATTATTTATTCGTTTGTATTTGTATAGTTGTTAATTTTCTTTCAGTATGTGGCAGATTTTGTATGATAATTTTTCTTGTGCTTCATCTGTTTTAAATTTGTCAAATTATATTTTGAATGTATCTGATTTGGCTATTTTAGCTAAGGGTCCTGGCTTTGTTCCGTTTGCTAATAAAAGTTTAATTTTTGATTTTGTTTCTGCAATTGAAAGTAATAGTAATATTTCTGATGAAAATAAAATGTCTTTACAGGTTATTTTGAATAGTCAATTATTTAAAAGAGAAAAAAATTGTTTTTGCATCTAAGGAAATTAGTTTTGTTAAAAAAAGATTGAGAGCCAATGATGTGGTATTGTTAAAAGAAGATAAAGGTGGCCGGTTTGTATTGTTTAATAATATTGATTTTAAAAGTAAAGTTTCTTTAGAATTAAATAATGGAAAATATGCTATTTTAGATTCTGATCCTGGTAAAAAAAATAAAATCTAAATTAATTAAGATTATGAAAGTTATGGAAAATAAAAAGATTTTTGATAGAGCTACTTATTTAAATTGTTACCCTAGTGATTTTGTGGCTCCAAAGGTTTTCTTTAATTTGAAGTCTCATAAAGATAATTTTCCTTTGAGATGTATTTTTGATTTTACAGGTGGAATTGTTGATAAAATATCAAAATTTATTATAAGATATTTTACGGATTATATAAAACTGGGTCAATTTTGTGTTTCTTCTTCCTTTGAAGCTTTTAAGAAAATAAATGTTTTTGTTTTGGATGATGATTGTGTTTTTGGTAGTTTAGACATTGAAAATATGTACCAATTGGTTAATAGATAAAAAAGTATTGATGTTTTTCTTTCAATTTAAAAAAATTAGAATGTTTTTTCTGCAGATAAGATTAAGGTTTTTCATGATTTGCTTTTGCTGTTAGAGGATTCAATGTATTTTATGTCTAATGATGTGTTTTATAAGATTAGAGAAGGTTGGGTTATTGGTTATGTCATTTCTCCATTGATGTGTGCTGTCTATATTGATTATTTGGAGTGTAGTATTATTAATATGTTTTCATGTTCTATTAAATTATTTGTTAGGTATGTTGATGATTGTTTGTTTGTTATTCAGAAAGAGAAATTAGAAGAGTTTTTATGTGGATTGAATGGTTTTGATTCTAGTATTAAGTTTACAATTGAGGGGGGGGGGTTGATTTTGTAAAATTAAAGTTTTTAGATTTAAATGTTGAGAAGGTTAATGATGTTTTGTTTTGTAGTCATTTTATAAAACCTAAAAATTTGAGAAATATGATTAGGCCTGATAGTTATCAGCCTTTTATACATAAAAAATGTCTTTGTTGAATTTTTGTTGTCGGAATAGAAGGCTTAATAATTTTAATAATGATGCTGATATTCAATGAAGTCAATTTGCTGCTGAATTTGTAGAATTGGGTTATATTCATGATTTTATTAAAAAAGTGGTATTTAATAATGATGTTTATAGTCATGATTTGGATGATAAGAATTTTGTTGGTAAGGATGATGATTATATGTCTTTACCATTTAAAGCATCAATTTATAATTTGGTTTATAGGAATAGTCATTTGTTAGGTGGAAAGAAGGTTGCATGGAGGAAAGGTTCTGATTTGAATTCATTACTTAATGGTTCAAAGCAGTCTATTTATAGTATTCTATTCCTGGTATTGTTTATAAAATTCCATGTAGTTGTGGTAAATTTTATGTCGGCCAGAGTAAATTTAGCCTTAATGAAAGGGTTAAGGTTCATATAAGTAGAGTTAAACATAGGCATCTTAACTCAGCTTTATATATTCATGAATTGAATACAAGTCATAGAATATTGTTTAACAATGCTTCCATTATTTTTTATGAAAAGAATGAGTTAAAAAGAAGAATAAAGGAGACTTTGATGACAAAACTCCTTGATTCTGAGGCTATCAATTTTATGAAGACTTCTTTTGATATTAAGGGAAGGTGGAGTTTGAAATGAATTATGGGAAGGTTTGTTTGTTTGTATATATATATATATATATATATATATATATATATATATATATATATATATATATGTTTTCCTTTGGGTTGATTTTCACTTGAGAAGGTCTATTTGTAGTAGATGAAACCATGGTTGTGTAAGGATTTTGGTAAAATTTTGAATTTAATCTAGTATTGTATTGTTTTATGGTTTTGCATGTATATATATATATATATATATTATGTTATATTCATCTATATTACTATTGTTTTATGGTTTTGCATGTATATATATATATTGTAACATCTGCTCTATTCACTTATTACTTTATGTACAAAGAAACGCCCAGTCACCAATTCTGTGCGAGATAGAATGAATTTATAATTCATTGTGTCTCTACCTATTGATAAGACTCTTATACTGCTACTACTCTATGGCTTAGCTCAGTTGGGGGTTATAGGGTATGGTGGTCATTTAGGATGTGAATAGGGATGATAGAAGCATTTATAAATGACAATTATATAACGTTGATTTAACCATATTATAAGCATCTATTAAATAATAAAAGCTATTGTGAAATTAATAATCATTACAATAAATAAAGTACAGACAATGATGAGGATTGGGTACTTTTTGTCTCACATCACCATCTATTCTAAGCAAGATAAAAGCATATTTTGGCACTGCAATATTAAGATCTGTTAAATCTGTACTGTTTAAATAAATGGCACATACTGGCAAATTAATAAATTCTATAGTTATACTATGTTGAACATATATGTGTGTGGAAATGGTCAATCGAACCTATTTGATAAATCAGTTTAGAGGGGATCTTATTTCAACAAAACATTTATTACAAGAAAACACTATTTTACAACATATCGATGATGATTTTAAGATTACCTTTACATTAAACACAAATTTAATTAAATAACTTTAAATTATATAATTTTGTACACTTAATATTTGAAGACACTTCCTCCTCTTTATTATCTTATTTACGTTTATCGTTCTATTTGCTCATTTACCAACAATAAAAAATAAAAACAAATTATACATTTACATTCCAATGTTAATACATATATTCTCACTTGTGCTCTCAATAAGCCAAACAAACAGTATCAAAGAATCAACTGATGCTATAAAATTATTTCTGGATATCTGTAGGTTAATATTTGCTATATAAATCCAAGTGACAGTTTTATTATTTTTTTCATTAGATAAAGTAAAATTTCCATATGCCTACAAATGTATATCTATAATATGAGACTTAATACTGACTTTATCAAATTAGCTTTAAATAAGATAATTTCTATAATATACTATTATGCTCATATTGGTAAGATGAATTAATAATGATAATAATAAAATAATGACAATATGGACTGTAATCTGTCAAGTTACTCAGAACTCACAATTCTAATAATCGTTTCTTTCTATATCTCTAATTTAATCATATTTCTGAATTTGTGTGCGTTTATAAGATTACAAACACAAAGCATTTATTAATTATATCTCTATAGGAATACGGATGGTGCAACAAGCTAATCTTTAAATTAATAATTTTATTCCAAGCATTTTATAGAAATCCATTAAACGTTTATCTGCTATAACCAACATATATTGCCTGACAATAACTATGCTTGAATGAAGAAGAAGAGGGGTGCAACAATAAATAAACATTCACATATACGCATGTGAGAGTTAACCCAAATCCCCAAATTCGAACGTAATTCTTCAATAAACATCTACCAACCTTTAGGACACAAATGTTGTGGAACTCACCTGATTAATCATCAATAAATGGGGCATTTGCCACGTCATTTAAGAACTACAATTATCTCATCATATACTATCAGACACAAAATACACTACAACTCACGATTTAACAAGTAAGTAATCAAGGAGAGAATTACTCAATCATCATAATAAAATCATCCTTTCTATCACTTCTTCATCCAAATGTATTCAACGCATTTCATATATAAATGAATCAATCAGGGGAAAAACTCTTAATTCTTCATCTTCCTTTAACAAAACCCGAAACCGACAAAAAAAACAAAATATAAATTTGGTAAATAGCTTACAACTGTGCACACACATGTGAACATAGATCATTTGAAACACTAAAATGTCATATTAACAATAATTAAATCTACATAAATCTATTACTTGTAAGAATCATGAATATTGAATTTCAATATTAAAGTCACTACGGTCAAGTAAGTTTAACTATTCTGCATACTGGCATAAATATCTCCATGCATCTATCTGTTATTATTAACTAATGCATAATATTAAAGTATTTAATTTCACTAATAACATGAGCATGAGGATATCCATTTTTCTTTTAACATAATACCAAATAATAAATAATATTACTGACTTTGTATACTTTATACCAAGATCTCCGACGTTCTGGTGGAAAGTAGGCATATAAATAAATAACAATAACAATAAGTTACATTAAGCATAAAAAAATATACCTGTCTATTATAGGCAGTAGGAAGGAATACATGTCAACATTTAATCATTAAAATAAAAGTTTTTTTTTTTTTTTTAGTTCATTCTTGAAAGTTTAAACGGAAATATATGTGTAGCTCACTATAATATTGACGAATTGACAACATTAAAAAAACATACAAACATTACTCCTGCAGGCTGAAGTAAAATTTGACAAAAGCTGCAATAATTTCCAATGTTCTTATAATTTTCTAATAGATATTATATACAGCCATTGTGTGTGTTGGAATCACTAATTGGTCATACAAAAAAAATATCTGACTCGGTAAGATTATCCAAAGAAAAATTTATGACTTTATTCCATTTTGGGTTGCTAGCATTCAGTAAAAGTTTCACAACATTTAAATCCAAGGTTTTTGTTTATCCATGCTTTTATACACCACTTACAGTTAATCATTAAACATTATTAGGTCATGCATTCTATCGCTCATTTTTCTATAGGTGAGAATAGTAAGGTTATTCAGTATATATGACTATCCTCTTAATGTAGAGGGTTAAAATAGACAATTTTTTTTCCATTTTAATTTTATTTTGCATAGCAAGAACAGAAAATTTATTAACTGAGAGTCCATAAAGTGTTTCATTAAAGAATTCTGCACACTTTTTTTAGTTAACTTGATGGTTAGTAATTTATACAATTGTGACATCATTTATTCATTATAAATACATTATAGTAAATTATAATTAACAATTTTATATAATATCCATGCATTCTTGAACAAAGTAAATCTAAATTATAAGCTGATAAAAGCCAGAGCTTGGTATCTTTTAAAATTTAGTATTCCGTGTACAGTTCTATTCTGAGTAGTATGAGAGAACTTTATCCATAAAGGAATAGTAAAGAATTTTCACAATATTTAGTCCACTTATTTTTTTTTTAGAAAATTATTTCACTTTCCATAACTATTCCATATTTCTTCTCACTTTTCTCTGTTTTTCTAATCGGAATCTCCTATGAAAAAAAAACTGATCCATGCCTCTTTGTTTTGTTATAATGAGCTTGGCAATATGCAAGAATTTTCTTGCTCGAAAAATGTTAGTAATAGAATATTGGAAATAAAAAAAATTATTAAATATTAAATTTAAGATTTCAAATGCTAACTAATAACAAATGAATAACTTTTACAATTTTAAATATAAGATTTCATGTAATAAATAATTGGCAAATAATAAACAAAATTTTAAAAAAAATCATATTAATTAATGATATATGTGTGTATCTGTCCTCTATGGCATGTGAATTCTGCTATTACAAATTGGATATTATAAGTAATAATGTAAAATATGAATGAAGTGTGAGATGATGTAAAGTGGACATGCACCCATACATACAAGTTAAATCTTGGGTGGGAATAGACAGTGAGTTAGAAAACCAATGAACAATCACCTGTTATGGTCTTACAGACAAACATTCCTTCTAATTTTGTTCTCATACTAACAATTCCTGATATTGTCCATCTTTCTCTTCCACTACAAGACACACATAAAATGAAATCTTAATGACTGGTAAGCCCCAACTAAGATATTGATAATTTTTTTCAACTAAATTTAAAATACTAAATTATATCACAATTCATTTTTTACCTAATAGTTATCTCTGGTCACTATTGGTACAATGTGAACCTCCCACATTTCTTTCTGGTGCCAACCTGGAAGATCACTATATATATATATATATATATATATATATATATATATATATATATATATATATATATATATATATATATATATATATATATATATATATATATAAGTATTTTTTGGATTAAACTACTTTTAATTTTGATTGAAATTCCTGTGAAAATATTAAATATAATAAATATCAATTCACAAAACATACAATTCTGAATACAGTTACTAAGATATTTTTTATAATCAAAGCAATTTTTGAACAAAAGTGGGGTTTATTTACAGTTTTTATTTAATTCATTTAATGTCTAACTCCTCACACACTTATTTAAATTACCCTAATGAAAATTTTGGTCATATCTCTTATTGTATTAGTCTATAATTTTATAATCATTATTAAATGAAATGTATTCTTAATTGAATTCCATTTTTTAAATGGAAACAAATTTTAATTAAAACATCATAAAATAATAAAAATATGTTTAAATTAAACTTATTATTATTAAAATTTCACAAAAAATTATTTGCCAGCATTTATGAAAGCCAGTATTGTTAACCAGTTAAAACAGTTTTTTTTATTTATTATAACTATATATTTATGACTTGTCTTTTTCAAAGCTAACATTGTCAAATAAAATGTAATTATTGTCATGTATTGTTATAATTTGAAATACATATTTTGCAAATATGTAGCATAAATAACTTATGTAAATAAATTAATAAAAAATACATTTTTTTTTCTAAAATACTAAAACAAAAAGTATGCTCAGAATTGTATCATGGCAAATAATCTATCAATCATTGATGTTTTAGATTTCTTTGTAATATGATACTACCAATTAGGACATAGTTGGCTTTCTTTTATGTCAAAAATTTATATGATACTATGAGATTGAACAATATTGACATCTTCATATCTGGTTACATTAATAATTTTAATTCTTATTTTTATACAAAAATGCAAATTGGTAAACTAACATTATAGACAATCAAAAAATAGTAAAGAAAACCAAAATGACAGTAGCACCAAACTAGCACTCAAAATTAGTAACTTTGTAAATATTTAACTTATAACTAATTAAATGATTTTTTTTACAATCCTGCTTGTAAAATTGATATATATATATATATATATATATATATATATATATATATTTTATATATATATATATATATATATATCCTATAACCTCTCTTCCCCTAACTCTCCACATATCCACTATACAACTTGTACCTATCTTCAGCCTAACTCAAACTTAAATAATGAATTATATAAAATATTAATTCTTAAGACTCAACACTTGACTATAAACATCTATTACATAATATCTAAGGTAGATTTAAGAGAGAGTTACAATACAGTAATTTTAACATTAATAATATATATATATATATATATATATATATATATATACATCCTATGGTATATCGAGTCAATTACTTAAAATTTAATAAAATTTATTATATTCTACCATCCTTCATAATAACCAATACTACATTATATACATCTCAAGGTCCTTAATTATTCATATATAATAAAATAATTCCTTCATTTAAGATAATTGAATAATAAGAGACACTTTACTAAGATCCAACTATCTTAATAATAACCACCACTAACATCACAGTACAGTTTTGATCATTTTATTCTAACTAGTATATCTTTTAAACAAGTAGAAGAAATTCCAGATTATTGCTTATTACCATATTTTCCAACAAGTGATATAATTAAGAATTAAGAATACTAACTATCAAAATGAATCACTTTATGATCACCAGAAACTATATTCATTAACCAAAAATAAATTTTCCTTTTTAATAACTTCAGCAGATCAATTAATCATTTTATACTGTTTTATGTTTTCTCTTAACTTAAAATGTAAGCTATCTGAGGTATGAAATTATTAAAAAAAAATTTTTGAATAATTAGTATTGTTTATGGTGATCATAAAGTGATTCATTTTGATAGTTCATATTCTTAATTCATAATTATATCACTTGTTGGGAAATATGGTAATAAGCAATAATTTGGAATTTCTTTTAGTTGTTTAAAAGATATACTAGTTATAAGAAAATGATTAAAATTGCATTTTAATATTAGCGGTGTTTATTATTAAGATAGTTGGATCTTAGTAAAATTCCTTTTATTATTCAATTATCTTAAATGGAGGAATTATTGTTTTATTGTATGGAAATAATTAAGTACCTTGAGATGTATATAAGGTAGTATTGGTTATTATGAAGGATAGTAGAATATATTGAATTTTATTAAATTTTAAGTAAATGATTCAATATACCATTCAGAGGCATATATTATTAATGTTAAAACCACTCTATTGTAACTGTCTCGTAAATCTACTTTAGATCTTACATAATAGATATCTATAGTCAAATATTGAGTCTCATGAATTAATGTTTTTATAAACTTCCTTTTTCTAAGTTTGAGTTAGGCTGAATATAGGTTCAAGTTGTATAGTGGATATGTGGAGAGTTGGAGCAGACAGGTTACAGTAGATATAAAGGGTTTTTTATGTCAATGTGGGGCTTGAACCCATGACCCTGAGATTAATAGTTAATGCTCTACTGAATGAGCTAGACAGGCTTTGCACAAATGTACAATCACCATAGGACAGTAGCCACTAAGACCCCCCACTTCAAGCCATCCACTAGTCCTAGCTTCCAACACAATGTGTGTGATATTTCATTATGTAAGCATAGAATACATTGCCATCAATTGGTTTATTATGGCTACAACAACACTTGTAGTTTTGAGTCATAAGTTAGGCTGCTATAAACAGCATATTGATGTGCATTTGGTGAAAACAAGCACCAGCAAGTGGTGGAATGTATTATTTGTACTAGTACCAAAAAGGTAAATAACTTTTATATTTATATTTTAAAGAAAGCTAAAAGCAAGGATTTGGAATTTTTATACCACAAAAACCCTTTATATCTATTGTAACCTGTCTACCCCAACTCTCCACATATTCACTATACAACTTTAACCTATCTTCAGCCTAACTCAAACTTAAACAATTAATTATATAAAAACATTGATTCCTGAGACTTAATGTTTGACTATAAACATCTATTACATAAGATCTAAGGTAGATTAAAGACACAGTAACAATAGAGTGGTTTTAACATTAATAAAATACATAGAATATACTTGTCCATGGTATATCAAATCAATTACTTAAAAAGATTAATAAAATCCAATATATTCTAACATCTTTCATAATAAATAATACTACCTTATGTATATCTCAAGTTTCTTAATTATTCCCATATAATAAAATGCTAATTCCTCCACTTAAGATAAGTGAATAATAAGAGATATTTTACTAAGATCCAACTATCTTAATAATAATGATAGCTAACATTACCATATCATTTTCATCATTTTTTATAACTAGCATATCTTTTAATAACTAGAAGAAATTCCTTATTATTGCTTATTACCATATTTTCCAATAATTAATATAATTATGAATTAAGAATACTAACTATAAAAATGAACTACTTTATGATAATCATAAACTATATTCATTAATCACATTTTTTTCTATTTTAATAACTTCAGTATATTAATTAATTACCTTCTACTGTTTTATATTTTCTCTTAACTTAAAATGTAAACTATCTGAGGTATCCCCCTGCCAATCTCTCTGATAAACTCATATACTATTCTGAATTTATTTTACAAACTAATTCCAATTAATTTTACAACAAATTCTATGTGACTTTAAAGATATAAGTATTTCATGTTAAAATAATAATGCTCTTAAATATTATCATTTAAGTAATTATAATTTAATTTTAATAAACAATAACTTATCAATTTTTGTTCTTTATAATATTTGCCTATTTTATGTATTTGGATATGATAGTGTTGTGAAAATAATTCAGAATAAAAACAAAGCCATTAGTCTACATTTGTACTAAAATATTTGTTTATTTAAACAAACCACAATAATCCATAATAACTAAAACACAGGTTTATTATATACCTTATTATTATTATAATCCATAACAAATTTTAACTATTACATATTATATATATATATATATATATATATATATATATGAAAAACAAAAACAAGTTATAATCACGTAACCTGCTATATATATATATATATGCAGCTATTTACATTAGTGAGAACTACTGATTTCCATATGCTTAGCAATTAAACTTCTAATTTACATCAATGTCTTATATTATATAAATTTCTAATTAGTTATTGCAAGCATATATTTCTTTCTTTTTCAGGTTTTATTTTAATTTTATTAGTTTTAAAATGTTGGTTCAATTTTCAGTTACTCATTATTCATTATATTATTATTTTGATTCATTTCATATAACACTACTCTTTCATAAATTCTGATATTTTTGTCATATAAATTATATTTATAACTATACTAAACTTTATAATTATGTTGTTAGTTTTATCATATAAAAATTATAAAATTAACAAAATAATAGAACCAAGGTTAAACCATCCTTTGATAATATTTTATTCCATTCATTCTTTCTTTATTTTATTTTCATCATTGATCTCATTTTTATTTTCATCTGGTATCAATTCAAAAAAAAATCCTTAAATAATACAATTTTTTGTTTTCTATTTATTTCCATTTCACATGAAACAATTTTCCATACTTTTTATAAGATATTATAATCTTTCTTTAAATACAACTACCTATGTTTGAAGCCTACCTTACTTTTCTTTATGATTAAAAATTTTGTAGATAAGTAAATGATATTTAGTACAGTAAAATACTACCAATATAAAATTGATGCCTTATTTTCCTTTTAAATAACATGTGCTCTCATGGCAAGTAGTCATTTTCTTTTCATGATGCTACCTTAATATCCTGGCTTTTACATTAAGCTCTTAATCTTGTCACCTTTATTTATGGAAATTCCTCACATTATAATATTTAAAACTACATAGATGGATGTCACTTAGCTAACCTCATTATGTTTTTCTATCAATTCTTCAGGAAATTATATCCTGCAATGACAACTTATCTAACTTTAAAAAGATATTGCTAGAATTCATCATCATAATAAATTAGCATAACAATATTATCTTTCCATTAAATGTCATCTTGCTACTCCCATGATGATGTGTTACAAAACAAAGTATATGTATAACTTGACAATCATCAATGTTTACTTGCTTATATTAAAACTGAGATCAAAACATTCATTCTTGTTATTATCTAATTTTATCCTTCACACATTTAATCCTTTCATATTGTTTTTCTTAAAACTTCATTATCATATATTTTGTTGTTGTTGTTGTTATTATTATTATTATTATTATTATTATTATTATTATTATTATTATTACTTCTACTACTACTCCTACTACTACTACTACTACTACTACTACTACTACTACTATTACTACTACTATATCTCAGTTTTTTAGCATGACAGTATATTAATTATTAATTACTTCATACACTATAGCATACAATAAATTAATTTAAATTGTTGTTACCTTATAATAAAACATAAAGTATTATTTTACTCATTTCCAATCTTCTCTTTTCTTCACACTCATTAGTTCTCATATTAATTTTTTTTTTTTTAAATTATTAACCTAAAATAAACATTAAAATATAATGCATGCATTCCTTTAACTTAAGATTAACTTAATAATTAATATATTGTTTGCACTTGTATATATTAATATCCAACGGAAAAAAAATGTTTATTTTGCCCTTTGCCTTTGTGATTTCTTCTCACATATTTAAATATGATAGTCAATACTTTTTTTTTGTTTCTACATTAGGACTTTAAACTGTTGTGTTCATTAATTATTCCACTGATCGTCTCTCCAACATTTTAAAATGAGGCAGTAATAATATTAAACCGAAATCTATCCCAGTTAGCTGTTCTTTGAGACAATTTTCATTATTTATAAGTCAGCGTTTTTCACATACAATTGTTATAAAAAATAAATAGAACTGGAAAATTAAGCAATCAAACCCAACATATATATTTTAAAGGTTAATTCTTTGAATTATTGATTAATATCATTTTGACTTAAATCGTTCCTTTTATCCATATATTTTATGTATGAATTTATTTTCTTTAGAATAAATGTGCATAAGTTTCTTGGAATTAAGTCTTGTAATATATTTTTTTTAATCTATCTGACAGACTTAAGCCTTGTGAATTCTCCTGCGTTTAAGTGGCTTACTTTAATATAACTATTAATGAATAAATAGAAGACTTCTCTTGCTTGTATAATTTTATTCATTATTTAAGAACAAACTTTTATTATCCATTTGATTACAATTAATGCTGTTTAAAATAATGTACCTACATTTTTCCATAATAATATTAGATTTTTAATTTGAACAGTATTAGTTACTTTATCTAATAGCACTAATTATATTCTTCAACTTTTTCGTTTAATTATACATTATATTAAAGTTCTATACCTTTTTTTTTTCATGAAAGTTAACTATTCTGATCTTGTTTTTTTTTTTTTTGTTGTTGTTGTTGCTTTTCATTCAACTATCACTTTAGTTTTTTTTATTTAAATAATCAGAGATAAACTGAAAAATGTTTTACTTATGTGATGATTGTCCACTTTTTTTTAATCACTTGTATTGAATTACCTTTTTTTATTCATCTTTTTGTTAATAGCAATAAAATTTACTGGCAACTTTTTCTGTAATAGCATTTTTGAAATTGTAAATTGATTTCCCCAAATTGTGATTTGTGACCCTACTGAGGAAATTACTTTACATTATTCTCTTTTTAATTACTTCTATTACGGATATTATTTTGATTCCATTAAGATAAATTAACTTATGGTTATATAAAACAAAATATTTTATAATGTTATAAATTTTACCAATATTTTATACCACTGTTTAATTTACTTACTCCTTGTTTTTTTTTAATCGTCTGCCCAATCTATCAAAATTCCTTCCAACACTATGTGAAAATCATCTCCTTATTTCTGATTGGTCGATAACTTAAAAATTGTTGCATAGTTTTTTGTTGTTGTTGTTGTTTTTTTTATTTAACTTGTTATATCAAAATTTAACTTTAAAAAATTCACCAAATACTTGAAAACTAATTAAATCTAAACAATATTTCACTTGAAACTTAAAAATTATTTATTTATCCAGCTTTATAGAATTATTTTAATAAAAATATTTAAAATCAATGTTTTTTTCTTCATTATAGTTATTTTAAAATATATTATTATTACCATTTATATACAGGTATATAAAACCAAACGACCACGAATAAAAAATGTATTTATAATCGCTTTTAAGTATCTGTTTAAAGTTATTTATTAAACTATTACTGCCAGATATATCTTTAAAATAGATGCTAGAAGATTAGTACATAAAAAATTTCCATATAGTACCTACTCATCCAATATCCTTAGTCTAACTCTAGCTTATGACTTTCATCAGTGAAGAGCCTTGAATCTGAGAGCACTGGATATAATGCATTTTTCCATCAGCCACCTTTTACTTTTTTAGTTAACTATGAAGCTATGATCCTAAAGTGACAACACAATAATGTTTTCATTCCAAACTAATTTATTTATGTAATCATAAAATCTGAACTCATTTATAGTGGTTTAATTTCGATGCTAGCCAAAGGGTATTGGTGACTATCATTATTACACACCAAAGACATCAAAATAGAAAGCTATTAAACTGGGTTCAAATCTATATGACTACACAAGTGAGTTAGCTTAGTTTAAAAATATTATTTCATTTTCAATTTGGGCTCAGAGCTTTTTGGTTTACTAAGCAGATAAAATATGGCTGTTGTAGTGATACATTAGATTCAAAGATCTAGGTGTAATGCTTTCAGATCTAAAGTTCCTCACTGATAAAAGCCATAAGCTAAAAACTAGTCTAGGGATATTGAATAAATAGATATTAGATGAGGACTTTGATGAACTAAGCTTCTAGGATTCATTGATTTCTATGACTTATATTAGGTGGCAATATTTTATTGAAAAAGTTTCAACTGCATTAACAGATTGTATAAGCATAACAAATGATGGCCCTGTGATGTTATAGACAAAATAAACACCATTATAAGAATGTATGGAATTTAATCTTTAGTTTAGTAAACCTAATGTATTTTTAATACATTAGCATTTAACTTATAATCATCAATGACATTGAAAAGCATAACTGTTTCTGTTTTAATGTTACTGGCTTTCTGATTTATATTTTTTTAATATAATAAATTATGCTTCTTTAATTTTCCTATTCTATTATTTTTTCCCCTTTAGAAATTGCTACAAAAATACTTGGATCAAGATCAATCCAAATTTTCTTTTTGATTGTAAAATAAAAACAAAAGAAATTGTGTACATAAATTTGATCTGCATATTGTTGAAATGATTTGTAAATTTCAAAAAATTATAGAAAGACACATACAAAAATTAACCTCCTTAACAGTATTTGAATTATGAAATAATGACAAAAGAACAAAAAATGGAAATGGCTGATTTACATATTGTTGAAGTCATTTGTGAATAAAAAATGATACAAAGAAGAAGAATAATAAAAAACATGGCTTCTTCCCAAAATGAAAGTCATTATCATTCAAGTAAATATACAATATCTTAATGCTAATGAAATGAAAGTATATTAGTTTTAACTAAAATAATGATTAAAATAGATACTCAGTTATAACATTTCTTACATAATATATAATAATGGTAAATACTCATAACACTTACAGGGCTTGATATGCATGTAATTCATTAAAACTAAGACCTATGCAACTGATATAAGGCTAACTAAAATACTCTCTAGTTACAGCACAAGGCATGCATTACATTTTTATTGAAGACTAAAAGTATTCTCTATTATATATTTTCATTGTTGAACTCTCAAATATGACAATTAATAATATCATCAAGTGAAAATATCTTTAAAATAAATTGATTGATTGATTATGCTTCAGCAAATCTCTATTCAAGAAACTTATGCTATGGCTATAGAGTATTTCAAATTCATATTATAGCAATTGCATGAATTTTCATTTTATATTTTTCATATATAAATATTTTTATTTTTTTTAAAAATGCACATATTTTAATATGTAGACAAATTTAAGAACTGAAATAACTTTTAAATAGTTTCTAGATAAGGACATTTCTGCTACATCTATTCTTGGCTTTATCTAGTATAAATTTGTGTTACCAATAGCTACTAGATAGTATTCCAATTATTTCTATTCTCAGATCATTTTTTTTGTTTTTTTTTGCTTTTATGCATCTGTCAGCCAACTATAAATCATTTTTATTATCAAAATTTTAATCTAAAAACCAAAAAACTCTGTGATTTTGAAACCAGATAATTTTCTTATATAGTTTTTTTTTTTATTCAATGATGAAAATCCAATAAACAAAATAGGTACATTATAACTTGTAACTGAGGGTATAAGATATGACTAATTCAATTGGTATTAGAGATTTTTGAAACAAAAAAATAATAAGAAAAACATATAATTATTATAGAATGATTTTATAATTTTGCTGTGAATGGTTGAGATATAGAAATATGTAATGGATACCATGTATCCTGATGGAGTTTAGCATAGGAAACTGTGCAGTCCCTTGTTTTCAATGTTTTAATAATGTCCAACATATCACTAATTAGATTCCCTGAATTTCTACTAAATGTGACATTGCGCCTAAGGATCCACAGTGAGTAGGTCAGCATAATAGTCTTATTGCTGAGGATACATCAGCCTGTATACATTCTTCAATATTGAAAATTCTGTCTTTATATGATATCATCCAGTAGCTGATTAATGATCTAACTGCTGTAGAGTTTTGCACCCATGTAGAAAGTGCTACAGTGTTTCATTTTAACCACTGCACATTTGGCATTGAGTCTGTATTTTGTTAAATCCTCTTTTATTCACTAGGAATTCATTACTTGGAAATGAGGGTACATTTATTTTTAAAATAAAGTCTAGATAATTAGTCTCAAGCTTCCAGAGTTTGAAGTGTTTGATGATGTGTTCATTGTTAACCTTGATAACAGTTGGGGTTATTATGAAGGATTGACAGAACAGATGATGAATGTCCCAATATTTGAGCTTACTCCTCATCACTCCCATAATAATTTCAGAACTTGTAATCAGATTAACAACCATATTGGTCCAGGGTAGGGTGGTGGGGTATCAGTGGGAGTTACTAGCAATTGATAAAAGTCCTCCAAGATTATTCTTCTAATTGTGACAAGCATATTATGTGCTCTCTGTATTAGAAAAGAAGAGATTGCATGTAGTCTTAGTCCATTGAGTTTTTAGGGAGGCATGCTTTCCTAAGGCTAATTGTGACAGTTTTTTTTTTCTCCATAGAAATCCAGAACATAGTGAATTAATTTTTGCTATGAAGGTCTTGGTGGGAAGGATGATTGGAAGAAAGTAATTTATTTTAGGGAATATTAACAAGTTGAGTAGTGTGACCTTGCCATAGAGAGACAAGTAAATATCAGAGAGTGATTTAAGAGTAACTGTTATGCCCTTGGAAAGCATGATTTGTAATTGGATTCTCATGTCTGACTCTAAACACCAATTAGTAATGATATATTTCAATAGCCTCTGTTCATTTATAACTATAGACAACTTTTTTTGTTAAGATCATAATACCAACATATTGAAAATTAATTGACATTGCACTGGTGTTAGCTAGACCCCTACAGATTCAAACAAATATAATATTTTTAATTATAAAGAAATTAATCAAATTTAAAGATAAGACAATATTTGAGTCAATGGTTAATGTTTTTATACTAAAAACAGAGATCATGAAGTTATATTTTTATAGTCTTGGTCACTTCAAGTAATCAAAGTGCAAGTCGTTCGTTCCAAGTCTTGTAAATTTATTGTGTAGAAAGAAAAAAAATTATCATTGGCCAACAAGATTGTTTATAAAGTTATTATATGACATCCAAATCAAAATTATATTGTCATTTGTATCATAAAGTACAAGTTTTAGGTGTAAAAATAAATACTTCATATAAATTAATTGTTAGGCAAATAATTGTGTTTTGTTTTTTTTTGTATTAAATAAATTTGAAATTATTGTTTTTGTTTTTTTTTAACAAAATAATTAATACCTACAACTATTTTTTATTAGTCGAACTCATTTATTTAAATGCTATAAATTTATATAATTGCTTTAGTTGTTTAAAAAATAATTATTTAATAAATTGCTCAAGAAAAATGGAAAATTAATGTTTGCTACTTCATCGATTATTTGCTACTGAAAATTAAAGTTGTAACTATAATAATTACTATCCGATTTGTCAAAAGCAAATTATTCCTTGCATTATCATTATTTTCATTTTAGCAAATGAAATATAAGATTTTACTTTTTAAAAAATTAATAATACATTAACCTTTCGTTTTATTAAAAATAAGTTAACTTTATTATTTTTTTCCGTTCGAAAAATCAATAATTTCATTTGATACATAAGTATTTAATTGTCGATTTTTTTTTAGATTGTTTAAATTATATATATATAAATTTAATATTATTTAATTCAAGAAAAAATTAAATTGTTTCTTTATTGAATATATAATATAAAGTACTAATATACAGAATAAATTATAAAATATATGTAACAAAAATTGTTTATAATACATGACTTGTTAAAATAAATATGTCGTAAATTTGTGGTAATCACGCGATATTCGAGCACTCCAGTGACACATTGAACATCTAACAAGTCTATTTTGTCAACGTATGTCTTTTCTTAATTATAATAAGTGGTTAAGAATTAATACTAGAAATCTTATCTCTGTGTTTACTCTTTTACTACAGTATTAAACTGGAGGGGGAGATGTAATAGTTTATTGTTCAGAAAATCATATAATGATAAAGAAATAGAAGTGAAAGAATTGAGGTGAGAACAAAAAATAATTGTATAGCATATTGTATGGAAAAGCTGATGAGATTGAAGCATCCCAATATCAGATTTATTCATAACACTTTCATTTAGTTAATTCAATTTGAATTTTGTTTTCAATTATATTGTTTAATTAATAATGAATATAGGACCTTTCAGTTTTTAGTGCACTATTCTATGGCTAAGATAAACTATCCAAGTCAATACATATCTTATTGCAATGATATAAAAAGTTTTATATAAGGTATAAGTGTTTATTTTTATATTACTCTATATACAAGATAAAGATGTTTTATTTTAAAAAAAATCACTAATAGAACATTATCTGTAACATATTGGGGCATGGGATGTTATGCTTGTATATTGTAATGATCCAATAAAACTAATAAGTTTTTTTTTAAATGTTTGCCTGCCTAGATCTTAGCTTAATCTCTCAAATATTCAATAAATAAAAAAAAGATCTGTCACATGAATAGTATTTATTGTGATACCACTACATGCAAACATGAATATTAATAATAAATCTCAGGTATTATCCACCATTTAAATATTGTATATGCTAATAAATCTATATTCATTATCAATAAAACATGATACAGTGGCTAGCATAACATCATGAATGTCAAAGTAATATTTTCTCCTACATATTCTTTCTCCTACTCTTATAGTACAATAAAGACTCTTAGATATCTATTTTATACAGTTTCTCTGGTTATGACAGGATACAAATTAGTACTTTGAAATTGTATCCGCCACATACTTTAACATATAAACAGAGATGTGAAAGCAATGCTAATGAGTTCTAATACAATTTTAACATAAATAACATTCACTTGATAGCTGTAATAAAGTATAATGAAAATTTTAATACTAAAATTATACTAATATTATTATACTAATATCATTATAATATTTAAACAGCATTAAACTGTTGCACATGCGCTTTAGATTTTAACTATAAAATGAATGAATACTAACACTTCAAACACATGATAAAGTCTTTGGAAAAGATAGAATGGCCATCTATCTTTTCAAACCCAATGCTTTTGTATGGGCAAATCTTAATTGTTTGAAAGTGAAAGCGTGAAGATATTCAATAATCACTTTAAATTACTTTTACCTGCTTGAATGAATGATGCTGGTGAAATTTACTAGAATTTACGATACATCATTCTTATTTGAAATTAAATGTATGTAAATAAGTCAATTATTTTATATTGTGTGATGATTATAAACTGTAATATTTAAACAGCATTAAACTGTTGCACATATGCTTTGGATTTTAACTATAAAATGAATGAATACTAACACTTAAAACACATGATAAAGTTTAATGCTGTTTAAATATTACAGTTTATAAACATCGCACTATATAAAATAATTGACTTATTTACATACATTTAATTTCAAATAAGAATGACGTATCGTAAATTCTAGTAAATTTCACCAGCGTCATTCATTCAAGCGTGTAAAAGTAATTTAAAGTGATTATTTAATATCTTCATGCTTTCACTTTCAAACACTTAAGATTCACCCATACAAAAGCGTTTGGGTTCAAAAAGATAGATGGCCATTCTATCTTTTCCAAAGACTTTATCATGTGTTTGAAGTGTTAGTATTCATTCCTTTTATAGTTAAAATCCAAAGCACATGTGCAACAGTTTAATGCTGTTTAAATATTACAGTTTATAAACATTGTGCTATATAAAATAATTGACTTATTTAATATCATTATACTAATATGACCACTTTAATAGATTAAGCACAAGAGTGATATTGGTAAGTAAAATGCAAAGCCTTTTTTAAAAAAATAAACAAATAATTTATTAAAAAGAATAAAATGCATGAGATGGAATAAATAAAACATCTTGGATAATTATGTAAATATTCACACAATGTTTTCATATAACAAAGTTTTTTACATAAGCACTGTTCTAAAGAAAAGATTGTAGATAGATGTGCTGATGTGATACAAGTAGTATTGTTTACACAAATACACAAACCAATAAAAATGTATGGCTAAAGGTAGGACTTCTAATGTATTCTTAATATCTTAAGATTTATTAAATTAAATAAAAAAATATGCTATGTTTTAAAGAGCACCAATATTTTCTATATTCAAAACATACTGTGCTAATTGTATTGTCTTATTTTTTTTTTTTATTTAGGGAACATTTATTTTTCACTAAATAAGTACAATATCTACATAGCCTATTTATACAACATTAATATCTCAGACAAAACATTCTACTTGACCTGTAGCCCTGGATTAATTATTTATGAAATTTAGCATCATTATTATAAGTACATTTTAACTACATATAAACGTTATTCATTCATTTATATTAACATGTACATACTGTGAAGCCATGGGAGATACAACAACAAAATATGAAGTATTTAAAACAAGAGAATATCTTATCCAAATAAGTATAATTTAAGAATACTATTATTTAACAATTATAACAATAAAAGGAACAAAGTATCTTTATACAATACATTCAACTATCACACTAGTTTGAATAAAATAAAAATATAATACCTCATATAATTATTGCTAACAAAAATGTTGATTAATCCTACTGCAAACAACTAAATTTATTACATAAAAAATAATAACAAAACATACATATAGTTGTCATTATACATGAAAGTCTATGAATAATTTTATCCAAGTTTATGTGGACATTTTATTCCTTCTAATAGATTTTCTGTTAATAAAATTCCTTCAGATAAATCTATTCATTATTTATTAAGTTTTAAATATGGCATATATAGTAAATGAAAAATTCTTTGTTATCCATTTCTAAAAGCTTCATTTCACAGGTGATATATATATCAACAGGTCCACCCCTTTTCCTATGTTTCTTGAAGTACTCATCTTTATGTGAGTATGAGCGTATATATCTATATACACATATGAACAAAAAAAGAAGTCCTATACATATATAATTTTCTTTGATATCATACAACAGTATATTTATGGATGTCTAACTAAAGACTCCAAGCACCAATCTGACCCATAGATAAGAATTATACTGGACAATATGGAAGTATGTAATAGGATGATAAAATGACACTGGCATGCGACTAACTTTCTCAGGGCAGGTGGTAAAAATTACCGGGAGTAGATCTAACCTATTTTAATCTTAATAAAGTGAAAAAAACTCAAAGCACAAAAAAAATGCATAATTTGATACATATATATTTGCAATAATATTTACCTAAGTCAAATCAATTCTATTTTTTATTATTATTTATCAAAGATTCTGATCAGTTTTCTTTTTGCTAGCACAGTAAACTCATTTTAAAATTCATTTATTATAGATATATTATACAATAGATTGATTACCCTCTTTTCCCATTTTCTATAACTCAGTATTTTCGTGCTTCCAGATTTTCTTTCCCCTTTTTAAAAGCCAGTTTATTCTTTTCTTTCCTTACCAAAGCCCACCACACACACACACACACAAATATGCAATAACATGTATGTTACAACAGGGGTTTAATTATGGAAGAATTAATATAATAATAATAACAGTAGAAAATAATTTAAATTATTGGTGCAAAAAGAAAAAAAAAGTTCAGAATTGGATCAACCAACAGTTTTTTTCTGAATTATGTGGAGTTTAATTGAGTAAGCTTACTAAGAGGTCATATATATATATATATATATATATATATATATATATATATATATATATAAACAAACTAACCAAAGGAAATACATATAAAAACAAAAAAAAGACTTATAAATCCAATAAATAATATTATATTTCAACCAGAGGACTGGTTTTCTTTATAAGACTTTTTTGTTATATATATATATATATATATATATATATATATATATATATATATATATATATATATATATATATATATATATATATATATATATATACACACAAACAGAAAAAAGTACCTGTGTTTCCCCAGGGAATTGATTGAATTCACCTGGTGAAGAGAATTTCTGTTTCTTGGATGATGAACGGACCTTTTGAAGTTCAGATTCCACTTTGCTGAACTTTATTTATTTATTTATTCTTTTGACACATCTCATGATGATCCTACATTATTATTTATTGAGGCAATTTTCAGGTTTGATATCTCTTCTCTAATACTGGCAGCTACTATACATTCGGGGGAAGGATTTGGACACCTCGCACATTAATGTCCCTACTCCAGCCTGATCGTATTTTTATCAATGTATACTGTTGATATCTGGATTATTCTTTCTATATATACATCAAATAGTCTGCTTTCCCTATGACTGCTCAACCTATAATAATCTCCTTTTTCTTAAAATTTATCTTTCCTTTCAAATCAGAAATTGCCGACTCTGCCCCTTCTCTTAATTGTTTCTTTTCATTCATTTTTTTTTCTATTTCCATTTGTCTTTGTTGGAATGCACCATAAAAGCTTTTTACATCTTTTTTTTCTAATTAGTATTCAATTAGAACTCAACATTCCAAGGCTTTTATAACAGTCACTTTCATTGTTCTGTAAATGACTGTCTTCCATCTTGACATCTATAGTTCTTTCTTTGACTTTATATATATATATATATATATATATATATATATATATATAAAGTCAAAGAGATATATATATATATATATATATATATATATATATAAGTTTATCAAGCAAAAATGTTTTCCTTTTTTATTTTGTGAATTTTCATATTCCATTGATTCAAAACACACTCATACATATACATAGCGATGTGTATAGCTGGGTTTGGCAAAAGAAAAAAAAACAGAGCACATGTATATCCCCCCATACCTCTCTTTTCTGAGCTTTTTCATTAAAATTAACAAAATCTACAATACAATATGACCACATAAATGACCTTTGATTGTACATCAACTTATAAATTTTAATTTTGTTAGTAAAGTAATAATATTTTTTAATAATATGTTAGTAATAATATTTTTTTAATAATACATTATGTATATAAATAAGTACTTGTCTATTTATCACAACAGGATTTGATTATACCGTTGTTGCAATATATATATATATATATATATTGTGACCTTCTGGTTTGGCACCAAAAATACTCATTGTAGTAGTGTGGTAGTATATCCGTAATATCTGATATAATCCTCTTTAAAAAAAAAATGAAATAACGTGAAATTTTTAAAAAAAAATTTTATTTTGACTTAAAACTGTAATCAATAGTAAGTGTAGGTATAATTAAAAGATTTCTTAAATGTTTAGTATCTTGTTTTGGGGTATAATCAGTAATAGAATAGGGGGGGTGGCTTGTTATATGTATAGTCAGTACAGTTTAGGTTGTTGCTTACTTGTTTTATTTGCTCATAAAGCAGTATTCAGTTTTGTTAGAATGATTTTCTAGTCCATTTGTTTTGTACATTTTAAATTTATAGCATAAACAGTAAAATATGTTTCACTCATCATCATTCACATTGTCATTTCAGTCAGTATAGTGTAATACCTATAGTATATTACTACTGAATATTCATGCATTATCCAACTTCATTTTTCATTCATATGTTTCATTAAACCATTAAATATCCCACATTACATTCAAATATTTAATTATATCAATAATAGTATTAAAAATCTAACTTAATTACATTTTAAATAAATCAATAAATTATGGACAGGTGAATTATATAATGACAAATACTGTAAAATATTTTATTTATTAAAACAATTGTCATCAATTTTATTCTACTGCTTTAAAACACATTTAATTATTAGTTCAATATTTTTTTTTCATTTATTTAAAAGACGAAATAATTTTTTTTTCATCTCTATTTTTTTTTTTTACTGTCTAAAGTTTTTGCATAATTAAGTAAGTTTGCCAGTGGGAGGAGTGATTGGCAATTTTTTTTCTGGTGATGTAATGTGACATTATCGTAAACAATTGGAAGGGAACAAGGTGATGTAATGATTATTAAAAAAGTTTATAAAAGGAATACTTATTACTTTTAAGTGGTCAGTCAATTATTACTTCAGTCAGTCAGAGTCAATTATTAGAACTTTTACGAGGGCAGTTATAGCTAACCAAAGACAGCTATAACTAAGTTATTTAGCAAAGTTTAATAGTGAAATTATTTTTCCTCTTCCAGAGTTCAAGTTAAAAATTTAATTATATTATTTTGTTTGCGAAATGTGCACTTAAAAACCACTAAAAGATACGTCAATTTTGCTCCCAGCTGATTATTCAAATTGTCCCAACGTTATGCTAAAGTACATGTAAGTGTTATATTCTATTATTCAAGATAAATTATTATTTAAGAAATGGGAATGCTTAATAGGACTGTAAAATTGTTTTATTTAAATTTAAAATTAACAGGGAAGGATAAAAGAATATTTGTTTATTTTATAACAATTAAGTTTTTAAGCTTTAATTATACTATGAAGGGAACAACTGCCACGTGCTTCATTTATGTGGAGGAAAGATGTGAACTGTCATTGAACGTTCTCAGAACTTTAATGTACAAATTTCATGTTAAATATAAAAGAAAACTCAAAATTTAAAATATACACAAGGAATATGTAATTTTATTGTCATATGTCTTAGAATAGCGGTGTAATTATTTATATTTTTACCTTTGGAAAAGAAAAATATAAGATTAAATATGTCATTAAATGTACTTTAATAATTATTTGTTCTTCTAGACTAGTAGGAGGAATGAAATTATAAATGGATAAAGTTATGTGACATTGCTGTATTAATATTACCAATGAGTTTATCTAAATAAATATTATTAATTGAATAACTACGTATATTTCTGAATGGCTTTATGATTGTGAAATTAAATGTTAAATATATCCTAGGAATAAAATACAAACTTCTATTTTACTTGCGTTATGAAATATATTGTTTAATTAAGGAAATTCATTATTTACAATGTCAATAGCAATTCATTAGTTGATAACTAAAAAACATTGAATATGCTCATATGGATTCAACAAAGAAAAATAATATTGTGTTGTTTTCTCCTGCAGGAATTGTTCCGTTCTGTGTTAATATTTGTCTTGTGCAGTATAATTATTTTCCTTATCTATTTGAAAACATGACAAGGAAAGTCATGTAAAAACTTTTATAAACTTTCGTTTCATTTCGTTTGGAAAGAAAAAAGAAGAGAACTTTATTTTATGTAATGGTATTTTAGATAGCTTTAGTATTAGTTAAGGAATGTTTTATTATTTTAAATATGTTTATTATATGTATTATTATTATTATTATATTTTTCTCCAAGAACGTCTCAAATAGCATAATAGAAAAATACATTATGCTGGTAATTTTATTTTTATTATTGTTATTATTTTAATAAGATAAGTTTGGTCGTGCATGTGTTAATAATCCACGCACATAATAAACGAATGGAAGAGTCCATTCAAAAGGGTGAATAATTATTTTTTTAAAAAAAGAGTTCATTATATCAAATCTTACCGAATATATTTCTTTTTATAAATTAGAAAATAATTATTTTCAATAGTTATTTTATCTATAACATACAATATTATTATTTATTTAGGTTCAATTTAACTACAGATTTGTGCCAATATTAATGCATTATATTATAAAAAAATTATTCATCTTGCTTTGTCCATAGTAATTAGTATTTTATTCTCCAATTGTTCTTTGAACATTACCAGGTCCTAAATATTGTCAGATATGAGATATTTATTCTTTATTAATTCTAGCAGTAATAATTAATATTTTAACAGTAATTCTTTGCTTACTGCGATTTTAAATGGTCTGTATATCACATGCTTATACGTGTGTGTGTGTCTATTATTAAACTTATTTATAATTATATGTAATTGCCAGTGAAAATGATTTTAAATCAATCGGATTCGGAAGGAAAAGGGGATCAATCATTTGAAGAATTAGAAAGTTGTTTAAGAGAGAATTATTATTTCTTTGTTATGACTGAATGAAAAGTATTTTGTGGCTATATGCTATAAAGTTTACAATGTTTATAATATTTTATGGGATTGAGTTAGTGTGTTTGTTAGTTGAATATTTAATATGGGTAGTTGCCCAGTGTATTGTAGTGTATAGGATTGAGTAATCCTTTATTTTCCATGTATTGGAGTATTTTGATAGGAGTGGATTGAGTCCTCCTTTTATATTTGATATATTGAATTAAATGTGTATGAAGCTAGAGATGTTTTCTCCCTGATTTTCATTTGGTGATGAGTTATTCCACCAATTATTTAGTCTTAAAGATAGACTTGGAAGTTATTGTTATATTACCTGTTTTGAATTATATAAATCTGTTATCCCATGTGTGTATTGGATGTTTTCCAGCTTATGCTATAGCCTAGTGTTTGATGGTTTATGATAAAAAGGAAGAATAAAAGGAAAGTATAGTGTCTTATAAAACAGCTGTATTATAGTTGATAAATAAAGATTGATTGATCTTCACTTCCAACCGTATTATGATTATATTGAAATATCATAAGCAAACCGATTAGATTGATTAACATTATTTATTTATTTTCTTTGACACACAGCATAATACAGATTCATGCACAAATTGTTAATTTTGATATAAAAAAATTCATTATTAATGTAGAACTTTACTTATCATGTTAAAACATTTTGTAGTAATCATTTAAGCTTCATCTCATTGATTTTTATCATTTAATCATAATTTGCATAAATAATTAAGCAAAGATAGGACATTAGTTAATGAATACAAAGATTTACTTTATTTTGGCAAAGCAGAACCTAATTATCCAATAGAATACTTTACTTCAAAACTACAAAGGAAAATACATTTAATTAATAGAAGTATTTATTTTCTTTGGTAAGATGGTCTAATATTATTCTTAGTTTAAATCCCCTTATTTTAATTTTATTTAAGATATTTTAGAGTAACAATGCAAAATCCTAATTTGTTCAGTAATTAGAATATTAATCTATATTGTTGTTATAAAAATTTTAGTAATAAATGAGTGATATTCAGCAAAAGGCTGAATAAAAGATATTTTAGTAATCAATTACTAAAAGTGTAAGGTCATATTTATTTTGTTTTATTTTTGTATAAGTCTATCAGAAATCACTGATAGCTAAAGAGACATTTCTTTATAGTAAATAATAGGGACTTATTTAGTTCATTTAATGTTTCAAATAAAATGTTTACCAATCTATCAAAATGTTCTGATGAATGAAATATATAGTAGATGTAAAAGTTAATGAATCATGTTGTATTATATCTTCTTGTATAACCTGTACTCAATAATATTAAATCCCTTTGGAATTTGTGTTCATAACAATAAAAGAAAAGTAGATGTTGATTTAACTATTTTCTATTTGATTAATAAATATTTTGTTATCTAAATTTGTATTTGGAGTTTCTTCTATAACATTCATTCGTGTTTCACACTTCCACACATGCTTATACATTTATTTTATTTAATGTAACATAATTGTATTTTATTTAATTATAATAAATCTCAAGATATGATGATGTTGATTTCCTTGATTCAAACACTATATGAGATGCCAATTACCTACTGATCATTTTTAAAAGGGTTTTGTTATTTAATTTTTGTTTAGATGATGAATTGAAATCAAAATGTGCCCGATTTCTTTCATTATCTAACTGCAAGTATCTAATTAGGGTATTGTTTGGTTTATAATATTATTTTCATAGTGTTAAATAATAATTTGAGGTATAGAAATGTTAGATCAAGCCATACCATAAGTTAATTCCCTGAGATCTTCAATATATAATTTAGATTAGATAATAAATTCATTTAGCCAGATTAGATTAGTGAGTAGTTAAAATTTAGTAATGATAAGTTTAGTTTGAGTTTAGATCTAGTGAATTATACATTACAATTTCTGAAATATTATTTTTTATTTTATTTTAGTTATTAGTTTAATTGTATAATATGGTAGAGGTTGTTCAATGCATATGGATGATGGGAGGAGGTGAAATAGAGAGTATTATTAGTTAATTTTAGCTGGTAGAATTTTACCAATTTAATTTTGTCTAGCATAGAACTTAATAGATGTTTATTCCTATTAGTAATAATATTTTCTCCCACATCTAATGTACATTGTACACCTCATACACCTCTGTATCCCTCAACTGAGTTAGTTTTAGGTGAAAGCTTTAATTAAGAGCCTCATGAATAGATTTAGGTAAAGTTAAATAAATATTTTATTCTATGATCCATAGAATTGGCGCCCCCGGGTAATTGTTAGTGTTGGTGATAGGTGTGAGGGGTTACAATATATATATATATATATATATATATATATATATATATATATATATATATATATATATATATATATATATATATATATATATATATATATATATATATATATATATATATATATATATATCCATCCATCCATGACCCAATGTTTTCCGTTTAAAGGCAAATAATGATGTTGTTTACCTCAAATTCTTTTAAAATAATCTATTAAGAAAGTAATGAAGTTGGAGATTCTTCAGGCAATTACATTTCCTGCTGATTTGAATTTAAAAAGCAAGGAAATTTTCATCATTTTAATATTTCAACAATTTTGGTTCCTTCATAAATTGACAAAACATAGCTATTAGTTACATCAGAAACTTCATAAGTGAGTTTAATTAGCAATTTGCATGAAATTGACAAACACAGTAAGGTCCATCTATTAAGAAATTAAGCAAAACAGGCAAATCATCCTGTAGTTTTAAAAGATTCACATTCTCAGTTATAAATTTAAATAATTTCCAGGTTAAAAAAATTTTCAGTTGTCAAAAATTTTTGAATTTTGTATTTTATCACTTACAGCTATTAAACTCTTAATTATGTTTCTACTGGTAAATCATTCTGATGATGGTGATAATCAAGAAGATAGTATCCACTCAGGGAGGTAAACATCTAATGATTTCATTCCTAGCTGATCAGTGTGACTTTAAACTGTGTAATAATAAATTCAGAATGACAAAATTAATAGAGTCATTCAAGCAAATGAACAACAGGAAAAAGAACACTGCAGTTCACCAACACTTGTTTATATATATCCACTCAATTGTACTTTGTATGTAGAATTTTTATTAGATAGGTCTAGCAATGAATTTCTTCTAGCCAATACTATCTTCCAAGTCAACTTTTAAATGGTAAAATCAGCCATATTTATAATACAATTTGCATAGAAAAATTATTTCAAATAAAATTATTATCATGACAAATATACAGTTATTTATGTTTATTTTTATATTAAATTAGTTTCTTTCCTGATTTTATTAAAATCAACAAGATTAAAATTTCCAAATTGACCGCTCTTGTATTCTTTATGCTCATGTGTTATCGCTGTATGTTGAATATCTTCTTAATTTCTAGAAAATATTTTTATATTATAGCTATGCACACACACAAATACATACATGAAGATTTAAATATTTTGTGGAATTAAAGTTTGTTTACACATATTTTTATTTGAATATAATTCACCAAAATTATAATTATGTTGTGATCAGTTTATTTATTTTACTATAGAGTAATCTCTTATAAATTATACCTTTGCATAATGTGGGTTTATGAGCTGAATTCTTTAATGAATGCTTTTATCCAAATTTAACTTTAGCCATGATTTTTTTAAATTTAGCAACATGTTTTAGTTCTGACTTTAATTATGATTGCCATTTTGGTAATTCTTGGCAATGCTATATTTATACTTATAATATAAATTTAAGATTTCTGTTTTCATATAAAAAAATTTACTTGGTTCTTTTTAGCATTATTGAACCAATGAGGTTACTATAACAATCCTTAATACAACATTTAATTATATATCAAAAATTACATATTTAACATGTTACATTAAAAAAAGCTTTAATATATTTTGTTTCTTGATCATTATTTTTCTTTATGTATTATAAATGTTTATTTTATTAGAAGATAAATATTTAGTCCTAGGACTTCATTGATTTGAATATTATCTATCAGACTTTTTATAGTTGTATTTTTTAGCAAAAAAAAAAAAAAGATTGAACATTTCTTTGTACTTTTTTTTTTATAAATTTTGTTAAAATTTAAAAATTATAAAGTGGAAAGTCATTTGAAAAAATCAGTAAAGCATGAGTTCAAATAAAAGAAATGTTTTTAAAATATTAAAAGTTAACTTTTAACTACAAAAGAACAATAAAAATAATAAAATACTTGATAGTAAACATTTATATTATATAGTAGTAGATTTAAATTGACTAATGTTTTCCTAATGTTCTGTTAAAAAAACAAATAAATTCAAGTAAAAGTTAAATATGAACATGACATACTTATTAAAAGATAAATATTTAATGATTTTACAAATATAATAATAAACAAAAAAATAAATAATTTGTAAACTTATTTTCTTTACTAAGATATCACAAGAGCATAGAAAGGTACTTTCATCTCAACAGAGACTGGGAGTGTTAATTTATTTTATATATTTTGAATTATTAATAGCTGTTGACATTTAAGTATTTTATTTAAAATTAAAATCTTAATCAATTACACAAATAGTAACCAGTAAAATCATTTAAAACTTTTTTAATTAAAATTTTTACTTTCAATCAATCACAACAGCTTTCTGACATTAATATTAATTGAGATTATTAGATTGCTTAAGAAATAATTTATGTTTATCCAAACATATATGTTAGTAAAGATATTTAAGTTCTACAAACTGTAAATACAATTAAGTATCTGATAGTGAGTTAAAAATTAAACATTATTAAATTAACAAAACGCTTATTTTATAATATACTGCATAAAACAATAATGTTATGTAATAATACTATCTTAACAGTAATGTGTATACACCATTAAAATTACATCCTGTTATTTATATTTGTAATATTTTAGAAACATAAATATACTTTTTACACTATCAAATTAAAAAAACCAATTACATACAAAACTCTAAAACAAGGGCAATATGGAAAATAATATATTGGGTTAATTAGCATAAAATAGCTATACTAAGCATCTTCTATATATTCAGCTAAAAAGTTATTTTTCTTAAGTTAGAAATGAACTGTTAAACAAGATCACAATGGCACATGATAAATAAATGTATAGTTTTATTTATTAATTACTTAATAAAGAAAAAACACACAACATAAACATATATAAAAAATATGATAATAATTGAAACCCATACCCACACACATATGTACAAATATTTTGCAATTTTACAATAAATCATTAACAGATACTTTGTAATAATAATAAAGTTACTCATGACTATTACACATAAATAAATTGAAAGTTTGTAGCATACAAAATAACTTCTACCACTTTTTTACTTGATTGTTAGGGCTGCTTTTTGAAAGTTAAATTAATAATCTTACTACAGTGGTATTTCTTTAGTGTCACATCTGGTCATACAAAATAACACTTTACTTTTAAAACAAGGTAATTTTCTTTATCCTATATTATTTGTCTTCAGTACTGTTCAGGTATGCTATAGCATTTTTTTATGTTTACAATCCTAGCAAGGACAGTACTTAATGTCTTTTTAATAGGATTTTTTTCTGTTAAACTAAATAAAATCTTTTCTTGGCTGAACTTCCCATATGTTTGCAGTGAAATATTAATCTTACAGATGGATCACATTTTTTAAATAAAAATTTGCAAAGGACATAAATGAATAAATAAATGAAAAAATATATTCTTAATAAAATCAATGACTTTATTTATACTTCTCATGAGTATATAGTTAATCAAGGGTGGCAACAGATTTATTCCATTAAGTACTAATTTTAAAGCAGCTTCCTGTGCCTCATTTCATGTTTAAACAATTTTAAAGGTCATTACCTCCACTGGTTTGACCATAGCCATCCCCACATTGCTTCATGCTTTTATTGGGCATATGTTAAATTTAGCCCACCATAATTTTATTTCCCATTACTTCAAACTTTGTGAAACAATCACAGTTCAACTTAAAGCATTTTTGTCAGAATTACCACTGTGTATATTCTTCTCTATGACAGCGTAACTAGGAATCAATTATATCTAATCAAATGTATTGGCTGAACTTATCATTTATTATTTTAAACAATAAATATTCTCCAATGTTCATTCTCATCTGCTAAACTAAAGCTAAAAACTAATTACCACTAAACCCTTTTCTTTTTACATTTAGTTCTATATGATTTAAATTCATTTGACCACTACCCCCTCTCTACAATTATATCTATTCAATCAAAATTTTACTGTCTATAAAATATTAGAGAACATTTATTTTGGTCAAATTGCCATCGTTATTGTCTATATTAATATATTGGACCATTAATAAAAATGGGACTCACCTTTATGGTTAAAATGAGATTACCTTGACAACAGTTTGAAATTGTTGATTGTTATTGAAATTGAGATTGTCTTAAATGTTGTCTGGATTTTAATGATTACTTACAAACCCATTTCACCTTGAGCATTATTATACTTTATATATATATATATATATATATATATATATATATATATATATATATGTGTGTGTGTGTGTGTGTGTGTGTGTGTATGTGTGTATGTGTGTGTGAAAATAATAAATATACAAACTAACTAAAGGAAAAATAAAAACACAGAATTACTTTCATAAAAATGATTTTATATTTCAACCAGCACACTGGTTTTCATCAGAAAGCAATATATATATATATATCAATCAGAAAGCAATATATATATATATATCAATGTAAAAGTATAACACCCATTATAAAATATATTATATATAATATATAAATAATTTATCAGTAAAAAAAAATTACATTTTAAATTTTTTAGTAACGCTTTCAATTACATAGTAATCCTCATCAGCTTTCAAATTTTAATGTTACATAAATTTCCATAAGCTATAATTACAAGTTTTTTTATGGTCAATGAATACTGTAGCTGTATTAAATTTACTATTTACATTATTTTTAATCCGATTATATAATAATTGATGCTCCTTTAATTTTTTTTCCACAGATCATCTCAATTCCCTGAAATATAATTTTTTACATCCACATGAAATCTGATAAATTATATTACTTCTTTGAAAATTAGTAATTATACTCTTAGAATTATTAATCAATGCAATGCTACCTTAGATAATAAAAAATGGATATCTATGCTATTTGTAAATAACATGCAATCTAAATTAATTAAGAATATATTTTTAAAAAATGATAATATTTCATTTTGTGTTCCTCCAAATGTTAATTAATTTTTTAATAATTCTAAGAATATAATTTCTAAATTGCAAAGAAGTAATAATTTATGAAATTTTATGTGGATGTAATAATTTATATATTGGTGAATTGAGATGTTCTGTGGTAAAAAAATTAAAGCAGCATCAGTTATTATATAATTGAATTAAAAATAATGTAAATAGTCAATTTAATACAGCTTCTGTATTCTTTGACCATGAAAAACTTTCAATTATAGGTTTAAATGTAATATTAATGAAATAAAAATATTAATGGAAGAAAGGAATTAAAAAATGAAGAAAATTAAAGAGGCAATTTTAATAGATAAATATAAAGATAATGTTATTAATAGGAAAGTTGCAAATATGGCCATACACAGCTTATAGAAATTTACATACCATTAAATTTTGAAATTTGGTTAAAGCTGATGAGGATTACTATATAATTGAAAGCACTACTAAAGAATTTAAAATATATTTTTACCATTAAATTGGGTGTTTATATATTAGATATGTACATTAAATAATTACCAATATTTTGACAAAATAACATTTACTTTTGATTTAGCTACAGATGTTATTATATTATTGTTGAAAAAATGTAGCAAGTTGTAAAAAAATAATTAAATTTTGTAAAAATAAGTAGAATTGGTGCAATCACAAATCAAAATAAATCAAGGTAAAAATGATTTTATATTCAATCTAAACAAAAATAAAGCAGGAGTGATAATCAAATTCATAGTAATAATTACCTATTGACTAAATTTAAATTAGGTTGGTGGTATTTGGGTAAAGAACATTTTCCATTTAGATAACAATTTGATATTTGTTATATTTAATAATACAATTCAGTCACCAATACAATTTATTTTTTACAAAATTTAATCTCTTCAAAATCCCCATTCTAAATATTCATTGATAAAGATTCTTCTATCTGAATAGGAGTTTGGTATTTTAGAGAAATCTATATAATGGCCAATGACTGTGACATAAAGCGAAGTTATTAATGTTGGTGTCTACATTAACATTCTCATCTTTTCTAGCACTGATGTGGTAGTTATTCATTTTTATATATGTGGCCCACTATATTTAACTTGGAATATCATAAATTTATTGCACTTTAAGATGAATTATATCTTTAGGTTTAATTACAATATTATTTTTTTGTTTAGTAAAAGGCTCGTTTTGTATGTTATTTGTTTTATAGAAGGAAGGCTATTCTAAGTGAATTATTTTTATTTACTTTTTGTTTTTGTTTAATTTGATAAAGTTACTATGTTTATAGCAATGGTAATCCAATATTCATAATATATTAAAACGTCAAATATATCTATCTTAAGAATAATTTCATTAAAAAAAAATACTCTTGTAAAGAACAAGATCTGACTTAGATGATGATGAGATTATGCTTTCAAATATCTATCAATATTTTGGCATCCTTTATATATGAAAAAATGTGGAATTTCATACATTTTACTTTTTTTTTATTGTACAATTCGTAATTAATTTTTAACAACCACATAATAACATTTTTATTTAATTAAGGAACAATATATTTTACTAAAATGTCATTTGTTACATATTTTAATATTTTACTCGGTATTTCCTGAAGGTTAGTATGAATTAAAACATATTTTTTTTTTTGCCCGTGACTTAAGTGCTCATTCTTGAGTTAAACCTATATATATATATAAATTTGCAAGCTTTTTTATATATCTTGAGTTAAACCTATATATATATATAAATTTGCAAGCTTTTTTAAATTGCGTTTTTGTTAAACAAAAAATTGTTATAAAGTTTGCTTTCATTTATATTTTTTTGACACTATAGAGTGGGCATTTGAAGAGGAGATTAATAACCAAAAGTCATATATTAGATAATTATTAGATATTTCTACAAATCTTTATTCGTAAAAATCAAATTTTATTCTTGATAAGAAATATTTTGCCCGTGAGATTTTTGTTTTGGAATATGAAAGATAAAAGACTACGTTTGGATTTTAATCTAATTTTCTTTATTTTTGATCATTCGCTTTGCCTTTAGTAAATTTAACAAATTCAAAGTTTTTTGTTCTTATAACATATAATAATTTATCTCATAATTCTCATCATTAAATAAAATTTTATTAATATATTCTTTTTATTATAACAAGTATAAAAACTTAATTGTTACTCTAAAGTGATTAAAAAAGCAAAAGAAATTTTACCAACTATCTTATTAAAAATAATATGTTATTGGAGATAAATATAATTGATTAGAGAGGCTATGAAAAAGTTGTAATAGTGTGAAACAAGATGTGGCATACATAAAAACTAATAATCTATATTAGAATTTATTGCATTTATGTAAAGAAAAATCGAAATTAATCATAATTGCTAATGTCTATATCCCCAGTGTTTAAATCTGACAAAATGTGGAATCTTATTCAGTTTTCAAGAAAACCACCAATTTGTAAACTAACAAATCTAATTATCTATTTAACAATAAGTCAATTAGTATATAACTACATATTCTTAAATAGATGTTAAAGCAATATATATATATATATATATATATATATATATATATATTTATATATATATATATATATATATATATCAAAAGGCATCGTTTATTAATTAATTAGCATGGCTAGTAACGTTTTCTTTATTGCTATTCTTTAAAGAGCTGTCTGAGAATTTTTAAAGTGATTTGTTAAAAATCTATTTTGCTTTGCAAAATTAACATTACATTTACACATATCAAGCATATTATGCAAACACATGTCCAATCATATATAAGTTGAACTCATTTCTTCTATATTCGTTTTTTTCTAGAATTTTTGATGATTCATCATTATATATATATATATATATATATATATATATATATATATATATATATTCACAATATATATATATATATATATATTTGTGAAGCTTCTATCGTTTTCACAATGACTAGCCATATGTTTATGCTAATATTATGAGTCTATATTTTGTTCTAATTTATATTTGTTGTCCATCAGTGATAATTCATTTATTTATCTGCTATCATAAACTAATCTCCTCATCTCAGTTTCCATCCTATGCAACTTTTTAAAGACATTAATGTTGATGTGTATTATAATTTTTTTTAAGGCAGAGTGAGAGTTGAGTTTAAAAAAAAACGAAAACCTTCCTGGTTGTGTTTTGTTAATGGTTACTAGGAACAGATAACTTTACATGTACACATAGAAATTTGTTCTGTGAATAGTTATTTTAATTAGTAAAAAAAAAAACTTATGGCTTTCAGAGATGACAGTGGGCTTTGAAAAACCAAAATGTATATCATGTGTATTGCTCATAATGAATTATAAAGACAATTTTTATACAAATAATTTGTTTTGTTTATGCTTTATCTTTTATTTTTATTTTTTGTATTTAATTACTAAAGTCATTATAATGCTTGTTCATGATGAATAGCTTATATTATCAATAATCTACCTGCATTAGTTTTGACAATGGAATTGTGTATTTGTACAATCAATTTAATTATTTTCCTTATATGGAAACAATTCTGATCAAAATGTTTTTAAAAAAGATTATTAAGACTTTGAGAAAATAATCATAGAGATTTAACAAGAAATAATTAATTATGAACTTGCATGTGCTAGTAAAGTCCATCATGAATCACTGTTGAAATGGATTCAAGACAAAATTTTTATTCAGTCATTGTACATTCTGATAGTCATAAATGTAAAACAACCTTGGAATAGTGGTTCATAATAACATCTGAAAAAATCTGGCTACTTCAAACTGTCCAGTAAAATTTTCATTAAAGTGGTAGATATAGTTGTAAAATTAATCATAGTATTGATGGCAAAGCAGAAGGTTGTAATAACATTAAGTGCAAATACTTTTATTTTTCCAAAATATAACAGCACTGAATGGCAAACATTACTTATGGTAAAATCTGCAAGATCTGAATACAATAGTATTGGTAATTAAAAATCTTTCACCATTTAAATTGATAGAAAGTAAATCTTCAAAATAAAATTATAATTAAAATATAGATAGCAACAAGTTATTTTATAGTGGCAATAGATTACTATGTGAATGAGGGCTGTATGATGTTGAAATTTAGTGTAATCTAATTATGTATATTATATTCTTACAATCACTGGGTGAGTCAATAAAAGTTAATGATATAACAAAATATCACTAAGATTTTTACATAATGTTGTTTTTACCCATTTATCTGTGTTTAATTTCAGAGAAAAAAAGGATTTCTGTATTGGTATTTTATCAATACCATTTAAATACCTTCATTTATTGGAAGATTATAATGCATGTGATCTAAAACAAACATTGGTCTAAAGTAATTCAAAATAATGGCTTTTCCTAATGAAGTCATAACAATGGAATCTTATGTATTATTATATACTTAAATTATAAAGTAAAAATATAATAAATGGTTTTATAAACTCTAGTAATTCATAAGAAGTTTGAGCACCTGAAAAATGATTGAAGCATCTTGAGCTCCAAACTCAGCCACTCTATTATTGCATTAATATTACACAGGTACTTCCAAATGTAAATCATTGATATATTGTACATTACTGCACCCAAGTCAAAAAATGATAGTTGCATTGAAACTATTTTACTTTATATTTATTTTCAAAAATAATTATTACTCATGCTAATTCCAAAAGTCAATAAACATTTTTTTTTATTTCAATTTCAAAATTTTTATGTAAAATAAGCATGGAATTCAATTAGAGTACTGTACAATACTGATAGGTTTCCTGTTAAGTTCAATAAAAGCAAGAATTCTGAATGTTTTACTGATATTGCCAATATTATAAAAGAAATTATTTTTAAAAAAAACATAAAATACTTTTTGTTTGGAAAAATAATAGTTAAATATGAGTTATAAATAATACAAAAATTGAAAAGCTGAATGAAATTCAACAACTAAAAAAAAAAGCTTAAAAATTATTGGAAGAATGATGTCTACCTTATATCTTTTCTAAATCAGTAACTAAATCCATGGATGATACTTTTTATATGAAGATGATGATATTTTAAAAAGATGATTAATCATCTTTTAATAACAATAGAAAAATTCAGGTGACAGCTTTTAATAATACGTTTCAGACTTGTTAAAAAAAAATTAAGTTTTTGTAATCACTAAAGTAGACAGACAGTAAATACTGATGAAATATTTTATAAAAGTTAATTAAAAATATAATGATAGAGTATTATCTTCAAAACTAATGAAGATTAAAAAATAAAAATGTCGATGTTGCATCACCTGATTTTAGTGCTTCTAATGCTAAATGTACAAACATAAATGGAATAACAAGAAACGTCAATAATTATTGGTGCATATTATTTTTAATTATTACAGCAAAATTTTTTTTAATAAATTGATGAAATACATTGCATTTCATCAGATGACTGGTTAGCAGACACTCTGTGTTCTTATAGACATATTTTATTACCAAAAAAAAAAATACAAGAAATTTGTCTTATAAGTAAAAGAAGAATTTAGATATTGCTTTTACTGACTTAATCAAAGGATAATTTAAAATGATTGTCACAATATTGAAAAATTAGTTAATTGTTAAATAAAGTTTATTCATGTTATAAAATAATAGAATTGTTTATTACTTTATGTTTTGAAAGTTCATAAGAAGCTGAAATACTTATAATTCCATCATTTCGTGGAGCTTATTTTTTCTTTATACATTTAATTGAATTTTTTTTTTATTTCCATTAAAATATTTGGCAATATAAAAAAAATAGTAATTGTGGTAGTTTTGTTTGTTTTCTTGTTTTTTTTTATTACTTTACAATTTTTATAAAGCTCTTTGACATATTTGATAAAGACATTTTTACTTTCTGTAGTAGTTCCATCTTTTTTTTATTGTGGAACAACTTGCCTTCTAATATCAAAATTTCCTTGCCAATTCACATTCACATTTTTATATCATTATTAATTTCCTTTTTATAAGACGTTACAATACTCTAGATATTCAATTTTTTTATTGATAATTTTTATATTTTTATTTCTTCTTTTCTTCTTATATTTAGTCTTGTCTCTTGTAGAAAAATTATTGGTAATTTGCTACTTTTTTGTACCAACTATGTTTGCTGTAGATTTCAGCAACGTATCAATTATCTTTTAATCATTTTCAGCTAATACTGAACTACCGTTTTAATGTTTAAAAATATTTAGAAAGTTTCAATTTATATTTATTGAGAGTTTCTGAGTGTTAAAAATATTCTGTTAATATTGTCTTTCTAATAAGTTTATAATGACTAATTTTAGACCAACACTTATCTTACATCTCATTAATTGATGGTCATTTTCTGTGTTGAATCCATTAAGAATATTACAGTCTTAAAATATATATTATTTGTAAGTAAAAATATGCATTATAGTTTGGATGCTTTTATGTCAATTTCTATTTAGTGTTTTTCTCAAAAAATAATAATATATAAATTTATTTTTCTAAAAATTATTTTCATTTCTGACACCATAATTCATTTAAGCTGCTACATTATCATCTTTCACTCATTTCTACCATTCTAATATTACTTTGATAATTTTACAATATTTCTTGATTTTATCAAAAACATTTTATAGTTTTATATAAAAACTGTCTACTTCTTCATCACTTTGTGAACCTATAGGAGCATGCAACTATGTTATCTCCACAAAGCAACTTATAATATATAGGATATATGAACACAGACTTTCACATGACCCACCACTCTCTACACTATCTCATAACACTGATACTTTTAACACATATATGTTGAAAAGATAAATAGTAACCAATATACATATTTAATGCTAACCAGAAATCATCAGTTGGTCCAGGGTACCATCTCCACACATATATGCTATAAGTGGTCAGATATATATTAATGGACAGGCTTCAATCTACACCACACTCCAACTCTTCAACCCTCCATCCTGTCCATTAAAGTATGAGGTTTGGCTATTTTAATATATATTTGAGCACTTAGGGCATACATGTGTGGAGATGGTAATCTGGACCAACTGATGATTGCTGGTTTAGATGGAATACATATATTGGTGATTATTTATCTTTTCAACATATATGTGTTCAAGTGTATCAGTGTTATGAGATAGTGTGGAGAGTGGTGGGTCATGTGAAAGTCTGTGCTCATATACCCTATATATTACATATATAGACACAGGCATGTAATAAGCCTGTATGTTTCAATTAACAACTTATATTAAGTTGAATAATTAATTTTGTCATTCATTCTGATATATCACCAATCTCCATAAAGTTGTTATTTTATTTCTTATTTATAATAAATCCCACTCTATATTTCTGTATTTACAACAGATTACGTGCCCAATTTAAAAACCAACTGTTTCTATACTGTCTTCCAATTTATGCAATGTTATTTTACACCAAAACGATATGTAATTATAAATGGCTAAATAAAAAAATTATCTTAAATGGCATCTTTGGTTTGAATACAGGGAATTCTTAATATATTTTGCCTTCAGCAACTGCAGCCCTGTAAAATGCCTTTGTTATTCCAAAAAATAAGAACTACAATTTAGTATTGTCTTTCATGATTTTAAATATCTAATAAAATGTCATTCACACATATCCATTAATCCTACCTTCAAGACAACTTAACTGATATTTCAGATAAAAGTTATCAAGAAAATGAGAAAATAACTACATTGTTTCTGAGTCTTAAGCTCAGATGTAAAAAGTCATTAAATTTATTACAATGGCCATTGTCTATCTGTTTTCATTTACCATATGAATCAATTACATTATAATGACAACTGTTATAACGACAATATATAAAAAACCAATACAAATTTTCCCTACTTAGTTGAATCTGTTTTAGTTAGTAGGAAACTCATTTTTGCTATATATATTGTAACTAAAATTATTTATGTGACCAAAATATATACACCAGTGTACCTAAATTATTAATGGGACTAATGTTAAATTTAAACATTATAACTCAGATATTAATTCAAACAAGTTGTCCTTAAAATCATTGTAGCCAAAATACATTGTAGCAAAAATATTAATTATCATTCAAAAGGGCATTGTAACTTAAATTAATTTCTACTTAAGATTTTTAATACATTGTAGCTAAAATATCATATCCACTTAATATTGTCACAATATATATAATTTATGTGTCTTGAGGGAGAAAAATGAGTATGAGGTAGATATAAATCAACTCTAAGATGGCAACATAATATAATAATAAAAATGATTAGAAACTAGTCATTTCAGTTATCTGGTATCTGGCCTATCTCAAACCCTAGTTAGGCATCCATTGTATCCTCAATAAACAAATAAGAACACATTGTAACTTAAATAAACTATTAATACATTATAACTTATGACATAACATCAAGTGGGTGAGTACCTTGGTAACCCAATGAAAATACTTTCTCAATAAATCCAACAGTAAATTTACCCACTTTTATCTCTTGGTTTTATATTAAGTGAATAATAAGTGAATATGGTCTATCAGAGCATCACTAGGTTATCTGAACCTAGACAAAGTTATATTCTATATTTTTTTAAATGTACCAGGTTTGAACCCCTTTGGTACCTTATTTCTAACAAAATGTGGGATTTTTGCTTTTAGACCCATATCACTATAGGCACTAATATTAAGATAAACACAAAACATCCTTAAGCTATAGTGGTGTATATAAAATGCATGACAGAAATTATCTCCTAGATTTTAATATGATAAATGCATTTTAATACCTTCATAAGTTTTACTAGCTCATATGGCAATTCACTCATCCTTGAATGAGGTAGGTAATGGATTGGTGGTTATTATAATACCATGAAATCACTATTTATTTATGGCCTTTAATGTATATGAAGTTTAGGATTATGAAGTAATAAAACACATCATCTATGCTTGCTTAAGTATTTAAAGGATCCATTATATTTTATTTTGTCCTAGATAATTAAAAGATTTAAGTCTAATAAAAACCAATGTCATATTTCACATGACTCAATTTTTAAACTTGTAAATCAAAAATAAAAAGCTCTGGTGATTTGCTCTAACAAACTTTATTGATAAATGCAAGCTCAACAAATTATTTAAAAATCTTTATGTTGAAACCACTCTCTAACCTCAGACCAATGGTTTCATGCTTTGGCTCTCTTCAGTGAGATACTGTCTACCTTAGCACCTCACTGAGGAGTGTCAAAGCATGAAAGTATTGGTCTGGGGTTAGGAAATAGTTTTAAGGTAGAGATTTTTAAATACTTTGATTAGCTAGCATTTAACAATAAAGCTTCTTAGAGCAAATTAGCAGAATTCTTTATTTTTTAAGGTCTAATAGTTATTGATAGTTATCCCTTAATAACTTGTTTCATGATTTTGTTATCTGGTGTTGTATTAATACGTTATATATATATGAAAAGGAAATGTTACAATATATATATATATATATATATATATTGTAACATTTCCTTTTCATATGCGTATTTTATACAACAACAAAAAAATTAATTATTATACTTTCTAATTTGACTTTTTTCTTTTGTTTTAAGATTAGACCATAATATGGCTAGACAATTGAGCATCAAAAACCTTTCTTTTTAATACAACATGTCTGCCCTGGATCTCCACATTTCTTACTATACACTTTGAATCTATCTACCTCCTAGTTCTACCATTAAACCATAAATCATATAAGATATTATTTTGTGAAACGCAACAATTGATTATAATTATTTATGAAATAATTCCTAAGTTAGATTTACTAAAGACAGTTACAAAAGAGTGGTTTTAAATAAGAATACAAAAATAATATATATATATATATATATATATATATATATATATATATATCTTACCATGACATCTTGAATTAATCACATAAATTAATAAAATATGTTTTAATCTTATATATTTTATAAAAACTACTACTATCTTATGCATATCTCAAGGTTCTTACTTATTCCAATATGATAACCTAATAATTCCTCTCTTTAAGATAATTAAATAATAAGAGGGATTTTACTAAGATCCAATCATCTTAATAATAACCACATCTAAGATTATAATATAATTTTAAATCATATTTAAATCATATGGATATTTGAAGGTTGCTTGAAAGTCTGAGTTCAAATCCCTTATATTTACAATTGTGTTCCAGATATAAGAATGTTAGTATTTTAAATCTTGTAAAGGAATTGCAAAAAGCTTTGGTGATATGGAATCAACTTATCATTCATGCTTTTCAATGTTAATTTTTTACCATTATAATAAATTGTTTTTCTCTTACAATGCAATCTAATCGTTGCTGTTACATTTTGATAAAAAATGTTTTTCAGAATATGGCAGTATCCTTGGCCTATATCTTAATGATTCAATACTTAGTCATTAAAGAATCTCAAATGTTTTTCACAATCTATTAATCCAAAACATAATGGCAACTTCTATTCATTATTTCTTTACAAATTCTCTCAATACTTGGTTGTGGTTGACTGTGCTAAAACCATATTTAAATACAAATTGGTAGATTGATATAAAAAGTTTGCTGTTGATGAGTTGTAATTTTAATAAAAAATGTGTATAGGTGTGATAAAAGAATGATAAGTCAGTAAATTCTAATGTCTTTTCTATCATATTTTTTAAATGTCAATATTATTACTAATTCTTTCAATAATCTGGTATATCTTTATGTTTTAAACATTCTATATATAAATTTGTTTTCTATGTTTTTAACAGCTTTATTTATGATACCAATTAAAATTCCATCATTATCTTGAGCTTTTTCCTTCTTTATAAATTTCATTTCTTGTATCATTTATTCATTTAATATGCATGACAATTCAGAAATGTAGTAATTATAAAGAATACATTGTTTTCTTGTTTTTTTATTTCAGTATTTTTTACAGAACTCTTGTAAGCATTTCATGCTGTCATCTTTTTTTTTTTCAGAAATAAGCTTCCTATCAATATCAAGCTTCTGTTTTTTTTCTTTTGAGCTGTTGTTCTGTCTTTTGAGATTTTTTATTCTCTTCTATAGCTTTTCTTACTAATTTACAATTACATATTCTTATATCATTATTAATCCCTGTTTGTATTATTTTACAAAACTAAAATATTTATTGCTTTTTAATAGATCATTTTTATGTTTTCTTATTCCTTTGTTTTTTCAAACATTGTTTTTTTTTCAGTGGATAATTTGCTTGTGGCAGTTCTTAATATATATTCAAATGATCTTCAAAATCTGCTAATATCTGAAAAAAAATTGCAAGTTCTAATTTAAATTTATTGAAATGCTTTTGAAGAACAAAATATAAACTGCTATTACTGTTTTTCTTAATAATTTTTAATTATTCCAGTTTTGCATCAACACATATCTAATAATACGGTATCTACTTTGTGACCAATAATGGGTTAAGATGTGGAATAATATGCAGCTGAAGAGAAGTTTATTCTTTATAATTGAAATATCAAAATAATGCTGAGCACTTTCAAGATTTATACTACTCTCACAATCATAGCTGGATTTAATTATAAAATGATGAAGTGAAAGTGATTATCAGTATATATATATATATATATATATATATATATATATATATATATATATATATATATATATATATATATATATATATATATATATATATTGTACCAGGTTCACCCCACAGAAGATCTTACTTACACTGCAAATGTTTTGGCTGGTTACAAATTTTTTTATAATACATTTATAATCTTATTTAATTATAAATATTAGTGAACCAGCACATTCAAGCAAAGTGGAAAATATTATTGATAGCTTTAACTATCAACAATAGGCATGATCAGATCATGGCCCAGCTTGTCTGCTAGATTCAAACCCCTACTATCCAAACATTTTATTTGTTTTGGAGTAAACCCCAGGCACCAGCTAGTCTAAGACTAACATGTTCGGACAGTAGGCTCATAATCCAGCACTCAAAACAATCCCTTAACTAGCTCAGTCTATTTTTAATTCAATAACAAAATATTATTTAATTAGTGGCGAAAAGAATTGATAAAAGATTGGTAAAAGCATTGGTAAAAAGAATTGACTGACAAAATAAGGCTTAAATTTAAAGACAATTTACTAACATTAATTATACTAAATATAAATACTTTTATAATTTTTTTTAACTAACATAATATTGGTATTTTTTAAATATAATGATCACACACATATTAATTCACACACTGATATATATATATATATATATATATATATATATATATATATATATATATATATATATATATATATATATATATATATATATAAAATAAAGCATTACATAATATAAACACATATATTTAGAACACACAAATCAATAGTTCATTTTTTATGTGCTATAGAGTTCATATAATTCAACTCTTGGAGAATTCACACGAATTTTAACGAATGTGATGGCTACTTTAGAAAGGAATATAAGAAAAATATTATTACCTAGGATTTTCGGAAACATGTATACTGCTTGCAGTTTGCTGCTTCTAATGAAGTATATCTATCCGGTTAGATTTGAAGTTTTTCTTGAGGAGGTTTAATGCTTATTTGCTGGTATTATTCTTGGGGACAGTTAGATATTGATGGATGTTCTTCAATCTGTTACACAGACATTATTTTCATGAGTACATCTTGCTGTTCTACTGGACTCCAGGATAGAGACGGTCATATGTTTCCGAGGGTTTTAACACTGCATTTCTGACTGATACATAATAAACGGAACTGTTATCGGAACTGAAACAATTAACTTGACTGAATATCCAGTAAAAAATTGGCTATTTATATATGATGCGTGTTTTCATTTGATATCCTCTGGCAATATCTGTTGTCAAACTTCCTTTCATAATCTCATGTTTTTGAATATTTTTTACTTAGTAGTAGCCATGCAAACAAGTGGTTTTTATATTTTTAATTAGTTGCCACCACTGTGTTTTTAAATATATTTCATTTTAATATTTATTTTCATGTGTTTTTTCAATATGATTTTAACAACGCACATATACTTGCATTTATTATATATTTTATTAACAAGATTACATTTACACACATGCATAATTTATTCTAAAAAACTCAAATGAAAAGAGATTGATATTTTTAAACTTGAAAATCAACTTTCAATTTCTTTCCTTTTTTCTAATCGATCACTTATAACTTTCATGAACAATATTTTCTTTAACTAACAACAATAATAAAAGAATTATTTACTTAGTTGAGAACCAACTTCCTTTAATTTGATGTTTTAAAGTGAAACCCCTTCCCACTTTTAATTAATTGTTTTTAACTTTTATTTCAAAAACACTTAGACTTTTAGCTTTTCAAAAACAAACTGTAATAAAACTCTTAAACTTTTAATTTTACGTTTTTCTTTTATGAAATATTTTTTTATTTTAATAATTTTTTAGATAATTTTTTTATGTACCAACCAATATTGGTACAATATATACATATATATGAGATATTATCAAGCATCAAGCTCTGCACAAACATAAAATAAATTTATTTAAATTTTATCACTATATATATATATAATGCTATTGCATACATCCTTTGAATCTAGTGTTACATATTTGAGCAATTCTTTGTTGTTTAAATATTTCTCTTTGACATAAATTATTTCCAATCTGTTTATGATTGCTATTATTGATGTTTCCAAAATAATTTCAACATCATTCCACATATAGGGTATTAACATTGTATTAATATATATATATATATATATATATATATATATATATATATATATATATATATATATATATATATATATATATTGTGCCATTTCAATTTAGCCAGTATCTAAATTTGTAATAATGTGCATGAAAGAATTTAAACCCTACAGGATCAAGTTCCTGAATCATAAGACAGAAAGAGTTGGAGGAAGCAGTTATGTTCTTTAGTTGTATGTGTGTTGATAAAACTCAAAAGAGTAGTACACACCTTTTATTCTTCAATAGTTCTTTTAAAAGTAAGAATACAATACATATAGGCAGTGAGTGTGGCAATCTAGTTAGTTTGTCATTTTATATTTCAAATATTAACTTTCTTCAAAACTATTCTGCACTAACTAGATTAATTCTGCTATTTTTTTATTATCTATTTTTATTTTAGTTTTTTATGATTGTAATTTGGGTTTAAAAAATTGTAAGGATTTAATTGAATAATAAAAGTATAATTTCTAAAAAAGCATTCAGATTATTTTAATAGGCCAGTTTTTATAAATGATTTGGATGATAAAGTGTGTGTGTGTATATTGCATAAATAAATCTACATTTTTTTTTACATATTGAAAAAGAAAAAAAAAGAAAAGTTAAATCTGTTAAATTATTATTTTTTATTCACTCAACAATTTTGTGTTATAAAGATTGTTTTTGTGTGTTTTGAAGCTTAGATGATGTGAGAACTCTAATTTTAAAGATGGTATCATCCTTGATCAAAGTGGAAAAGTTTTAGGTGTTACATTTCTGACAGATATGTGAAGAAAAAGGATTAAAACAGTCTTACGTCAAAACAAAATTAATCTGGAAATCATAGTAGTGGAAATTTATTATTTTTTTTGTTAATCCACAGTAAAAAATACACCAGAAAATCATGTAGATGCAAGTTTCTTATATTGTTTGTTACTGATCACTCTAATTGAAAAATAAAGTATAAAACCAATCTGAAAAACCAGTTAGGAAGTGATTTTAAATATTGAAACTAAGGAAAAGACAAGCATTCAATTCTGCAAGATATCAATTTAAAATCTTTTTAATATGTTTTTTTTAAGATTGAAAATATAAGGATGGTGGTCTAAAAATCTATATGAATCTCATCTGGGGCAAATCCCACCTACCATCGAGCCAGCATATCATATAGGAAAAACATGCCTTGTCTGAATTAAAAATATTCTACATGTTATGATTGATTTGGGAGAAATAATATTTAATGTGTCTGACTGCTCATCTATATTTTAAGTAAAAGAAAACATTCACCTGCACTTGAAAGCTAAAGGAAAAAAATAATCTATTGATAAGTATTAAATCAGCTAGTTATGTTATTCCAGTCACTGAATTTAAACCCAAGAAAAGAATTATAAATATGAGAACAACTGATATACTCCATCTATTAGAAGAATTATGCTTAACAAGGAAAAGAAGAAAAGTTCCAGTGACAAATGGTTTCCACTGAAGCAAATAAACTCATCATCATAATCATCATCAAATAATTATAAGCCTCAAGAAAAAAAACTGCTTCAGGGAACCACAAAAATTGTTTGCTGCAAAAGTATAGAGATTTAACAAACTAAGTTTCAATTCTTGGAAGCCTCCAAAATAAAAGGGACTGGTAATATGAATTTTCATGATATATTTTCTTTTATGATATTAGATACTATTAGTAAAATTTGTAGCAATAAAGTTTTATATCTTTTTTATTCAGAACTTTAAAAACATCCAAAATCAATTGAAACTAAGAATTTCTTCAGTAATAATAGATAAGCTTAATTATTATACCTGCACATTGATAAATTTTGTTTTCTAAAATGGATATGATTGTCTATTGATATAAAGTTATGAGATGTTATTAATATGTAAAATATTTTTTGTATTATTATTTAATTTTAAATATTTTGGTTATTATGGGGATAAACACACACATACACAGTAATATATTAACTTGTTATATGTATATGATGATGTGTGAATGTGATAATAACAGGCTGCATTAAAAAATAGATTATTTTTGTTTTAAGTTAAGGAATAGTGGTCTCAAAGCTTAGAAGGAAGGAAAAATAATACAAAAACTTGTTTCTGGAAATCTCTCTTTTCGATTCCACTAACATTTTTCTCCTTAATCATTCTAATGTACATATTAGATTATAAAAGTATATGTGCACAAAAAGTGTAAATTTTTTTATGAAATATTTTGCTTATGGATTGAAAATCTTAGAAAATTTGGTATCCAATGTAATATACATTATATCATTAATGGGAAAGAAGGAAGAACTTAAAATTAATATTATGATTTCAAAATAGTCAATTATTATTATTATTATTATTATTATTATTATTATTATTATTATTATTATTATTATTATTATTATTATTATTATTATTATTATTATTATTATTCATACAAATTTTCATGTTTATCTAGAAATTATATGTATATGTTAGAAATTCAGCAATAAATGTTAATTTGTTGTATTAAATGAGGCATATATATTTCATTAAGAGTATTCTTTATTAGTTGTGGTCATTCATCATTACTGGTGAATATTAATTGTTTAAGTTCCAATTAGTTATACTAAGATTAACTAATAGTTATGAATTTCTGTAGAATTAAATTTTAGTTTAGGCTTCGTCCTAAAGCTGTGGTTGATACCATTATCATTATCATCATTATCATCATTACATTTTAATTAATGAGCTAGATAAATGTTTAAAGACCATAAATAAATGGTGATTTCTTGGCATTTAGTTGGCATTTGTGAATCATTATAATAACCACCATTCCATCATCAACATTATGCAAGGATGAGTCAATTGCCATCCTAAATTAATAGTATAATATGAGCTAAAAAAACTTAAAAAATATTGAAATGCATTTATTATATTAGGATCTATGAGATGACTTCTGTCTGATGAATTTTATATACCACTTTAGTTTAAGGATGTTTTGTGTTTACCTAAATGTTAGTGCATACAGTGATATGGATCTAAAATCAAAATTCTCCATTTTTGTCAGAAATAAAGTATCAAAGGGGGTTCAAACCTGGTACATGTGAAAAGATTATAAAATATAACTTTGTCTAGGTTTAGATAGCCTAGTGGCACCCTGCTACACCATATTCATTTGGTAGTCATGTAGATATGCCCTTGATATCAAACCAAGAAATAAGAGTGAGTAAAATTTATATGCACTTGATATCAAACCAAGAGATAAGAGTCAGTAAAATTTACAGTTGGGTTTATTGAGAAAATATTTTTTATTGGATTTACAATGTATTCACCTAATTGATGTAGTTTTATAAGTTATAATATCTTAAGAGTTTATTTAAGTTACCCTGTGTTCCTACTTATTTATTGAGGATGCAATGGCTGCCTCACTAGAATTTGAAATAGGTCAGATACCAGATATTTGAAATGACTAGTCTCCAAGCATTATAGGTGCTGACAATTTATATCATGATTTTTTTAAATCTTAAGTAAAAATTCATGAATTAAGCCACCAAGATTTTGATTGATAATGAATCTTTTATTCAGCTACAGTGCTTTTTGACTCATGTTGTGCCCTAGTGGTAATATTTACAATAGTTAATATTTTATTAAGTTACAATATATATATATATATATATATATATATATATATATATATATATATATATATATATATATATATATATATCATCAACCATTATCAGTCCACTGCAGGATGAAGGTCTCTCCAAGTTTAATCCATCTTCTCCGATCTTTAGCTTCTCTTCTCCACAACACTCCTGCACATTTTCTTATTTCATCCATCCATCTCACATGTGGTCTCTTTCTGGGTCTTTTACAATCTCTTGGAATCCAGTTTAAAATTTCAATTGTCCATCTATTATCATCTCTTCTAGCAATATGTCCAGCCCAACTCCATTAAAATCTTTTATTTTTTTCAATAAAGTCAGTAACACCTGTTTGTTGTCTTACCCATACATTGCATTTTCGATCTCTTCTTGTTACTCCCAACATACATCTCTCCATACTCCTTTGAGTGGTCTGAAGTCTCTGTATTGCTCTTCTATTAAGTGTCCAAGTCTCAGATCCATAAGTAAGAACTGGTAAACACATTTGTTAAAAACTATCCTTTTCAAACACATACGCATATTTCTTTTAGTATCAAGTTATTTCTACCAAAAGCACTCCAACCAAGTTTAATTCTATGATTAATTTCCTCCATTATGTTTCCATCTGTATTAATAATCTGACCAAGGTATTTGTAACTATTAACTTCTTCTAATTCTTCATAATCAATCTTTATTTTCATATTTTGAGCAAATCGATTAAACATTACTTTAGTCTTTTTAACATTTATCTTTAGTCCTACTTTTCTACTTTCATCTGCTAACTCCTGCAACATTTCCTGCAGCTCTGAAGCATTATTTGCAAAAACAACTACATCATCTGTAAAATCTAAATGACTTAAATACTCTCCATTTACTTTCACTCCTTTAGTTTCCCATTTTAATCCACAAAATACTTCTTGCAGCACTGCTGTAAAGAGTTTTGGAGATATGGAATCACCTTGTCTTACACCTTTCTCAATGTTGATTTTTCTAGTATCATTATGTAATCTAATTGTTGATGTTGCATTTTTATAAATATTTTTTAAAATATGACAATATCCTGGATCTATACCTTGATGATCCAATGCTTTAATCACTGAAGAAATGTGTATAGAATCGAATGCCTTTTCATAATCTACAAATCCAAAACATAATGACAACTCATATTCGTTTGTCCTTTCTATGACTTCTCTCAATACCTGGATATGATCTATTGTACTAAAACCACTTTTAAATCCAGCTTGTTATCTTGGTTGGTGGAAATCCAAAGTTCTCTGTAGACGAGTTGAAATTATCTTGGTAAAAATTTTATATAAAACTGATAAAAGGCTGATAGGTCTGTAATTTCTAATATCTTCTTTATCACCTTTTTTAAATATTAATATTATTACTGCATTCTTTCAATCTTCCGGTACATCTTTATCATTTAGACATTTGGTATATAACTTTGCTAAAATTGTTTCTATTTTTTCACCTGATTCTTTTAATATATCAATTATAATTCCATCATTTCCTGGAGCCTTTCCTTTCTTCATACACTTAATTGCATGTCTCACTTCTTCATTTAAAATTCTGGGCAATTTGGAAGATGTAATAGATATAGGAGGTACTTGTTCTTTATTACTACATAATTCTTGATAAAAATCTTCTACCAATTTCATAATGTCATCTCTCTTTTTAGTAATAATTCCATCTTTTTTTCTTATTGCAGATATAAATTTCCTACCAATACCAAAATGTTGTTTAACATTTTTGAGACTTTTATTTTCTTCTACAGCTTTCCTTGCTATTTCACAATTATACTTTCTTATATCATTTTCAACTCTTTTCCGTACCATTTTACAAAATTCGAGATATTCAATTCTTTTTAATACATCATTTTTGTATATCTTTATATTCCTTCTTTTCTTCATAAATTCTCTAGTCTCAGTAGAAATTTTATTAGTCAATTGCTGCTTTTTTCTACCAGCTATGTTTGTTGCAGTTTTTAAAAGTGTATCAGTTATTTTCATATTAATTTCATTCAAATCTGTATCATGTTCAAAATCTCCTAACACTTGAAACCTATTTGTAAGTTCTAATTTAAATTCATTACAATGTTTCTGAAGATTAGGAATATCAACTGTAAATATTGTTTTTCTTAATAATTTTTGTCTCTCTAGTTTTACATTAACACGTAACTTACACCTTACTAATCGATGATCACTTCCTGCGTTAAATTTATTAAGAACATTACAATCTTGAAATATGTATTTTCTATTAGTCAAAATATAATCCAATTCTGCTGTACCTTCATTTGGATGCTTCCATGTCCATTTCCTTTTAACATTTTTCTCAAAAAATGAATTCATAATATAAAGTTTTTCTTTTTCTGCAAACTCCACAAGTCTATGTCCTCTCTCATTTCTATTTCCATAACCAAAATTACCTACAGCAATTTCATATTTCATTTGTCTACCAATTCTAGCATTAAAGTCTCCCATAACAATTTTAAAATGTTGTTTACTCTGATCAAAAGCCTTTTGTACATCCATATAAAAATCTTCTACTACTTCATCACTATGAGAACTTGTTGGGGCATAAACCTGAATTATCTGCATTTGGTATCTGCTATTAAGTTGTATAACTAATCTTGCCACTCTGTCCGATACACCATCAATCTCCACAATATTGTTCTTCCTCTTTTTATTTATAATGAATCCTACTCCACTTGTATTTCTAATATGTGTGCCTTTATAATAGAGTATATGTCCACTTTTTAAATCAATTGTTTCTTCTCCTTTTCTTCTAACTTCACAATGTCCAATAATGTCCCATTTAATATAAGACAGTTCTTCTTCTAATTCTTGTAATCTTCCTTCACTTGAAAGTGATCTGCAGTTGTAAGTACCTAAATAAAAAGTCATTATCAAATTGCAGCCTGGGTCCGCAATCAGGGGATTCTTAGCACCCTCAGCCTTCGGCCACCAACCGCTGCCTTGATTGGTGACTTTCCAGCCTCCTGGGAATAAGGTCCATGCTTTATTTTGTCTGTCATAATTGTATATATGTATTGGAAAAATATTAATCATTTACACAGACATTCATTCTGACTTATCAGGCACTGAGAAGAAAAACCACAGTGTTTCTTGATCTTAAACTCAGAGGTAAAAAGCCAATAAACTCACCACGCTGGCTAATGCATGTTGGTGAGCAGCCTATCCATGTTTGTATACTATATGAATAATCACATAGTAATATATATATATATATATATATTCTATCCTTGCTCTCGTGCATCTTCACTTCAGAATAGTATATGATATAAAATAAAACGGGTTCTATCTCAGTTAATAATTAATAACTAAAATATTCATCATTAAAATTAAAATATTTCACTAGCTCAAATTTAAAATACGAATAAGGTTCAGTTTATAAAAATAAATTAAATAAATATTTAATATTTTCATGAGACTTGAATTGAAAATACAGGTGACAAGATAGATTACATTGAGCCAATATCCTACAGGATACTACCTCAATGGCATAAGAACACTGTCCCCCTTTATTACTATTTTAAATAACAAACTCATAGTATTCTTACGACTTTAATAACTTCTACTCACTAAGATTAAACTAATAATTAAATCTTAATCTTCTATTTAATAATAATCTAGCTCGAATAAAATAATCTCAGGTTCATAAAGTTTATTCTAAGTTAATAAAAATATGGTAGTAAAATATGAGAAGGGATTTTATGTCATAATCTACTACACTGAAACTAATAATAATAAATAACAGCACTAATATTCTTCATTGTTTAACTAATTCTGTATATCTTTTCTTTTTACTATAATTTTATTACCATAATAAAATAATGAAATAATATAATATGATCTTATATCTTCATGTAATGATATAATAAATAGGTGGTAGCATTTTAATAATCTGACAAACAAAATATGTGTGGCAACTGATAGCATATAATTTAATATAATATTGTGATAACTGATTTATGACCAATAAAATAATGTAAGATTATGATTATTTAATTATAATGAATACCAATAAAATATTTAAAATTCTTAAATAATTTTCTATTTGTCTTTTTGTGCAAAATTATATATTTGTTTTGATTATTATTCATATATCGTGTTTTCATGCAGCGATGTGGAGAAATAAATAACTCAGACACAAAATTTTTGAAATAACAAAATTTAACAAAGTTTATTACTAACAACAAATAAATAAACAATTTATTTACACTATTTACAGTGGATATTCTTAACTTTTTTACTTTACAGTTTGATCTACCGGGTTATAAAAAAATAATTTATATTTTAATTATATCTTTATTTAGATTTAGGACAAAATTTAAAAAAAAAGGTTACTATTTGGTTTCTCATTATGGTTAACTTATTACAAATATATTTATCTACTTTATTAGCAACAGCATTTTATCCTTAATATTATTAAACTATCTTATTTTAAAAATTCATACTTAGAAAAACATTCTATAGAAAACAAAATTTTATAATGAGTATGGACTTCTCAAAATATTAAAAAAATTTCATCTTGCAAAGTCAAAGATGTTACACAAAATATTATCCAAAATTCAATACTAGATTTTAGTATTTATTACACAATGTTTACTAATCATAATATATTATTCTTTAAGCCTTACTTTAGTATGATATAAGTGTAATCATCAATATATTTCTGTTAATCAATAAACAAAAAATGTACTACGCATATTGTTTACATAATTTACTTTGTACTATTGTATTTTAAAAACATGCAATACTTATTTTTCTCTTAAAAAAAATAATACTAAAGCATTTTAAAATTATTATCACTTTAAAGAAAATATATTTGTTTAGATACTTTATTTTAAAAATTTATATTTCATTTTTCGAAGTAAAATTCAAAAATATATTCTATGATTCTTTCTTTTCATTAGAATACTTTGGATCTTCAATTTTAAGTTATAACGTCCTATTCCTTCTAAGCAAATAAACCAATCTTATACAAAACGATAGCATAACATCAGTTCTAAATTATTTATCATTTCTTTTAAACATATCTTACTAAACGATGCAGTTACATGAAATAAAGATTGCGAAAACAGATGCATAGGATTAAGGAAGAAAGCTAGAGTATTACTCTTAACATATCTCAAAATCATGGCACAGTGCGAAGAGGTATGACATTTACCTGCCTAATATCCTCTAGTACAGGGACGATGTTAAAGCTATTTCTTCAGCTTTATTAGAACATCAAATATTTAAAGAAATATAAACACTGTCCAAATAAAATGTGTATCAGTCATAGGGCTATGTTAACTATGCTGATAACCACATAAAGACTAAATATTATTTCCATTCCTTATAACATCCTATTTCTTAAAACATCATCTTGGTTTCCTGTTCACTAAGTACTTCCAAGCCACTATCTCAACATTATTTTTCAAGATTTTCCACATCTTACATCGATAAATAACTATCTGCATCTACAAAACAATAAATAAAATTCATTAATAGTTAAACAATCTTACGATTACATAAGAAAAGTTGCTTACTTCATTGCTCTGTATGTTTAATCATATACAATCTACTTAGACAATATTTGAATATCCAATCACATGAAAATTTTAAAAGAATCACATAATTATTTGTTATGTTGGATTATATCACTAATAAAAAAAAAAATTGTCGTATGCATATTTTCAAATCAATCCTATCTCATAATGTTTTTCAAAATGTTGTATGAAATGCAGTACATATAAGTAAAAGAAACTTTTACACTTCATTCTTCCAATTTATGGATGATCTAAAGAAAACAAATATATATATATACATTATAAATTATCAATAGTTATTATTATTATCATTAACCTTTATCTAGTCATCGTGTTCAGTAGGCTTCCTTTATCCACTTGAGCATTGCAGATATAAAAAAAATTCACACCCATACACTTTATATTAAAATATTTTTAGCTAAATTATTAGATTGTTATATTATACAATTTTAATATTAATAAATTAATGTTTTTATGTTTTTTCTAATCTTATATAAAAATTTAGATTTAAACTAGGTTAACAAAATAAAAGGAATCAAAACTATAATTACATAGTTTCTTGACGATAGTTCCTAATAAGTCCAAAATGTTTATTATTTTCTCTAGAGTTTTTAAAAATGTTCTCCTCTAAGCATGTTAAAGTTTAAAATAAAAATAAGTATTAATCCATTTAGTAAAATTTATAGAAAATAATCCTTGGTTTTAGTATTTAGGATGATAATTATTAAATCATAATATTAAAGAATTATTCCCACGAACCTTCTTAATCTTCTCTACCAATATTCTCTGCATATCTGATGCATCAATCCATCTAATTTAACTTTGAAAAAATATTCGATAAACTTTTAAGTACTATTTGTATTTCCATGGATCCATCTTTTATTCAACTATGTGTTCACTTTTTATATATGTTTCCTTCTTGATACATTTAAACTTTCGTTTGGTATTTTTATAAATCTCTTTTAAAAATAAAAATAAATGTTACCTTCAGAAAGGATATAACATTTTACTCCTTTGAATATCATATTATATAAAATGATTCATGAGATATAATTGTCTTATTATTATTTAAAAATAAATCTTGGATAAACTTATAAATAATATTCAAAATAAAAGTCATAGATCAATTCATAGATCACATGACCCTATCTCTTAAGCTTGTAAGTTGTCTTATGCAATTTTATATTGCTATGACTACTACTATATGGCATGGCTGAAGATCTATCAGCCCCATATAGCTATTTGAGTTGGATAGCTGGGTTTGAAGACATGTACATGTCTGAAAATTTTAGATTTTCCACTCAATAGATAACTTTTAGCTAAGTGCTTGGCTTTGGGTTGGTATTTTTAGATCTAGTGTCTGAACCTACCCTGACACCTCTCTGAGGAGTGCCAAAGCACGAAACCATGGTCAGGGGTTTGGGGAGGGGTTCCTGACAGAGATATTTTAAGTGCTGGATCTGGCTAAGCATTTATCATAAAGCTTGTAGAGGAATTGGCAATCCTCACTGTTTATAAATAATATGTTTCAATACATTTTTTCAGACACCGTATAATGTCCGAGCTGTGGTTTTTATATGTACCAAAACAGTTCTTCGGTGAAATATTAATAAAGCTGTAACAATAAATATTTCAAGTATTTTTTCAGCATTATAACTTATATCGATTTTATTTCGTAGTATATCCATTTTTATTGTGAAGTTTAGGTTAAACTTTTAGATAAAATACGACTGGTAAGTAACTTTTAAAAATTAGAAAATCATCTCCACGAAGTTTCTAAATATATAATTTTTTTCTAAACTTTCCTTTTGCAAAATACTTCTTTAAAATTATCAATTAGTTTTTTTTCAAAATAAATGATAAGAAAGTACCAAAAAAAATTGACTAAAATAATTTTTTTTTAAAATACTATCTTTTTGATAGTTATAATTTACCTTTCTCTGGTTTCAATACATTATTAATCTCCCCTTATAACTTAGTTACGTTGATATTTATAGTCTGTAAGAATACCTATTCCTATTAGTTAATTCTTATTTTAGCTTGAGAACAAATTTACATATTTTTACTTTATAGTAGAATTGAATTTCAAAATTAGAAATTATGACGTAATGAACCTAAAATATTATTTAAATTACCACATTTAATTCAATTATAACTTTATTTAAATTATTTAATCTTTTAAAATAACTATTAAAATAACATTTAATAACTTATTCCATTTCTTAATATTCAATTTATCTATTTTTATTTAAATAAAATATTTAATTTTTATATTATGAATGTATTCGTCTTTATTACATCATTTAAACATGTTATATGATAGTTAACTTAATGTTTAATACTATTTACTTTTATGATAGGCAATAATTCTATCCAATTGTATAATATAACTTTTAAAATATTTCAAACTTTATTATTAATTCGAACAAGCGTGTGTGAACGTATGTAATATAGAAGTCACATGATCAATAACTTTGACAGACAATTTTTAATCTATTTCTCTGCCTAGACTAATAAAATTGATACACTTATTATATTATATAATATAATTATAAAATTTGGAAGAACAATTTAGAAAATATAGAATTAAATACAATTCTCACCATCATAAAGTTTATTTTTAAAATATATTATATTAATTTTGACTATTAAATATGATTATAAATTTAAACACTGTATTTATTAAATTATACGTTTTAAACTATTAAAATCGAATTTTTAAATATACTTTTAATATTTATAGCTGTGTTATTTAATATGGCCAGCTTTTACAACCATATGAAACAATATTTTAAGTTTTACATAACTATTTTTTAAACAATTTGCTATAATTTTATATACTACGTATTTGCTTTAGCTTTAAATTGTACTTTAAAAATATAATTGACTTAATATAATTAATGTATTAAAAGAACATATTCTAAAATTTAAAATTTTTAATAATTGACTGTTATAAACTATTACTGACCTATAGAAAAGGGCACAATATATATATATATATATATATATGTGAAACGAATACATATATCAAACTTTATATATATATAATTGTGCTTGAATTTGACTATGAGAACTTGAAAATTTTAATATGAATGTTTACAATTACTTCGGACATTATTAAGTCTTAATTTACATTTAGATTTTACCATTGTAAATGAACATGACTTATTCTTTTAGCACTTCATATCTAAGCCTTTTTTTAAATTTGTATATATTAAATGAATACATCTTTTAACAATTGCTATTATATAAAAATTTTATTTTAATGAAATTTTTTTTGAGGAAGAAATGTTTTTTTTTTTTTTTTTGTATATATAAAATAGTAAGTTTTATATAAAAGAACAATGAAAAAAAAAACTTTTCTTTCAATAAATTCTAGTTGTTTTCTCAAGTGTTTTTATTGCCAGGTGATATCTCTAAGCTCACAGTCATTTGTATTAATTTTTTGTGGGATTTATTATTGTAGGGTGAATTTAATAAATGATCATGTTAAAAAAATATTTTAAAATATTATTTACAGGCATTTATACACATAGTTATACAGCATCTGTTTGTTATTTTTACTAAGTGCATATATATGTATGTAGAGAATATCTTAGATTTAAATTACTACTTTTATTTTAAAGTTTAAAATGTTGTTCTGACTTCTGTTATGAAAGGATTATTTTTCTACTGGAGGTTTAAATAGTCTCTTAAAATGACTTTATTAAATAAATATTTTATTTTAAATTATGCAAATTATATTAGATCATGTTTATTTTTTATTCTTAATTTTAAAACTATTGAAGTATGCTCTGATGACATAGCAAAGTATAGGTCAAATGATTTGGGGATTGAATCACTTTGGGTGATAAAGATAATGATCAGTTAGTTTATTAATAAAAAATTTTAAGTAAGTCAAAAAATATTTATGATGTATATTTTGACTATAAAGGGGTGATATGCACCTTAATGGTACAATATATAACATTTAAAATTAAAACTCATAATGTCATACAATACACAATTGGTTTAAATGTTCATTCTTTCTGGCAAAAGTGCTTTAGTCAAGCTTCTATATTAATAAATGGAGCCAAGAATAAACAGCTATATTATTTTTGTTAAATTTTGACTCATCCTAGTTGAGAGATTATTTTTAAATATTTATTGTATGGTGTTAAGAGTTTTAATTTTTTATATATATAGTAAAGCATTGAGGTAGTCTATTAAAACTCTTAAGTAAAGCATTGAGGTAGTCTATTATATAGAGTGGTAAATGATCTTAAACACCATACAGCTACATTTCTTTCAGCAATACTCCTTCTTTAAATAAAACCAATTTGAATTTCAGTTAGTAATACGCCCTGATTATATATATATATATTGCAAGGAAATCAAGACAATTGCAAGGAAATCAAGACTTAATTTAATAATCTTGTACAACAAATGTTATATAATGAGGCATGCTAATAAATTTTAACAAGCTTTTTTGAATATTACTATCCTCAGCTCTGGATGCCATTAGTGAGATACTAGGACATTTGGGTATCAGATTTAGAAATACCAGGTCAAACTCCAGTATATGGATAAAACTCATAAAAAAGTTAATAATTAGTTGAAAATTACTTAAAAAGCTTGAAAGACAAAAAAGAAGGGGAAGGAGGTGTATAACAAAATATGTCTCTTTTCTCTTTCAAAATCACTTATATGAAAAAAAAGGTAAATAAAAGTTATTAGAAACATATAGGTAAAAAAAAAAGGGTATTAGAAAGATATGATATTTAAAACATTGTAAAAAAAAGTAAGTTTAGATGTAAATTTTATTAAATGTGAAACCTGTACAAAATATTCATCATAGATCTTTATAAGATAAAAAAATAAATGTGTAAAAAGACATACTTTTAATTAGAGAGAGTCCAGAAAACAATAACCAGCAAATCTATAAATAATACAGATCGAGATTACTAATCAGTTGATTTTTGGATTTTTCTGTTATCAGATTTGTCTAAAAAAGTAAAAAGTAGAGAGGAGCATTTCTGAACAATATTAGCAGGTGTATGTTTGTTAATATTCATGGCTAGTGGCCCTAAATGGGCATATGCTCAAGCTTTTCGTATCTGAATTCAAATTCAACCATGAATGAACATCTGCTGCTTTGTCTGCTAAATAGATTGGCATTATTAACCCTGCTATGCCTGCAAAAAGGAGTGAATGCTGCTAAATAGAAAAGCAAGAAAGGAGACTAAACCTACTGCAACAGACCACATCATGAATAACCCAGCCAGCTAGAGTGTCTAGCAAAGAGTCAACTATCTCTGCAAAAAAGTGGGCATTCCCCACAAAACAGTCTATAGTGTATTGGATGTCTAATAACCTAGGTAACAATTTTTCTATCAAACATGTATGTATTGATTTATTTCATATCAAAAAGGAAATAGACTAGTTTAAATTTGCATAATATTTAAAAAGAAAATGAAAAGAAAGAACTATTTCTAGAGAAGTATATATTTAAATAAAGTAACAATTACTTAACGCTGGACTTTTGCTAACTAGCTAATCTATAATATAATTATATTATTTCAATACTTATAGATTTGTTTATTATTTTAGATATTTTAATTATGGCATTTAACTTGATAATTTTCTTTTTAATTAAACATTATTACTGCTAAAAAAATAGTTATCTTTCTCCAAGCGAATGAATAACAGTAGCAAATTAAATCTAGGCCATTAAAACTTATTTGGTTAACTGTAGATTTAAATATATAAGGGACAAATACATAAAAACTTTTATTCTAATGATAAGAAAAGTGGAATAAACAAAGAAGAAATAGGGAGCTATATATCCGTTATTCTTCTGTTACCGTGATAATATCCGGAAAAAAATTACAAATATTTTAAGGGCTGGATGCCTAATAAAGCATTCCTTGCAAATACTTTTATTCAGCAGACAAGCGGCATTTGTCTGGGAAATATAATGTTGGAATAATATGTACATAATTTTTCAGCGTTCGGTCAGGACTATAAACTTAAAAGCTAATTAGGTTTGTATTTGCTTCTGGCTTGATGTAAAAGCAGAAATTAAATAATTAAAGATAACGAAAACCATTACAATATATATATATATATATATGTTAACACATAGTTGTGTGTGTGTGTGTATATGTGTGTTAACACATAGAGATAAAGGGAATAATGTATATTACACAATATTCAAGAACAAAGATAATAGATTAAATAATGTGTTTTGGAATTGAATACTATATATTTACTCATTTTCAAATAGGTTATATATATATATATTTAGATTTTCACAGACTTATAGATGTAAATATTGGAAGTGATGAAATTTTTTATATAATATTCTACATAATTAAAAGCTATTATGTAATAAAACAAACACACAATCAAAAATTAGCATTACACATTGAAATCATGACATTTAGTAAAGAATTCATTTAATAATTTATATATTTGAAAATTGGAAATATCACAATTTTTTAAATAATTTTACAAGTGACCAAATCTCTTCTATAATAAGTTATCCTTAATAATTAGAAGATTTTATATAAGATATAAATATCAAAATTATCATAAATTAGTTCTGTATATTATTTTAGATGACTTATAGATATAATCCTATCAAACAAATGCTCTATTTTAACTTATGTTGTGAACAAAAATTGTTTGAACCATCCATGTCATACATTCTAACTTTTAAAAAAATACATGCCAATTTTTAGTTGGTTGTTTACCTGGTTACATCATAGCTGAAAGTTATTTGCAAGGGTACATGCAATTTTGATTAACCTTTCAATATTTACATCTGTACATCCATGAAAATATTTTAATTATATATATATATATAACTTTTTGATGGAAGAAATTTACAAATATATTTGAGGAAGTTGTGATATTTTCAGTTTTTATACATATAAAATATTAATGTCTGATCTACCTTCTTTATTTAAATCTAGATTGTGAGTCAAAGACATTTCTGCTTTGTGCTGTATGGCATAATTTTAAATTTTCAATAGATATAGTGAGTTGGGTGCTTGCTTGTTAATGTGTTAATTAAATGTTATCTAGAATAACATACATAAAAACATGTTTCTAATATTTACGTACATGTGTGTGTGAGTGACAGTCTCTTTTAATGAGGAGATTGTTTTGCATCTACAAATTTTTTATGTTAATAGATTTTTTTTTATATTAAAGTTATTTATAATTTAGTAATCACACTCAAAATATTAAGAATATATTTTGAAATAAATTATATTATTTTAAAAAAAAACACATAAAATTACCATTAAATTAACAAACGATCAAGTCAACTTATTTTAATTATAAATGTATGATAATTTTTTTTTGTTATTGTTATTGATATTTACTAATAATGTAAATATTTTTAATAAGTTTTAAAACTTTGTTAAGAAATCTAATCACAGATTTGACAGAATATTGATAAATACATCTAAGTATATTTTTGAAAATAATTCATATTAATATACGTGTGTGTGCAAAATGGCCTTAAATTCGCCAACAGGAGGTTAAAGATTTCTTAAACAGCTTCTCACTTAAAAGTGGAAGAAACATTACTTATCATATTTCTCACTTGTCAGGTGGTTAGCGTTTGCATGATTCTTTATTAGTGTTTAACCTTCTAACTAAGAACAAATTGATAATCATTTACAAATCAATATTGGATAGTTAACAGAGTTTATTATAAGCTAATTATTTAAAAATGTATTAAGACTGATGCGAGTGTATAAACATTTTTATTTCTAATTAACATAAACATAAACATTTTTATTTTTCTCTAGTCTAAATTTGAAACTGTGTCATAAAATGTGTATATTTATAATGAAAAAATAAAAAATAAATTGAAAGAGATATGAGGATAAATAGATAAACAATGAGACAAGAAAATGGAACAACTTGATTAATAGAGATGAATAAAAAGATAAAAAGGTAATAGATAAATAAAAAATAGATGGATAGGTAGATAGATAAATGTGCACATAAATGAGTATGTAAATAAGTAAATAATTGTAGATAGATAGATAGATAGATAGATAGATAGATAGATAGATAGATAGATAGATAGATAGATAGATAGATAGATAGGTGGGTAGGTGAATGGGTGGGTGGGTGGATGGATGGATGGATGGATGGATGGATGGATGGATAGATAGATAGATAGATAGATAGATAGATAGATAGATAGATAGATAGATAGATAGATAGATAGATAGATAGATAGATAGATAGATAGATAGATAGATAGATAGATAGACAGACAGACAGACAGACAGACAGACAGACAGACAGACAGACAGATAGATAGATAGATAGATAGATAGATAAATAGATAGATAGATAAATAGATAGATAGATAGATAGATAGATAGATAGATAGATAGATAGATAGATAGATAGATAGATAGATAGATAGATAGATAGATAGATAATCATCAACATCCTCTGTTGCAAATTTATTATGATCAAATTCTAGTGAATTTTAACATCCAAAATAAATGGTCCCTCTCTAACTTAGCTCCAGGTTTCTGCAGTCAAGAATATTAACTTGAGACCCTTTCTAGTTTAGTGTTCAGCTCTTTGTCTGGGCTGAAGAAATTTTTTAACTTCAGTCTCCCTAACATGACAATTGCAATAACTACCAGGTTGAGGCATGAGGCTATGTTCACCTTATGACAACCAGTTTAGTTATTATTATAATTGGCATGTGGAGTTTGTGTTCTTATTTGATGATTATTTCTAACCTGATCTTGGATATGATTCTCATATTGGTCTTCATAAGATTCCTAATTATTTTTTTCACAGGGTAATCTAAATCCCCCCCCCCTTGGGCCTTTATGTCCATTCATATGTAATATCACTCACATCTAAAATCCTCATGATATTAGTCATATGTATGTTTAGTATTATGAAGTAAATTTCTACACAATATATGCATAATATGCATCTTGAATAAATAAAAGCCATCAAAGTTTTAAATTGGATAGCTGCTGCTGAAAAAACTGTTTTCCAGCATTATAACTTTCTCATGATGTTTGATGCTATATACTATCCTGTTTTTTTCTCATTCCAAAAACTACTCAGGATTGCATGCTTAAATTTTCCATAGATCTTAAGCTTCTCAAATAAGGATCACCAGCAATTCTTAACAGATAAATAAAGGTAATTGCTGGCAATAGTCAACTTTTCAGTTTTCTCTAAGTTGTTTGAGTAGTCTATGGGGTTTTTATTATATCCATCTTTAAAGATTTTCACATTAATGAACTTATTATTGGAACTAGCTTGACAATTCAACACTTTGACCAAATTTTCTACTTTATACTTTTCATTTCACTCAGGTTTATTGTTAATATCACCCATTTCACATATCAAAACATCAAGGTCAATTATTGCTTGCAATCTCATGGATTCCTCTTCATTCATAAAGTTAATCCCTTTTACCAATACAGATTGACTTTTTCATTGACCAATTTTTTATACTAAGACCATCTATTTGTTACCACATGATTTGCTCATCTTTATGCTGCACAACCTTATTCAGACTTTTCATTCTACTATTAAAAATTTATATATCTAGATATTTTTACTGTACAACAATTGTATGTATTAGCCTCTTTTGAATTACTACCTAAAATTTTTCTCATAGTGCAAAACTCCATTGGTTTTTGTAAACTCATACATTCATCTTTTACCAATTGCTTTAACCTTCCCTCAAAATTTGGAATTTCATTAGATGCACCTATTTTCATAGTTTGTTTCTTCCATTTATCATCCACATTTTGAAACCAATTGGAAACAGCTATATTAAGTGTCTGTATTTTCTCTTGAATCTCTTATATTTTTTTTGTTTTCTATATCAGGCATATTTTTTGTAAACTTCCATGTTACATGCTATGACCCTTTACTTTCAAACTTAAGTGCATTTTCCATTCTGACTTCTATCCTTGCATTGAACATGAAAAAAATAATCCATACTATTCCAAAATTTTTGTAAAGCTTCTGTATTCTCTTCTAGATTTGTCTATTTTTTATTTAGACTTTCAATCTCTAATCTAACTTCATCCTTAGACCTTTTCACCTTTACCTTTAAACCCTGAGTCTCATTTTCTTATTTCTCCCTCAACAACAAAGTATCAGTTTTAACTTCATCCAATTTTGCATCAACTTAGTAATTAATGTTGTCAGATTTAGCTTTACCTCTGGTCTCATTAAACTTACTATCCAATTTTTCACATGATTTAGCATTTAACCTTGTTGTTATGTTTAGCTTCAGCTCTTGCTTCATTATACTTATTATTCTATATAGGGTCCAACTTAGCACTTAACACCACCTGGTGGTCAGCTTCAAATTTAGCACATATAACCCAATTGTCAGCTTTGAGCATCACTAGCATGTATTTAAATATTCTTTTTATTTTGACTACAGATGTAGGGTCCAATCTAAGTATTTGGCATTCCTCCAATACATCAGGTTTATTAGCACTCATCATTATATTTTAATGTAACAAAATATCTGAAAATTTGTTGGTACTGAATATTTAAATAAATGTATTTATTAATAATACAATCAATAACCTATAACCCATTACACCATTTACTCCCATCTGCAAAAATAAATTAGCAACAGTGAACTGACACCTTCTACTTATCTCTAATGCTTAGCTATTCACTATCTTATATCCATAGCTTGTGGTCTTCATCTATAGGGATTCAAATACTCTATCAGATTTTATAACCACTTGCTAGATTGTTTAACACAAATTATTTTGATACTCTAGCAGACTAAATTTTAGACATGCACCAGTTATTATTTTGGATTACCACATCAAGCCAAATTTATGTAATGACATATATGTTACTGTACCTATATAGGTGTAATGATCAACTATTGTCTTTAACTTGAACATAAATTCAAGGTCTAATGTCTATTAATCTACTGTTTTCAAAGGAGGATCTTAATAAAAGTCAGGAAAGAAAAGATAATTCTACACCTTCTTAAAATATATATGACCCTAATATCAATTAATTACTCCTTATTTTTGCGTCTAATTGGTTGGATCAAATTATAAATTATATTTTTTTCTGTTCAATAAAATAATATAAATCTCACTTAAGTACTTCTGACTAAAAAGTGTCAGATTAAGAAAGATAAATTTGGAAACCTCCAGGTTACCTCCACTCTATCTGCAATTTGCCATGTTATCTAGATAATTCTCAGGCAAGAACTACAATGACTAAGATGTCAAATGTCATAATCAATGGTCATTTTGTTTATTGGAGATCAAGATTACTTCCAAGTTTTATTTATGAATAAATAACGTGGGAAGCTGGTTCCTCAAATATGCCACATAATTGGGTGGCAAAATTGTACCATACTTATAAAGATAATGGGAAAGTAAAGTTGGCTTTTTATTTAATATTTTCTACAAATTGATTAAGCCAAAATCTGGAACTATAAATAATAGATCTGTAATAATAAATTTCTCACTTCTGACTAGCTAAAGTTATAAAAGTAAAACATATTTTATATTTGACTCTTCTATTATATATGTGCATATTTCACATAAATATATATCAAAATCAAAGGGGCATTTTATTGATTTCAAATTTTTTTAAAATAAGTAAACAATTAATTCTCAAATTTCTTTAATGTAAACATCATCCTCTTCCCTTTTATACTACAGTGTTGTAAAATCTAATAGCAATTTAACATGGTTAGGCAAAAAATATTAGTGTTTACATATTTAATATATAGGTAAATATCAAAATGTCATAGAAATCTAATGTGTGACTGTAAATCAATAATAAGGATGTCAACTTTATAAAGAAAATACATGAAAACTAAATTTAATAAAAAATATATACATTTTAATGAGATCTAAGTGATTTCATATTACTATTAATAACAAACATATTTATGAAGTTATTATAGCTTTTCAATATATAATGCTATTTATATTCAGCACTGTTTTCTAAAAATTGAAGAAAAAATATCTTAACTAGGGGTATATAAAATTGTATTATAATTATTTACTAATAACATATATAACTAATCTGGACTATGTTTTTATATGTATTTTGCAGGTAAAAGTTCATCTTTTTTAATAACACATCAAACTTATCTAGTTATTCAAAATAATATTTAGGAAACTTCTGAACAAGCTAACTTAAGATCATAAGTAATGGTGCATTTAAAAAAATTCTGAAAGCACAATAAATATATTGCTATATGTATTCATGTACATTCTCTTTCAACATAGAATGAAAAATTTTATCATCTTTTATATAAAAAGTTAGATAGTAACACAATGAAAAGAATTCACATATTTTAGATGAAACAAGATTCTCATAAGAGATCACCATCTCTTATACAAGAAAAATTTATATATATATATATATATATATATATATATATATATATATATAAATTTTTCTATATATATTCCGATCTTGACACCATGTATACTATAGTGACTATGTGAATTGTCTGTGGAAGAAACTAAATTTAACAATGTCATATCTTTAGTACTTGTATCTCTAATGATTCACTAAATATCAACATGATTCTTTTTATCTTGAAATGATGTATTTATAAGATTTAAAATTTATAATGATAATAAATTTTAATAATCTTTATATAACTTTTAATAAGTATAACCATTCTCATTGTGAATATTATATGAGATGTTTGCAAACATGTATTTCATATACAACAAAAAATATTTTTAAATATTATCTTTGCTATTTTAAAAAAAGTTTATTTGGAAGATCTAAAAGAAAAAAAAATCCATGGCATCAATTCATAATAAAATTATTATTAATGAAAATAATGTCTTTATTTCTGTCTTTAATTCTAAAGTTTTAAATTCAAAATTCATTTTCAATTCAATTTTCAGAAGGTTTCCTGGGTGATACTTATTTATGAATTAGAACAGCAAAGATTACTAAAACAAAGTTCATTTTTTATTAAATTTTAAAAGTTTTGGATAAAAAGTCTATTGGTGCCAAAACTTGTTTAGATGATTACAGGTGGACATAAACATTTAAGAATTCTTAGAAATGTTCATAACCTATTAATTGGTTTTTGCAATAACATTATCCTTCAGATTTTTAAAATGTAACTTCTTCAATGCTTAGGTTTAAAAAAATATAATTTTTTTGTTAGATAGGTTTTTATTTTGTCATAGGCTTTTGGTTTATTTTAACATTATGCCACAGAGACTATGCAGTAATGTATGCAACTAGAATGGAAGCTTCACAAGCTCAATAGGACTAACTTTGTCTATCTGACATGGTTAATAATTTTAGGACTATTTCAAATTTTAAAAGTATATTAATATGAAAAATAACTATATTCAAAAATGTATATGAGATACACTTAAAATCTGAATAAAGTTTATAATTTTTTCCTAGTGAAAAGAACAATCTAATTGGATCAAAAGGTTTTTTTATAAAGAAATCAGTTTTTTGTTATGGATAAACAATCTTCCTTAGTGCAAAATTAATGACATCCAAATTACTATAGTTACATCCTAAAAAACACATGATTCTAAAAATTTTCATGGTCTATATTGCATATCTATACACATACCTTGCAAATTTGTTTTTAAATGCTTTGAATTCAACTATTTCCCTAAAATTAACTTTAATATTAACAAAAAATAATAAAAATATAGCTGAAATAATTAAAGTTTTTCTAAAATTTTATTATGAATTTTAATCTTATATCTCCCTTGTTCTTTAATTAAAACCAGTACACAAATATTCTTAAACAAATGTTAAAACTAAAATAATTTTCAATATTATTTCAATCAACTTTGTTTTAATTTAAAATAATTTATTATTTAAATGTGGGTAAAAGATTTTAATATCAATAATTTTCTAAAAGACAAATAAACAGTTTAAAATGAAAAACAACTTTAAGCATTAAACAAATAGAAAAAATAAATTTCTATTTTAAAGCCATTTTGGTTGCAACTATGTATATGATTAAATTGAAAAAAAAATTATTCTTTAAAATATTGCATATATCTTTTTTTAATTTACAGTGAGGGATAACTACTATATTTTTCTCCTCTTATAAAAAATTATAAAAAATAATATGTTAATGAAAAGAATAATAATGGAGAATAATATCCAGAAAAAGATATTAATTTACAAGATTAAAACATCTTACACTACAACACATAAGTTAAATGTAAATATTAAACTTAGTTACACTATTTTGTCTATTTCTTTCTGATTTATAAGGTACATATTTTTTCAAAGCATAAAAGCAATACATTAAACTATAATAACATTGCACATATTAATGAATATAGCTATTCTATTTTAATTAAGCTTAAGTATAAGCAAATTTCATTTAAATCAGCTTGTATTGAATAACAAATCAAATTCAACAAATTATATTATTTTAATTCAGAATGATGTAATAAACATTTCCTCCTCAGAATTATATGGTCCCTGTCAATTAGCTATGATTTTAATATCAGCAGGTAATTTTTGAAAAGGATAAAGGCAATCAATATAAGGATTGCCACATCAACTTTCATTCTTACCTTATAAAACATGATATGATCAGGGTCACAAACACATGTCTTCCTTAATTCACCTAAAAATACAAATTATTTATACCAAATGAAATTCCTATCGCCTTCTCAACCATGAGCCAACTATTCTTGACTATAACTATATCTATTCATACATTTTAATATTATTTGATAAATTATAGTTTCAAAATCTATAGTATTACAAATTTAACATTTCACATTCAGTCTGCCATCAATAACTATAGAATTCAAAAAGCTAAATCTTTTTATAATACACTACTTCTTAAATAATGTTTCATGGTTGTATATCTTAGTATAGCAGTCCCCTGCAATCAAATGTTTAAAATATATATTATTTGCAAAGTCATGCCTACAGTCTTCCTTTTATAATAATTTGAAATTTTCAACAACCATAAAATTTCTTCCATCAAAACTAGAATTGTTATTTTAATGACTATCATCTATATAAATTTTATCAGCATACATTGAACTTATCATGGTACTCTCTTCAAAACCAAATCTATTTATTACCACTGTTTTTCTTTCCTTACTGAAAGATTTCTCAATCTTAAAATTGTAATCTCTGTTCAGTTGTTGCTTTATTAAAACCTCTGTAACTAAAGAATCTTTAATTTCCAAATTATCATCAGCAAAGTCAAATTTTGGGAGTCCATAAAATTTTTGGCAGACACATGATTTTTTAGGAGGGATCATTTTATTTTTTATCTCTGTTTCAATAGGTGATTTATTAATAATTGATTTTGTTGTTTTTTTTTTTCAAATATGTAGTATGATCTCATTTTGATAGTTTATAAGTTTTATCATTAAGCAAATGTAAAATTTTATTATGGTAAATGTCATGATCCATAACAACAGTGACATTACTTATATCAGCTGGAAATACAACAATTGATTTGTCCGATTTTATATTATTTAATGCTTGTCTTTCTTTCTTTGAAATATTATTTTTAGGAAGCTTAGCTTTTTTAAAAATATTGCAAATCTCGGCTCAAGCCAAATCGGCTGATGAAGAATCTATTTTATTGAGAGCTGATTCAACATTACAAACAATATTCTCAAAAGCTATCTGGGAAGGCGTTAAAGCAAAATTAAAACATTTTTCTAAAACCGAAACTTTGTCTGTAGAGAGGTCTTCCTTAGATAAATTATAAACGTTTTTTTTTTTTTATTTGGATATGTAATGTTTGGTAATTGTGTTCTAATTAGCATTTTTATTTTTTATTTTGCTTTGCTGTTACAAATTCCGAATCTTTAATCGATCTAAAATTTGCAATATGATCAAAACTATTTCACAGTAATTTTTTAACATGGATGAACCCGCAAAATATGTCTTTTATATATGCAACCCATGAACATCTTCGTATCAATATATATATATATATATTGATACGAAGATGTATATATTGTATCAACATATATATATAGTAAATGTGTATGGTTATTCCAACCCCAAAGAAAATTAAAAAAAAAAACTACTTTAAAATAAGTTTTGCAATGTCTATACAAATCAATGTGTGAACCATGAATAAATTCATATGTAGAATATTCGGTTCTCTTTCCTGGTATTTGATATTATTCAATGCTATCTTTTAATTTCTTTCAGTAAATTTTTATCTTTCTGAATTTATTTTCTACCCATCTTCCCAATAATTAATATTGCTTTTCCTTTGAAATCTTTAAAGTAATTCTCATAACATAATGGGTCTACTTCTCTCAAGAAATATTTGCTCAAATTGACTAAAAAACACTCTTTTATGAAGTGCTGCATTGTTTTGTGTGTTTATTCCAACAAAGATGTGATTTTATAATAGTGACTTTTCTAATATCACATGCAACAAGTTGAAGAACATTAATTGATTTTATATATTGTCATTATATTTTAAAAATTTTACAAATCATTAAATAAAGCATTTGTGATGATATTATATTGCATCAATAATGTGTCAGAGTCTTTATTATTTTCTATAAACTAGGTAAAATAATACATCAATATATTCTAATGTAGTTTCAGAAATTATTTCTCTTTGACAAAATACTCCATGCACGAATTTGTTAAAAGCAACATCACCACATTGCAAGTCCAAACCTTCTACTTACAAAATTATCTATGTATTTAAATTGGTTTACAATTTTAAGTTGACAATTATCCAAGCTAAAATTCATTAAGAATTTTTATTCTGTTACTGGCAGATAAAAAAATTGAAATTCTTTGAACATTAATTAATAAACAATTTTATGTTATATCCAAAAAGTTAAATACGTTTTATAAATCATCATCTTTTAACTTGGCAAAATTATCACAATCATTAGTATCTTGTAAATCCAGAAACTAATAATATGAAATTCTTGTTTTTGCTTTTAATTAATTAAAATTAAAATTACATCAAATTTGTATGGCATTTTATTCCTATTTCATTAAGCTAGTTGGAAACATTTCCATTGACCGCTATCATAAAAATTGAAAACGATATTGAAGCATGTATACAACTTTGTTTGACATCAGATTTTATTTCAAGAGATTCAATTTTTTATGACTAATTATAACACTTTTTTTCATTCAACCTTGTAGAAGCTGTATAATGTGAATTAACTTTGGGCACAATGAACTAATATCAAAATATTTCATAAATTGGTTTGATTTAATCGAATCAAATATCTTGACCAAATCAATAAGTAAAATTCATTTCCTGATTAAGACAACTAGTACCCTGAAGGTCTTTTCTGTCGTCATCTTGGAATTATCATCCAAACCATATATTTTGTTAATGATGTCCTTATAATCTTCAGAGGCCTCCAAATCATTCCCATCAATCTGAATTTAACCAAATTTCAAACATCGACTGGATCTACAATATAAGTTTGCAAGATTTCTTTGTGGCAACTATCTACAGGTCATAAACTATCATCTTTCTTTATAAGTAACTCCTTTTGTTTTCTTGGCATTCCAATTATTCTATATAAAATGCAATTAAGACAATTTTTAAATAGTCTCTTCATAAGTACATTTAATACAAAAAAGAAAGCATTTTAACTAAAAAAGCCTTATCCCATTTTGAAAGTCCATATACTGAATGCTATTCTTAGTAAAATACTTGCTTATTATAGCCATGAATGCACCATTTTTCATGACCTATAATAAATATATGTCTATAATAAAAAGTTACATCTGGGACTCATCTTCATATCTTCTGTTTATCAGAACAGCATTTTAACTATATGAAAATGAGGGCTCAATTTGATGTGTCCCAAATTTTTTGTAACTTATATTAGGAATGAAATATATATTACAACACATTAATTTAATACTTAGAATCATCTTCTCTCCATCACCATTGCTTGTTTTAATTTCTTTTGTCAAATGATTCTTTTTCTCAAATCATGTCATTGAGCATGATGATCTATTAGACCACCACAACATCAAATCACTTGTTCACATATAATTCAAAGATTTAAATGATGACTTATCCAACTATACATCTATGGACAATCCTGAAAGTAGCTAAGATTTTAACTAAGTGCCCTTCAATTATGGTTGAAATTTCTTTTCAATTTATTAGGTGGTACAATCTCAATCAAAAAGGATTCTTAATAAAAGATTCAAGCTAAATCTTGAACATACAAATGTTTTGTGTAGAAGAAATGCTACATCTCTTCCAAATTAACCAATAGTTTTATCTCTACATCTATTCATGTTTATAGGTGTGCAATTAATCTCAAGAAATTACTTTAAAATATATATAATACTTTCAGCCTTGTAATGTATCTGTAATTATTCACACATTACAAACCATGTGCCTTGCATGATGCCCATAATATTTGATTTATTTTTATACAATGTATTCCAAAAAATAATAACCAATGGTTCAACTTGTACTTATAGTTTCTCAAATTTTTATCTAGAAACATCATGATCAAATTTGGCAATCTATAATGTACTTCAGTTGTGCTCTCATAGCATAAGCCTTCATTTTTTGCTAATATTCCCTGTAAGGTTTCTTTCTTGTAAATTAATATCTGAACTCTTCATCAGTTTTATCATCATGATTATGCAATAATAGAGTATAACACTTCAAACTTGGATCACACCTTATTGGAGTTCAACAACTTTCAGGATTTTCTGTACCATTATAGTTGTTGTTTCATTATACTTTGTCTATAAAACATAAATTTCTTCCACTGCAAATTTGTTTATATTTGTATATAATTTGTTATCAATAAAATTTTGTATATAAAAAAATAAATAAATAAAATATTTAAATCACTCTTTAGTTTCTGACAATTTTATTACATCTGCCTGATAACAAAAAGTCACATTTACAATGTTTTGTAAGTTCTCTAATATCACATTAAGTTTCTGGTAATAATTCATCTATGACTTTATGAAACATATTCAACAAAATCCAGGAAAGTATTGCTTTAATGGATAATAATGATATACCATAATAATTATTGCAATATTGTCTATTATCTTTATTTTTAAAAATTGAAACATTGGAATTATCCTTAAGATGAGACCACACAATTTCATGGGCCCATTTATTTCTAATAAAAATCAATATTTTTGAAGCTAAGATATCACTACTATATTTTTAAACTTTTGTAGGTATTTCATCAGGATCTGCAATCTTTCAAATTTTAAGACTACAACTAGCTGTTTGATTTTCCTAACTGAGTATCTTTCCCCAAATCTAAATGAGTAAATAAAATGGATAGATCATTAAAAGTCATCATCCCAGTTGTTGCATCATTATTCAAAAGTTGATCAAAATACTTATTTTATCTGTTTAAAATATCATTGTCATTGTTTATAATAGTGTGAGTATTGAGTTTAATAGAACTATGTCACTATTTCTCAGCCCATGTTTTCAATGCTTAAAAAACATCTATATTGACCATGATCAGTAATTGACTCTAACATTCTTGCAGTTCTAATTCACTAAGTATCCTTCTTACTCTTTAATCTTCTGACTTCAGATCTCTATATTTATTATGAAGTTCCATGTTTAATCTATTATTTTTTCAAGCAGAAAATCGTGTGTTTCTCTTTAATCAAATTACTAATAATAAGATCATTGTCAAATACATAGTCATGATATTTTTTAACTAAATCCAAGAGTAGATTTATTTGTATTTGTAATATATATATAAGAGAATTTCATGCTTTAATAAAATGACAATCCTGGAGTTTCAAATTAAAAGTTTTAATACTTAATTGCTGTAGAAATTTAATGCATACAGCAGATACCACATAAATATTTCTTTTCATGTAAATATGTTCATAATAAAAGCCATTTTTAGTGGGGAAAAAAATTAACATTGTTGTGTAATTAATATTTGATCTGTACACTCATCTGCACATATAATTGCTCACATTCTATAAATTTCTCTTGTATTCTGACTCCTAACTATACTATATTCTTTTAAATTCCATTGTTTTAAATGTGGATATATTCATATTACTTTACAGTAATTTTTCTGCCTAAACAAAATGTTGGTGACAGTCAACCCATATATTTTGTAAAAATTCAATTATAGCAGACATTTGACTTCATAGCATTATTTTTTCCTAACAATTTTTGGCTAAAGTCTACTATTTGTGTCAACAGATGCATTAAAGTCTTCAAAAAAAAATCCAATTTTTTATTAGTATTTCTGAATAATGTTATCTATAAATAAATGAAATATTTCTTTCTTTGATTTCTCTGTTTCTAAGATTGGAACATAGATAATAATACAAATGAGCATTAGTACCACTGTGCAAAACAAATTTGTATTTCATTGATACAACTGACTGATTAGTCATTCTCCAAAAAAAAAAAATGTAATTATTTACATGTTCTATTGAATTTTTTTTGCTTTGGAAGTCAAATTTAACTAATAGCAGCTATATTGATCTTAAATCTTTACAGCTCCTTAACCACCACCACTACAATTTTCTCTTCTGGATTTGAAGATTTTATCTCAAGTAATGTTCACAAATTCTGTAAACTTACATTTAGGAAAATATTAAATGTTTAATACTTATCTTTATTATTATGACTACCTGTTGTTTTACTATTACTGCAGTTATTACTATTATTAATAGTAGTAGTTTAATTATAATAAATAATTAACTATCTATCCAGATTATGTGAGACATGACAGTTCCAATTTCCTTCCACTTTCATGGTAAGAAAAAGGTACTAAAACAGTTCTGCCTAAATGTACAATATTTTCTTTAAGACATTCCTGACCCAAATCTAGTTCTAATAAAGCTTATTATAATTGCATTGTTTCAGTCAAAGATCACAATTAAGGATTACCAGCTTACTAAGTTTGTCTTTATCATTGCTTATTTAGTTCTTGAGCATTGGAATTAAAAAAAGAGAAATAGAATCAAAAATACTATGTTTATAGTCAAAGTATGGAAATATGATTGTATATACACACAATGCCATTGCTACAGTCAGTTTAAGTCAATAAGTGTTAGTATGAGAGGCTCATGGTGTAAGTACTTTACATTATTTAAATGAGAATATAAAAAAAGGATGTTAGAAAATATCATAACAGAAACAGTTCATAGCTATTAATCAATATTCTATTTTACAAGGCAGCAGAAGATATTCTTAGTCAGGAACTGTTTATTTGCTTTTCATAGTTGAACTTTATATCTGAATGTCATTCCTATCAATAACCAACCCATCAGTAGCCTCATATAATATTGATAAACAAAAAATTGTTTTTATTTATTTAATAGCAGTGACCATTAAATCAAAAATATCAGCTAATGCAAATCAGCTTTACTTATTTTGAAAGCAAGAATTATTATGTATTTGCCTATTTTTTTGACATAATTTTTTTCTCATCTATTAAGCTGTCCATTGTCTTGGCACAATTAAAAGTATTGGAAAACTTTTTTTTTATAAATCAGATGATTTACTATCACTTGTGTAATTATAATATATGTTTTGCAGCAATATTGAGAATAGAATAAATGATAGTTGTAAAATGTTGATATAAAATTTGATATATTCTATTTTGTTTTAATAATTTATCATCATCAGCAGTGGAAAAAAAATTGTAGATATTAATGAAATATATTGTATTGATTATTTATTTGTAGGTGTAAAATCCTTCTTTCACTTTTTAGCCACTCATCTGTCATCTAGTTATCTACCTATTTGTCTATATATTAATATATCTACACATTTAGCCACTTCTCTATCTATCTATTGTATATATATATATATATATATATATATATATATATATATATATATATATAAATGTATTTCTGACTATATATCTATCTCTTTAATTGTGTAACTATCTATCTACCTATTTACCAATCTATCTCTTTATGTACTCATTTCTGTATCCATTTACTTATCTATTCATTCATCTATGTTGATATAACTATTACTATTAAATTTTGAAATAATATTTTTATAACATAACAAATTATAAATGTAAATATAACAAAAAAATTTGAAGTCAAAAATAAGAAATTCATACATAAATAACCTTTTCAAAAATATGTCCACACACTGTAAAAAAACACTTTTTACTCATATACAATAAGCTAATGAGATATGTTCTTACAGTAAAATGTACATTGTTTAATATTTCGCATTTAAAAAATATTACAAAATAAATAAATATTCTAAAAATCTATTTGAGAAGAAAGAAGTATTGAAGAGTCTGTAAATTCTATCTTTTATTATTGATTTAATGCTAGATTACTGAAAATATTTTATCAATTATAACTATTGAAGATTTAAAACATACAATTTAAATATGGCTCTTACTGTTAATATCATTCTTTTTTAGTTTCACTATATCCAATATAATTTTGAAAAATACACTTTGATAGTATTCAAAATGCTCTTCTTTTTTGTAAGGCCAATCATTCAAGTTTGTTCTTAAGAATTGATTTTCCCCCATCAGTTATACTCTTATATTAAAAATTTTGCTGAATTTTATTCTTTATGTGTTTAACTATCTTTATAGCAATAATTTTGCACAAACAATTTTGGTGCAGTTGGTTTATTTTCAGTTTTTTTTTGTTCATATAATATTGTCTCAGCAACTCATTTGATATAAAACAGATTGCAAAAGACAAATGAATTACAGTTTATAATCAACACATACTCTTATAACATACATAAATGATGAATAACTTTGTCAAAGTTACTGTAAAAACAATAATAATTACAATTTTGAATGCTAGCTAGATTTCATCAATAAACTCTTTTGTCACCATCTCTGTGAAATTGTACATTTAATGTTTTCAAACTTCAAATTACCTCTGTCTCTGAATGAATACAGTTTGCTAACTTAAGTAGTATTAGAAATATCTAGTCACCAAACTTTAATTCCAATTAACTGGTGTTGTATTCTTTATGTATTCACTATTATACCATGATATAATCTGTTTTGATCTAAACTTGAAAGCAATAATATGTTTTTCAAGCAACATATTTACTTGTTAACTGGATATCATATCTTTCTCTTAGTCAGTGTTTCTTGCTTAATGGCTAATTTAAATAATATAAAATTGACAATAAAAAATATATTAAATTGCAATATTAAATCCATAGCATATTCTTTTGTAAGATTGAAGCTTAAACTTTAAACTACTTTTACATAAATTAATTATTAAAATAAATTTCTTATAATAAAAAATTGTTTTATATGTCCACTTTTCCTTATTCATTTGTTTCAATAATACGTTTTTGTTTTGTTTTTTTACATTAAATATATTTTGAAATATTATTAAGAATAAATAAACAATAAAGTTTTTTTTTATTTATTCAATTACTGAACAACTACTCTTTGGCTAAATCTAATGTGTCTTTTTATCTGTGCATTATACCACAATAGATATTAAATGTAATTATTATAATATTATTTTGATCACCATTACTCAGCTTAATCATAGCAGCAAATTTGACTTAAATCCTCCAACCTGTTTAAGAAATTTACAAACTATTGGCTAGTGTAATGGTTTGACAGGTTTTATATCTTCCAGCATGAAGACAAATACATATTTAAATATCATATGCATATCAATATTATAATTTTTATTTTATAAAAAAAACGTATTTTATAACATTAGATCACTATTTAAAGTTAGTAACAACAACTTCAGAGCAATAGATCCTTTAATTTAAGATTAGTTATCGTTTATTTAATTATCAAATTAATACTATACTGCTTCTAAAATGTGTTATTACTACTTCAACATGTGTGCAATCTTTTACTATCCCTATATTATTATTATTATTATTATTATTATTATTATTATTATTATTATTATTATTATTATTATTATTATTATTATTATTATTATATAATTTTAATTTTCATGCCCTTTTTCGTTTGATTAACTATATAATTTTGCATTTTATATATATATTTTTAACTATTAAATGATATTACCATTATATATGTTACCCTTATAAATTTACATATATATATAAAAGTGTGCGTGTTAATTACCATTATATATGTTACCCTTATAAATTTACATATATATATAAAAGTGTGCGTGTTAAGGGCCTAATATTTATCAGTTATAATTCTAAAAAAAAAAAGACTACTGAATAACCTAAACTATAAAATAATAAAAATAAGATATTGTAAAATTAAAATGGTTATAAAAAACAATGTCAGTCTCTCATAAAAAACAATATGAAAAATATTTTTATGACTTTATAGAACATCTATTATTGCATATTTATTTGGAATATGGTTTCAAAATCCATCTTTTTACAGAAAAAAATCTTTAATTTTACGTCTCATTTTTTAATCGTGTTTTATTAATATTCACCTAAAGTTAACATTTTATGATTTCAAATTGCATATATATAAATTTATAGCTCGTTTATCTTTTGGCAGAAAGGCTTCATTTGTTTTTATATCTTTAATCGTAATGTCTTTTTTAATTAGTATTCTGTAAAATATTATCTGATTAAAAAGAAAACACATAAGAAAATTTAATTAAGATCTATATATATATAAATTAAAAGTTTTTGCTATTATTTCTTATTGCATTTCTGAAAGCAATTAAAAGGCAGTAGCTAAAATAAATAGTAAAAGTGAAATGTAAAATTAAGAAAACTTTAAACAAAATTAAACTTTTAATTAAAAGAAAATAATTACTTTAAAAATAATAAAATTTATAATGATTTAATTTTAAATTCTCTACGGATTAAGATATTTTTAAATATTAAATAATCTTAGTAGATAAAAAGTGACTAAATTAAAACATTTTTAAATATATATATATTTACTTAAAACGATTAAATTCAAAATGTGATATTCTTTCTCATTATACTCAAACATCCGGACTTACATATATATATACTCACACACAATAAACTATTACATTTAACATAAACTATTTAATGCATTATTGCTAAATAGAAAAAAAAAATATAAAAGAGACATTACTAGACCTAAATTTTGTCAGTAAATATAGGCTACTGATCAAAGAATTCATGATTTTATACGTTTTAGCACAACCATTTTCAAAGTATAATGGCGTTATTCGCTATCGTTTATTTTAAATCTAAATCACGCCAGCATTACCTGTGAAATTTGTAAAGTGATCAGCGGGGAAACACTTCTAGTTACACGTCAACTATTAAAGATTGAGTCTTTCATTAATTCTTAGAAAACTATTTATTACATATTATTCGTAATAAAATTAAAATAATAGTTTAATGTTAGAATACAATAGTTAAGCAAAATGTTAAAATATTAAATAAAATAACATATTTTGCTTAAAGTATCACTTTAAATGAATTTAATGCCTAGATAGTCAAGTAAAGAAAGATATTTGAGAATATGTGTACGTGAAGAGTGAATAAATAATAAAAAGTTGATTAAACCTAGAATTCACATAGTCCAAAAAGTGTTTGAAAAATAACAATGATACTTTTGGATGCAAAAAATTTAAACAAACATTTTAATATATATAATACAAATTAAAAAAAAAAAGATGTTGCTTGTTTTTATTTAGTGCTAAAAACATAAAATAACAAATACTTCTGTATTTCTGGCAGTTTTGTCAGATAAAAAATATATTGTTAATAGTCTTACAATTACTTTATTTTTTACTATTTTAAAAATTATGGTGTGAATATTAATAGCAAAAAAAAAAAATATTTTTCCAATGATAAATTACGATAAATTCTAATCTAGTTTATTGATTGTTTCGTTATAATAGCGTTTTAATCGTAGTTTTTTGTTGTTGTTGTTGTTGTTGTTGTTTTGCAGAACACATATTCTGTGTAAATAAATTATATAGGTTGGGAGCGGGGGGGGGTCAACATTTAAATACATATCTGATATGGGAAGGCCTGATTAAGCTTTCTTCTTAAAAAAAATGCAAGGACAGTCACTTTTCATTAGGATTTCCAATTGTTGGATAATACAGCCAGCTATCTGAATAACATTCAATTATTAAATAGATTGCCTGTTAGTCAGATTTTTGTAAAAGAAATAATTATCTTGCCTGAGTGAAATTTGAAATAAATCAAACTATTCAAACTTAAGTTTTGTCATCATTATTATGAATCTTTTAACTCTTTATATAGTTTCTATATGATAATCATAAATGATTACAAATAACTAACAAGGACAATTTTATATATATAAAAAAAAAAAAACAAATCTGAAAACGTATCTTCTTTTTTACTTTCAATTTTCAATTCTATATTTTTCAATATCAATAAAACTCTTCCAGGACCTTTATGATATACTTATATCTTTAATAAAAGTTAGAAATATGTCTTTTTATGTTCATATATCGTCTTTCTTGTCCATTGAAAGTGTTATTTTTTTTTACTAATACTTATTAATTTTGCTGAGAGAATTTGTAAATAGCTAATGTCACTTTATAACATAATCCCCAAAATATAAGATTCAGTATATACACAAAATAGATTATTTTCTCGTTATGGCAACATATTATAAAGCATAATTTATTAGAGATTCTGTCAAATGGCTATAAGTTATAGCTATACATTGTATATTCTTAAACAATAGAGGACATGAAAATGGATTGTTGTTTTTTTTTTTAATTTAAACTCAACAATATTTTTCTATTTATCTTGAAGAAAATGATTTTTTTTTCTGTAACACTTACTTTATTTTTCAATAATCTTGAAATATATTATCATCTGTAAAATTTAATTAGTATTTTATTCATCAGTAATCTTGAAATATATTGGCATCATATCTATTACACTTGTGTATATGTAAATATACTTTGATAATCATGTACATGTATAATCCATTCTGGTATATTTACCCACATCTTTAATTCAGTTTTTAAAATATCGTATTTAATTTTTTTTCTTACTCTTTTACCTTTATTATAAAATAATTTTATTATTCATGATGAATGATATCTACAACTTTTATATGGAAATTAATTTCAAAATGAAACTATTATATATCAATAAAGTTTATTCTAAAAAAGTCAAATAAAGCTAGATGAAATATGAAACAGATTTCTTTAAAAAACAAAGCTTTTTTACTCGGTGTTTATATTAATATCTGCTTCAAATTGTTGTTATAATGGAAAGTCAGGTTTATAATATGGCTATAATTCATTTTATTCTTTCTTAAATGCTATATCTTGTATAAGCACTGAAAAGTATTCATTTATTATTTAACACTCATTAAAGGGCATGTACAGTAGCTGTAAAAGGCTGATATTTAGTGAATTAAAATTAATATTTATAAATTGTATAAGAATGATGGTATGCTATCACAAATTACCACTGATAATTAGTTAGTCCTATCATTTATACTTTTTTCCACTTATTCTAATCTATTCTTTCTATAGTTGTCTAATATAAAATAATGTGTTTGTTTATTTATTTTCCAGATAAAGCTAGTTTAGTTAATTCCAGTTCAGTTTCAATATATTAATGTCCCATGAATGTAATATTTGTTTATTAATTTGATTCATAATTAATTATCAATGTAAATGCTGTTTAAAATGAGGTATAATCTTTATCAGGCAACTTAAAAGAAAGACCATGTTGTTTCTTGATTTTAAACTCAGAAGTAAAAAGCCAATAAACTCACCATGCTGGCCAATGCTTATTGGTGAGCAGTCCATCCATGTCTGTATGCTATATGAATAATCACCAGATGATTGAAAGAATGCAGTATTAATATTTAAAAAAGATAATAAAAAAGATATTAGAAATTCCAGATCTATCAGCCTTCTATCAGTTTTAAACAATTTTTTTCTAAAATAATTACAACTCCACCAACCACAAGAACAAGCTGGATTTAAAAATGGTTTTATTTCAGTATATCACATCCAGGTATTGAGATTAGTTATAGAAAGGACAAATGAAGCCAATTACAAAGCTTTAATAAGTTTATAAATGTATATCATAATAATCAACTTTTAAGCTATCAACAATTTCAACCTATAGTCAATGCAATATCTTTTAACAATAAAGATGCTACTACCTTTATCTATGGTTAGATATGTGTATATAGACACTAAAGATTGTAACTTGATGAAGTGTAAGATTAATAATGAAAAAGGTTTAAACAAACCTGTTATGAAATCAGATTAATAAATAGTCAACTATAACTCCAAATCTTTACTGTCTATATAAACACATTAAACCAAAGATATAACTGCTATCACTTTTATTATTAAAGAAGATTGCCTTGATTAGAGGTTGATATTGTTGATACCTTAATGATTAATTGTTATTATCAATGTATACTTTATATGGCATTTGGAAATTATAAATGATTATTTATTACTCTCCTTTCAGAATCTAGAAATTGACCATTTATTAGTCTAATTTCAGAACAGATTATACTTGCATTATTAATCTCACACATTTTGGTTAAATTACAATCTTTAGTGCCTATATAAATATATCAGATCATAGATAAAGATGGTACCACCTTTATTGTTAAAAGACATTGCCTTTAATACAGACTGATATTGTTGATCACCTGAGAGTTGATTGTTATCCTATAAACATATTGTGTGATCTATGAGATTTTAAATTCCTATTATCATTGTAATGTATTAATTTTTGACAATACCAATAAAACTTTATTAATAAAAATAATAATAATAGCAATCATATAACATTATTTTTTATAACTTTTATTTTATTTTAATGTATCATCTATTTAATGCAAATGTACTTATTTAATATTTTATTAAAAAAAAAAATGTTTAAAAAAATCTATTTTGAATGTTTTGTTTACATACTTTTTCAAACATATTTTCAGATATATAATATTACTTATGAATAGACATCTTCTTTCATAAATTGATTATTAGAAAGCAATACAAAAACACTAACATATCTAGATTATTATATTTGAGTGAATTTAACATAACAGTATAAAGAATTCTTAATCCATAAAATATACATATTTTACTTATCTACATTCTTCATTACATTTCTTTGATATTTAATTCATAATCATTGAAATGTATTCAATAATTTTTAAACTATTCGATTTGTTATGCTTTTGTTGCATCTATCATGGTTTTTATGCAATATTTTAATTATTATTATTATTATTATTATTATTATTATTATTATTATCATCATCATCATCATTATTATTATTATTATTATTATTATTATTATTATCATCATCATCATCATCATCATCATCATTGTTATCACTACCATCATATCATTATTCTCTTTTTGAATATAATTCAGAGATACTAATTGTTTCTTTATATTTTTTTTTTAATTAGTCTCCCTTTTTTTTTTATTTTGCTGTGAATTTAATAAGTTGCTTTTGATTTTCTTATTTGCAACTTTTTATTAATCCTTAAGAAGACTTTTATCAAAAACTATATACTAATAAAGAACAAGTACCTCCTATATCTATTACATCTTCCAAATTGCCCAGAATTTTAAATAAATGGAGATATGCAATTAAATATATGAAGTAAAAAAGGCTCCAGGTAATGATGGAATTATAATTGATATATTAAAAGAAGCAAGGGAAGAAATAGAAATTTTTTTAGCAAAGTTATATACCAAATGACTAAACAATAAAGATGTACCAGATGATTGGGAAAATGCAGTATTAATATTAATATTTAAAAAGGGTGATAAAAAATAAATTAGAAATCACAGACCTATCAGCCTTTTATCAGTTTTATACAAAAAAATTTACCAAGATAATTACAACTTGTCTACAGAGAACATTGGATTTCCATCAACCAAGAGAACAAGATGGATTTAATAGTGGTTTTAGTACAGTAGATCATATTTAGGTATTAAGAGAAGTTATAGAAAGAACAAATGAATATGAATTGTTATTATATTTTGGATTTGTAGATTATGAAAAGGCATTTGATTTTATAAACATTTTTTCAGTGATTAAATCATTAAATCATCAAGATATAGATCCAGGATATTGTCATATTTTGAAGAATATTTATAAAAATGCAACAGCAACAAGTAGATTACATAATAATACTGGGAAAGTCAACATTGAGAAGGGTGTAAGACAGGATGACTCCATATCTCCAAAACTTTTTTACAGCAGTGTTGCAAGAAGTATTTTGTGGATTAAAATGGGAAGCAAAGGAGTGAAAGTAAATGGAGATTATTTAAGTCATTTAGATTTTACAGACAATGTAGCTGTTTTTCAAATAATGCTTTAGAGCTGCATGAAGTGTTGCAGGAGTTATCAGATGAAAGTAGGAAAGTAGAACTAAAGATAAATGTTAAAAAGACTAAAGTAATGTTTAATCGATTTTCTCAAAATGTGAAAATAAAGATTGATTATGATGAGTTAGGAAAAGTTAACAGTTACATATACCTTGGTCACATTATTAATACAGATGGAAACATAATGGATAAAATTAATCATAGAATTAAACTTGGTTGGAGTACTTTTAGAAGAAATAACTTGATACTAAAAGGAAATATGCCAATGTGTTTGAAAAGGAAGGTTTTTAATAAATGTGTTTTACCCATTCTTACTCATGGATCTGAGACTTGGACACTTAATAGAAGAGCAATACAGAGACTTCAAACCATTCAAAGAAGTATGGAGATATGCATGTTGGGAGTAACAAGAAGAAATTGAAAATGCAATGTATGGATAAGAGAACAAACACGTGTTACTGACCTCATTGAAAAAATTAAAAGATTGAAGTGGAGTTGGTCTGGACATATTGCTAGAAGAGATGATAATAGATGGACAATTAAAATATTAAACTGGATTCCAAGAGATTGTAAAAGACCCAGAAAGAGAGCATATGTTAGATGGATGAAATAAGAAAGTGTGCAGGGGTGATGTGGAGAAGAGAAGCTAAAGATCAAAAAAGATGGATTGAACTTGGAAAGACCTTCATCTTGCATTGGATTGATAATGGCTGATGATGATGATGAATAAATATACATATATGATACTGCAAAAAAATTATATGCATTAATTTGATAAAAAAAAATAATTAAACAGGTCTCCATCTCAATACCTTCCTATATGTGTCTATATTTTGAAAAAAATAAAGTGAGTGTGAGTTTTTTTTCACATAATATAAGTTTGATGCCATTTTTTTAAAGTTTAGTGATATCTTATACTTCTTATAGTCTAGATGTAATTATTTTTTCTTTCTATTTTGCAATATAAAGTTTTATTTCTGCATTTTGCACCAATATTATAATAACTTATTACAAATAATAAAATAATCAAAAGCAAACTCATTTCTTTAACTGATTCTTAAAAACCAACTGATTCAGTTAGATCTTATCTAAATAAAAGTAGTTTTATTTCTTTATTTTTTGCAATTTTTATGATTATATTCATTTAACCATTTTATATCAATATTTTAATACTTATTCTATCTAGTACTTATAATATAAAAAATTTAATTTGGAGTAATAATTATATAAAATAAATAATTTCCTTATGAGTAGTAAATGATGCTGGCTGTAGCATTTATATTATAAAATCTATATTATAGACATTATCTGTTAAGAATGTTTATCCTAATTTAAGAATACAGAAAATCTGCTATTGGCTGTACAATTTATATTCAAAGATATAAAATATTAAAATCTTTTATCACTAATGATAAAAGTTTTCAATAAATATTAATTTTTTTTTGATGTGTTTCAGAATCATTTAACAGTTAAGATTTTAATTGTAATTAATATACTTAGATGTCAGCAATAATAAATACATTACAAAAAAAAAATTCATTATAAGAAAATATATTTTTAAGCTTGCGCAACTTTTTTATCAATATTTTCATAACAATATTTATTTTTTTATTGGTTTACAAGTTTTCTTTTTTATATAATAAATATTTATTTTTAAATAATTAAAAAGATTTATATGTAGATTTTGTTTGAATGAATTGGTTAAGAACTTTATTACTGTTTTTATTTTTATTTTTTGATTAGAAGATTAATTTTTAATATTTCCAATTTTTTTTTTTAATTTAAAACTTAGGGGTTTAATGAAATTTATTTAAGACAAAAAAGGTTTAAAAATAAGTTCGTTTATTTTTTTCATTAAATATAATTATTTAGACTGGAGTAACAAGTGAAATAATTTTTTTCATTAAATAATATCATTACTTTTTATTTACAGAAATGGTATTTTTTTTAAGATTGATTTGTTTACTTAAAGTTATTACTTTAATAAAATTGAATCCTTTAGCAGTCATATTTTGTCACTAGAGAAAAAAATATTATTTATCTGTTTTATTTTTTAATAAACTAAAAATTATTTCACATTAAAACATTATTTTTTATCAAGTACATTTACTTAAAAAATTAATAGTTTTAACAAGGCTGTAAACGTTAGCAATGAGCGTCTGAAAAAATCGTCACTAAGGACCTCTGTAGGTCTTTAAAACACATGCTGAGCGTTTAATAAAATTTATAATTAAAAAATTAATGTAATTTAAAATATAAAATATAAATTTGCAAATAAATAAAAAACTAATAAACAGAAGGCAATAGACTAATGCCATGCAATAAAAAAGTGCTTGATAAAAGATTTCAATTTTACATCATGTTCAATAATATTTGTATAATTTGTTTGTAAAATATATTACTTAAGAGTAATGTAAACATTAAATAATTTTATTTGTTATAAGTATTAATATTTTTATAAAAAAATAATAAACAGGTGAAGAAATTATGATGTAAATTTTTTTATGATCTAATAAAAAACAAAGCTGGATATGTGCAGTAACAATTTTCACCTTTTGTGTAGAGAAAGCAAATTTGCATTATTCTTTAATTTTTAGTTAAAAGATAATAATGTCTATGGAATATAATTTAAACTAAAATATAAAATGTTTATAACATTAAAAAATAATATAGTTATTTGCAAAAGCAATGGAAAAACAATCATAACACTGACCTTCAGTGATACACAAATAACATGTGTAAACAGTGAGGCAATTAATTAAAATATAAAAATTTGCTGATTAATTAGTTTTTTTATCAAAAAGTACAATTAAAAAAAAATCAAAAAAAGTGTGCAAAAAAGAATGTAAAAATCTTTTTCACATGTTTTTAGAATTAATAGACTATACTGTTGCTACAACTCTCTTAAATCATTATTAATATTTTAAACAACACTCTCTTAAATCTTCAACATTTCTGGCTAATAATTTTAAATTTTATTGTTAAAACTAATTTATAAAATAATGACAAAATAATCATAAGATTAAATATCTAATTATTACAAAATTTAGAGACTTTTAAAATAAATAGAAATAAATACATTGTTTATATAGATAATTCTTATAACATATGCAAGAAGAAACTGTTAAATCATGAATATTTAATTATATTTTAAGCTTTTAGCATATTTGTCATCATATTATTTACACTTCTATTGTTTAAAGTGAATAACAACATTAAAAAAATTGTTTTATGATTAAAAAAATTACAGATATAATTAGATAGTCTAGTTTTATAAAAATTTTGTTTAGTTAAAATTATGGCAAATCCTTTTAATTGTTCATTTTAAGTCTAAATAAACTAGCTTCAGTTTTACAAATATTTACTCATTACTTGTAAACATTACTAGTTTGCACTCATTATAAACAAAAATTGTAATATTCATTTGACTGCAACTTGATATTAGAAACAAAGTTATTTTCAATTATATAATGCTACACTTTAATAAAAGTTCAAAGAATTGTTTTATTTAATTGATAAATCAAAATTCATTTTATATTTTTGCATAGGCTTTGAATGTCAATTTTCTTTTCTATTTTTCTATATAATCTTTATCATTTTCATCTAGTATTGCATCACTTCAAGATAAAGGTCACCATGTTTAAACAAGTTACTCCAATCATAGCTTCTCTTCTCCAAAGCACACCAGAAAACTCTGCTATTTCATAGCTTTTAAAAACTTCAACTGTCTTTTTTATTTTAATTTCTTCTAAGCACTATGTCCAGCTCTCCTCAATATTAGTGTCTTATTTTTTAGTGATATCAGTGATATCTATTTCTTCTCTCACTCATGTATATGCATATCTCCAAAATTTTTCAAGTCATCTAATGTCTCCATATTGTTATTCTGTTAAGTATTCAAATCTTATATCCATAAATAATAAGTGGTAAAATACATTTTTTAAAAATCATTCTTTTCAAACACATAGGCATATTTTTTAAAAAATATTAATAAATTTCTACCTAAAGCAGGCTTTATTCTATGATTAATTTTATATTATGTTACCATCTTTATTAATAATCTGCCCAAGATATTTGTAAAAAAAATTTTCTAATTCATCATGATAAATCTTCAATTTTTACTTCTGAAAAAAAACTATTGAACATTTTTTTTTAATATTTATATTTTAATGCTATAGTCTTTCTTTTATCTAATAACTTTAATAATCTTTGCTAAAACTCTGAAACATTATGTACAAAGAAAAAAAAGCATTTCATCTGCAAAATCTAGATTATTTAAATAATCTATATTTACTCCCTTAATTTCCCATTAATATTACTGTAAAATATTTTGAAGATAAAAAGTCACTCTGATGAATATTTTTCTCTGCGTTAATCTTTTTAGTATCACCATGTAATGTAATACTTCTGTTGCATTATGAGAAATGTTCGGAATACAAAAATATCCTCGGTTTATAACTTATTGATGACCCAATCACTGTATAAATGCTTATAGAATGAAATACTTTTTCATAATGTACAAATCCAAAGCAAACTAAACATTTATATTCTGTGAACTTTTCTATAACTTTGTTCAATATTTGAATGTTATTCATTATGTAAAACTATTTTTAAATTCAGCTTGTTCTTTTGCTTTGTTAAAATCCAAAATTTGCTATAGAAAAACTATAAATATTGTATTAAAGATCAATTTAAATATTAAAAATTGTTTAAATCCTAATAATTATAACAATAACATTTATTATCATTGAAGAAGTGAATTTTATTAAATTAAAAAGAAAATAAAAACATCATTATATAAAATAAATTTATTTATTTCTTATTGGAAAACCTTTTAAATTGTAACAAAAAGATGTTGTTTCAAGCTCAGAATCAACACAACAACAATAATGGACTCAGAAAATTATAATATGCTAGAAAAAATTTATTGTAGTTTTATAGCAGAATAACATATAAATATGACAATTTAGAATATATTATATTTAAAATGAACATGTTATCCATATTCTCAACTGCAAAGTAATCCTACATTTATTTAAATTATTAGTAATTACAGTATTTATAAATAATTTAATATAGAAATGAACTATTTGGCATAGAAATAAAACTAATAGCATCTCAAAATGTAATTCTGATGGAATTAAAATAAAAATTTTTTTTAAAAAAAAATGCAATTTTTAATATTATTTTTTCATATCTGCTGCTTGTAAAACATGTTTTTATAAATGTATTTACTGATAGAGCTGATCTTGATTTTAAACAACTATAACATAAAATAATAAACATTCTGTATTACTATATTTCTGTGGCACACCACTGATTCATTAGCTATATACACATAGAACCCCAATAACCATCTTTGTTAATACACAGGGTAATTATAACTTGATATTAATATTCTCAAAAGACAAAAATTATATTTTAAATCATGAAAACTATTTATGTAGTTTAATGCTGAACTTGTTTTCTTAAAGGCACTTCTATTTGTTTTTCAGCTTTTATTTTCAAATGTGTCTTTAATAGATAATATTTTATTATTTAAAAAATTAATAGATGTTTGTTTACTTTTTATATATGTAAGACTGTGTGAAAACTGTGTTTAAAAGTCTTGCAATTTTAATTATAATGTTTTATTCAGTTTTAACTATAGTTTAAATTCTTAAGATATCTTGTCAAATGAACTATATCACAATATATATATATATATATATATATATATATATATATATATATATATATATATATATATATATATATATATATATATATATATATATATATATATATATATATATTGTATGAGCACATACACCATTACATTATTTTTTTTATTAAACATAAAATCAAAATATAAAGTTCGCAAATAAAAATTTGTTTTAAAAAAAAATGAAATTTAAAAGTCATCTAAACTTTATAATATATATAAAATCGCACAGATGAGAAATTAAAAAAGAAACTTTATTTTAAAAAAAGGAAAAGTTTTAAAACTAAATTTTCAACAAAAACTTAAAAAGTTTTAGAGATAAAAATATATCTTTAAGTTTGGAAAACACATTAATTAATCATAAAATGGAAATAATTGTTTTAATTAGTTAAATGTAAACTAGCCCTTGTCATTTAAAATGTATAAGCAAAGGTCAGATAGGAGAGAAAAACAATGGGATCAGAATGGCCAATAAAAGAAATCACTCATGGAATCAGACCTCAGCAAAAAGACCAACACCATCGTCATGATGTAATGTCCACTGGATCTGAAAATCTACTATAAAAAGTGAGTGAAGAAAGAGCTGGGAGAGATGTGTGATAGCGGTGATGATATGTGTTAGTGTGGAGTTGAAGAAGAAGGGATTGAAAAGATGCACTCTTCAATCCATTCAGTTCTTCTAAAAAAAAAAAAGAAATGACATTGTTTTCTACATTGAGGACCAGCTAAAGTAAGACCTCCGGATGAATAAATAAAACAGCTAACTGGATAGAATTGTCTTCAGGATGGTGTAAGAATTCGCATTCAAAATTGCAAGCAACAGACAAAGATGAATGTTTTAAAAATCTTAAGAACTTTATGAACATTTTCAAAACAAACTCTAAATTCTAAAATTTCAGAAATTATCGCAATAGTATTTCCTATCTGACCAAACTAAATTATTTATTAATTTTTTTTATTTGAGGTATTTCTTTTTTAAAATCATTTCCATTTAATTATTTTTTGTTCTTTTAAGTTTTATTTATGATTTTTGTTTTTCGTTAAACTAAATTATATAAATTTTAAATTTAAGTCAGGCATGAATGGCTATATAGATTTGTAAAGTTATATTAGTTTTATTAGGGTAGGGTAATCTTGGATTATTTGTTTCATAGTTAAATTGGGTCAATGGATTGGATATATTGGTGTAATTAGTAGATGTAATACGAGATTCCCTACGTGCAGAATCGCAGTATATGCCACACACTCCCATTTTGCCTATGGAAGGGATTTTAAGATGGGGAACACAGTTCCTTCCTATGGAGTTTTTTTTAATGCTCTTCTCATCAGATAGATGTAGTATTCCTATCTGGATGAGAGTCAATTTCTCCTCTTAACCTATTTTTGTGCTGCTGTATCCATATTACATTGAATACATCGATATATCAGATGGATTGACATTGGTTTACCTGCGAACATTTGGCCTAAGGTTAAATAAGGGATATTTTTTTTTCAAATGCAATCTATGTAGTCTATTCATACTCGACACTCTAAATGCATTAAATTTAAGTTGGGTATGGATGCTTGCATGGATTTGTTATTGGTTAATTATGTTTTTGGTTTTCATATTTGATCAAAATATATAGACATTCAGTAAATAATGATACCTTATGGTGAGTATCTAAAATGTATTTATTCGGATGTCTTTTAAGTTATTGGTGTCAATGTGGCATCTTATGATGAATTCTATTGGATTTCTTATAAATTTCCCTCTGCAATTCCATCAATGACTTTATATTTTGATCGTTTATGTTTATTTTGAAATGTTTTTAACTGTGTAATCTATGTAACTGATCTATACTCAACATTATAAACAAACTTTTATAAATCCATCTGTGCGAACTTATAAAAATTAAAATGTAAATTAAAATCTAAAATCAAAGTTAAAAATGTAAGTAAAATTTTAAAATGTAAAACTGATACTAAAATAATTTTAAATCTTATATATGTGTAAAAAAAATGTTTGTGTGTTAATTATTGGCAGTGGCTTATTTTATTCCTTTTTTTAAAAATATTCATGGATAAGAATTTATTATAAAATATAAATCTCTGCTGTCCCACTGAGCTAGTGACATTGGGCTAACTGTCGGAATCAAAATGTATAAAATAAAAAAAAACAGTTTTTTTAAACTTACATATCTGCCTACTTTATAAATTTTCTAGGTTCAAATGCCTAGTCATGCCCTGTGGTGTAGATATGTTAAGTCTCTATTCTCCACAATTGTTTTATAATTGGTGCCCAACATGTGGTGATCTTTAATAAACCATGAATACCCTGAGCAAATATTTTTTTAATGAAATGTTTTATCTACCGTATATGTTAAATCTTATAAAAGTGCTGCCAGAAAGAAATAGCACATATATTAAAAATCAGAATTGAAAGATATTAATAATTTTAAAACTGTATTTTTATTTTTTTTAAAAAGTCAAAGGTTGCAATTAATATATATATATATATATATATATTTTAAATGTGTATAGGCACACACAGTCACGTAAGTTTATGATGGTAAATATGGTACCTTACAATAAGTAACTTTGGTAATTTACTTCAGTGTAACCCTATTTAAGCATTTTAATCAGTCATAAATAAGTTGGTGGTATTTATAATTGTGCTGCAAATATACATGTATAAACCCATTATTTCTTAAAACCTATTTACTTCAATGCAACATTTTTAAATAAATAATTTAGATAATTCACTTCTCGTGCCATTTTGTTAGAAATGAAATATAGAGAAACAAGAATTTTTGGGGGGAGAGGGTGTAAATATAGATGGTGCTTAGGAAAATGATGGTCAACATTTTTCTTTTTTGTATATAGTCTTTTTGTAAAATTACTAACCAAATGTCTTTGTAAATTTTCGTTAATCGTGTACCGTAAAATACTAACCCTAAGTAAAAAAAATTTTTGTTTATTTTTTTTAAGCAAGTTTAGTACCAATATGTAACAGGCAGATACACCATTACATTATTTTTTTTATTAAACATGAAATCAAAATATAAAGTTCGCAAATAAAAATTTGTTTTTTAAAAAAAAATGAAATTTAAAAGTCATCTAAGCTTTATAATATATATAAAATTGCACTGATGATAAATTAAAAAAGAAACTTCATTTTTTAAAAAAGGAAAAGTTTTAAAACTAAATTTTCAACATAAACTTAAAAAGATTTAGAGATAAAAATATATCTTTAAGTTTGGAAAACACATTAATTAATCATAAAATGGAAATGATTGTTTTAATTAGTTAAATGTAAACTAGCCATTGGGCATTTAAAATGTATAAGCAAAGGTCAGATAGGAAAGAAAAACAATGGGATCAGAATGGCCAATAAAAGAAATCACTCATGGAATCAGACCTTAGTGAAAAGACCATCATCATCACATACTGTCCACTGGATCTGAAAGTCTACTATAAAAAGTGAGTGAAGAAAAAGCTGGGAGAGATGTGTGATAGCGGTGGTGATATGTGTTAGTGCAGAATTGAAGGAGAAGAGATGCATTCTTCAATCCCTTCAGTTCTGCTAAAAAAAGAGAGATATAACATTGTTTTCTACATTGAGGACCAGCTAAAGTAAAACCTCCAGTTGAATAAATAAAATGGCTAACTGGATAGTAATCTCTTCAGGACAGTGTGGGAATTCACGTTCAAAATTTCAAGCAATGAATAAAGATGAATATTCTAAAAATCGTAAAAACTTTATGAACATTTTCAAAACAAACTCTAAATTCTAAACCTTTCAGAAATTATCACAATAGTATTTCCTATATGACCAAACTAAATTATTTATTAATTCTTTTTATTTGATGTATTTCTTTTTTAAAAAAAATTCCATTTATTTTTTTTTGTTCTTTTAAGATTTATTTATGATGTTTGCTTTTCATTAAACCAAATTATATAAATGTTAAACTTAAATCGGGCATGAATGTCTATATAGATTTGTAAAGCTATATTAGTTTTATTAGGGTAGGGTAATTTTGGGTTATTTGTTTCATAGTTAAATTGGGTCAATGGATTGGATATATTGGTGTAATTAGTAGATGTAATATGAGATTTGCTACGTGCAGAATTGCAGTATATGCCACAGACTCCCGTTTTGCCTATGGAAGTGATTATAAGATGGAGAATGCAGTTTCTTCTTATGGAGTTTTTTTGTTGCTCTTCTCATCAGATAGATGTAGTATTCCTATCTGGATGAGAGTCAATTTCTTCTCTTAATGTATTTTTGTGCTGCCATATTTGTATTACATTGAATACATCGATATATCAGATGGATTGATGTTGGTTTAACTGCAAACTTTTGGCCTAAGTAAGGGATAGAATATTTTCTTTTCAAATACAATTTATGTAGTCTATTCATACTCGACACTCTAAATGCTTTAAATTTAAGTTGGTATAGACGCTTGCATAGATTTCTTATCGGGTAATTATATTTTTTTGGTTTTCATATTTGATCAAAATATATAAACATTCGGTAAATAATGATACCTTATGGTGAGCATCTAAAATGTATTTATTTGGATGTCTTTTAAGTTATTGGTATGAATGCATATTATGATGTATGCCATTGGGTTTCTTATAAAAGTTCCCTCTGCAATTCCATCAATGACATTATATTTTGATTGTTTGTGTTTATTTTGAAATGTTTGTAACCATGTAATCTATGTAACAGATCTATACTCAACATTTTAAATAAACTATTAAATTCATCTGTGCGAACTTCAAAATAAAAGTTAAAAATGTAGTTAAATGCTAAAGTAAACATACTAAAATAACAATGCTAAATTTTATATATATGTGCGTAAATAAATATTTGTGTGTTAATTACTGGCAGTGGCTTATTTTATTCTTTTTTTAAAAAATATTCTTAGATAAGAATCTATAAAATATAAATCTCTGCTGCTCCACTGAGCTAGTGACAATGGGTTAATGGTCAGAATCAAAATATATAAAATCAAAACAAATTTTTTTTAACTTATTTATCTGCCTACTATATAAATTTTCTAGGTTCAAATGGCCTGGAGGTGTCCTGTAGTGTAGATACAGTAAGACTCCTATTCTCTCTGATAATTATAATTGGCCTCCCAACATGAGCCAATCTTTAATAAATGATGAATACCCTGAGCAAATAATTTTTTAATGAATTGTTTTATCTACCGCATATGTTAAATCTTATAAAAGCACTGCGAAAAAGAAATAGCACATATATTAAAAACCAGAAAGGAAAAATATTAATAATTTTAAAACTGTAGTTTTATTTTTTTTAAAAATCAAAAGGTTGCAATTAATATGTTTCATTTTTTTTACGTGTATAGGCGCTCACAGCCATGTAAGTTTATGATGGTAAATGTGGTATTTTACAATGAGTACCTTTGGGAATTTACTTCAGTGTAACCCTATTTAAGCATTTCAATCAGTCATAAATAAGTTGGTGGTATTTATAATTGTGCTACAAAAATATACATATAAACCCATTTTTTCTTAAAACATATTTACTTCAATGCAACCTTCTTAAATAAATAATTTAGATAATTCGCTTGTCATGCCATTTTGTTAGAAATGAAATATAGAGAAAATAGAATTCTTGGAAGATGGGGGTGTAAACGTAGGTGGTTCTTAGGAAAATGATGGTCAACATTTTTCTTTTTTGTATATAATCTTTTTGTTAAATTACTAACTGAATGTCTTTGTAAACTTTCGTTAATCATGTACCATAATTACTAACCCTTGGTAAAATATATTTTTTGTTTATTTTTTTAAGCAAGTTTACTGATATGTAATGGGCACATACACCGTTACATTATTATTTTTTTATTAAACATGAAATCAAAATATAAAGTTCACAAATAAAAATTTGTTTTTTAAAAAAAAAAAGAAATTTGAAAGTCATCTAAACTTTATAATATATATATAAAATCACACAAATAAGAAATTAAAAAATAAACTTTATTAAAAAAAAAGGAAAAGTTTTAAAACTAAATTTTCCACAAAAACTTAAAAAGATTTAGAGATAAAATTATATCCTTAAGTTTGAAAACACATTAATTAATCATAAAATGGAAATGATTGTTTTAATTAGTTAAATGTAAACTAGCCCTTGGGCATTTAAAATGCATAAGGAAAGGTCAGATAGGAGAAAAAAACAATGGGATCAGAATGGCCAATAAAAGAAATCACCTATGGAATCGGACCTCAGTGAAAAAACCATCACCATCATTGTGATGTAATGTCCACTGGATCTGAAACTCTACTATAATAAGTGAGTGAAGAAAGAGCTGGGAGAGATGAGTGATAGCGGTGGTGATATGTGTTAGTGTGGAGTTGAAGGAGAAGGGATTCAAAAGATGCACTCTTCAATCCCTTCAGTTCTGCTAAAAAAAAGAGAAATGACATCATTTTCTACATTGAAGACCAGCTAAAGTAAGACCTCTGGATGAATAAATAAAACAGCTAACTGGATAGAAATCTCTTCTGGATGGCGGTGTGGAATTCGCATTCAACATTGCAAGCAATGGACAAAGATGAACATTTTAAAAATCGTAAGAACTTTATGAACATTTTCAAAATAAACTCTAAATTCTAAACCTTTCAGAAAATATCGCAATACTATTTCCTATCTGACCAAACAAAATTATTTATTAATTCTTTTCTTTGATATATTTCTTTTTAAAAATCACTTCCATTTATTGTTTTTTCATTCTTTTAAGTTTTCTTTATGATTTTTGTTTTTCGTTAAACTAAATTATATAAATGTTAAACGTATGTCTGGCATGAATGGCTATATAGACTTGTAAAGTTATATTAGTTTTATTAGGATAGAGTAATCTTGCATTATTTGTTTCGTAGTTAAATTGGGTCAATGGATTGGATATATTGGTGTAATAGGTAGAGGTAATATGAGATTCGCTATGTGTTATTGCTCTTCTCATCAGATAGTTGCAGTAAGGGATTATAAGATGGAGAACGCAGTTCCTTCCTATGGAGTTTTTTGTTATTGCTCTTCTCATCAGATAGTTGCAGTATTTCTATCTGGATGAGAGTCTATTTCTTGTCTTAACCTATTTTTGTGCTGCTGCATTCGTATTACATTGAATACATCGATATATCAGATGGATTGACATACGTTTAACTGCGAACTTTTGGCCTAAGGTTAAATAAGGGATATTTTTTTTCAAATGTAATACATGTAGTATATTTATACTCCACACTCTAAATGCATTAAATTTAAGTTAGGTATAGATGCTTGCATGGATTTGTTATCGGTTAATTATGTTTTTGGTTTTCATATTTGATCAAAATATATAGACATTCGGTAAATAATGATAGCTTATGGTGAGTATCTAAAGTGTATTTATTCAAATGTTTTTTAAGATATTGGTGTCAATGCGCATCTTATGATAAATGCCATTGGATTTCTTATAAATTTCCTTTTGCAATTCCATCAATGACTTTATATTTTGATCGTTTATGTTTATTTTGAAATGTTTTTAACCATGTAATCCATGTAACCGATCTATACTCAACATTATAAAACAAACTTTTATAAATCCATCTGTGCAAACTTATAAAAATTAAAATGTAAATTAAAATCTAAAATCAAAGTTAAAAATGTAAGTTAGATTTTAAATCGTAAAACTGATACTAAAATAATTTTAAATCTTATATATGTGTAAATAAATGTTTGTGTGTTAATTACTGGCAGTGTCTTATTTTATTCCTTTTTTTTTAATTTTCTTGGATAAGAATTTATTATAAAATATAAATCTCTGCTGTTCCATTGAGCTAGTGACATTGGGCTAATGGTCAGAATCAAAATGTATATATATTTTTTTTTAAAACTTACATATCTGCCTACTTTATAAATTTTCTAAGTTCAAATGCCTAGTGGTGCCCTGTAGTGTAAATATGTTAAGTCTCTATTCTCCCTGTTTATTATATATATATATATATATATATATATATATATATATATATTGAAACAGTCGGATCTGAGTTCGATCCTAGCTTCATGACCTCTAGCCATAAGCCCACTTCAAACCCTATTACTAACCTTAAATTTCTGATGCAATGGGGCTTTACACATTCAATCCATGCTAATTTCCATAAAGAACAACTTATTTCATAAATGTGTATTCAAATAACTAGTTTCAGATTTAAATTGATTAATTTTATTAATAAATTCATGATAGAATTATTCATGAATTTATATGTATTATAACTGTGTGGATTGTGCATATATATTTGTAAATAGTTAAATATATATAACTGTTTGAAAGTTTAATTGTGTTGGGAATGTTTGATTTTATTTTAAAATAATTTGTTAAAGTTTTATTGATTAAAAGCTACATTCTTTCGATAATCTTTCAGATTTTACCTTTCCATAAAGAACAGTTAAAGTTTTATTAATTAGAAAAAAGATAAGAATTTCCTAATTAAAATCATTTTCTGATTTTAAGAATTCATTTTCTAATTAGAAAATGAATTCAAATTAATGAGTTTGAAAGCCTTATCGAGGGAATGTATCTAAAAACAGCCAGTAAATCTAAAAACATTGATAATGAAAGAGGTGCTAGCCTAAAGGCATCAGAGGACAGGATATATAGCTCTGAAAAATTTGGAAAAAAGAAGCCATCTTTGTTGTAGAGAAGTGCAGTAAACTCTGTGCATTTTAAATAGTGTTTCGATCATGGTAAGAGGCTAAACATCAGGAATCTGGCTATCAGTTCCTGAAGTCTTCTGAAAATCTTCAATGGAGCTGCTGAATCTTTTCCGGACCAATCATGCTGCTAAAATAATGAAAATCAATAAAATGCTGTTCAAGTAATCAATCAAATGGTGCCTACGTTTTCCTCACTCGGATGTGTAACTTAAGGATCCAGCCCAGAAGAAATGGGTAATATATTTCCATAATGAACCTTAAACTTTCTGGCCAGTTCCAAACTTTACTTTACACTCCCTTTAAGAGCTCTTTTCATTCTATAAATGTCATAATCTCTGTGTAATAATCTCTGTGTAAACTTACTTTTATTTATGCTATTATATCATAATTCTCTCAACTTCTAGTCTCTAACTTTCTCTTTTCTTACTTGGTGGTTCATTTATATATATATATATATATATGTGTGTGTGTGTGTGTGTGTGTGTAATTTATTAATGTTGTTAGTTTAATTATATGCCAATAATCTTTTGACTCGATAAACTCCTTTGTTCTTTTTGCCTTATGTAGAAAATATAATATTAATTCTAATAGTAGTTCTCACCCATTAGAACTAAATTTATAAGTTCTATCAATCATTGAGTCAAAAGAAATTATTACATGTTTATTATTTTTATCATTGGCTAATAATAAATTATTAGCTCCATTTTTAATCTATGCCACCGCTATTTTCTCGTTTCACTAATATTTATTTATTATTCAAATATAATCTTAAAATGTTTTTTTTGCAAAGGGCTCGTAATGGAATCAAATAAATATATTCTAATTCAACTTTGTTATTTTCTATTAAGATTCAGGAAGGGCATGATGATTGGGGCATAATTAATATGATTTATAATTACTTTAAAATAGTTTTACTTGAAAGCTCGTTTGACTTTAATTCATTTGATCAGGTCATCACGTAGAGCATTCTATATGGGTTTTATTTTTCAACGATGACTGTCCAGTCATCATCTTCAATGTTGCTGGCATAAGGCTATCATTTGTTTCACATGCTTGTCAGTAGTAATATCTCTGTTATTTCAAATAATTGAGAAAGAAAGCACCTCCTCCTCTGTTCTTGTTATAATTGGAATACCAAGGGCTTGTAGTTATGACGCGGCCTGGTTTCTCTCATGTTCCACATCTCAAAAGAGCAGTAAGACTTGTGAAAGACAATCCACCATGAGACTTAAACCACCGACCAGCGATTATCTTTCATTTTCTAGCTCATAATTCGTCAGCACCATTACCTCTATGTTCCAGTAAAGCCCGCTCTGATGCTCGTAATTCATGATGAAGTGATTTCAATTAAAGTTGAACAAATTCTCAGTTATATTTAATTAAATAAGTTTTCTAATCAAGATTAAAGTTATGCCCTAAAATACGTATCTTGCTCTTCATGAATGGATTTGGGAATGTGAAAATAAATATCACATTCGTTCATATAAAATTAAAGTAATAATTTCCTTTACTAATGAATACCTTTATCTGCCTTTATTTTCTTTTGGGGGCATAGACATAGAAATCCAATATTGTGTAAGATTCATTGGCATATAATAAGGACCGCCACTCATCATTTAAAACTCAAACAAAACAAACTATTATTATTAAATATTTTCTAATTACACTTGGTTTCTTAGTGCTTAATTCTTTCATAATTATTTTAATGTTAATACTCACTGTCTGTGTTGGCAACCCAAACATATACATATGATTCAATTTAAAATTATTTTAGTCATTTATTATCAGATATTAATGTCAGTTCAGGGGTGTCTGATCCCCACCAACTGTTGAGCTAGTTTCTTGGCGCATAGCACTGTGCCGTCGATTTAGATTTCTACTAATCTGAGCTGTTGAGTTGGGTTTGAATTCAGTTTGGTTCAGCTGAGTTTGGATCCAACTTTCAGTTTAGGTGGTGGGTTTTTCGACTGGTACAATATATATATATATAATTGTACATATAATATATATGTTCTCATTTCCCACACCTATATATACTCTTCAATTTAAAAAAAAAATTTTATATAGAGATTTATATGTGTGTATTATTATTATTATTATTATTATTATTATTATTATTATTATTATTATTATAACAGTAATAATAACAAGTCAGATGTCACATGACTTATTGTTATTATTATTATTATTATTATTATTATTATTATTATTATTATTATTATTATTATATATTTTATAGATGACAAATTAATAAGCAGTTGTAGAGAGAGAATGTAATGAGAAATAATATTTAATATATTGATTTATTATTTTTTTTATTAAATAATGTGTTAAATTATTTAGCTGTATTTTTTATTAAATAAAACAGATTAGGAAGGAAGGTGTAAAATCGATTGGTAAATTAATAGATAAACTATGCACATGTGTGTTGAGATTAGTGTGATGAGAGTGCAGCTGTTTTTAAACATAAAACATTTTACACAAGCCTTTATTGACTTTAGATTACAAACTCTCTTATATGCATCAGAGATTATCTCAAGGAAGGAAGGAAAATGCTTTGACAGAATAAAGATAATTATTAATCTTTTTTGTTAATGATTTAAGACCATCTATGTGTGAGATTTGATTGCTATCCCCAAATTCACAATTATTTTTATACATTTTTTTTTCTTTGATCAGAAATTTGAAATATAAAAATGAGTGAAACAATATTGAGAGGCAGTTTTTTTTAATAAAAAAAGTTACTTAACAATGTTCAGTTTGGCAGTAAATGGCAGTTGTTAATGTTGTCACAAAGTTAAAAGAAATATGCAGTTGTTTTAAATTTTAAGCTAAAACATGAAGGCAATTTAAAGTTAAAGAATTGGAAATCAATGAGTTAACAATATGGAGAAGTTGAGAGCCAGTCAGTTCTTTTTTTCATTTGTTTCTTATAAACTTAGAATAAACTGTTTATTATTTTCTTAAAAAAGTTCAAGAAGTGAATATGTAAGTTTTTGTTGCTTTAAAATCAGCATAAAGAACAATGTGTGCTTATATAAAGCAGCTCACAGCAAGATTAATATAAAGAAAAAAAAAGAAAGTTGAATTTTTTGGAGGAAGTTATTGCAAATTCTGTAAAATGGTATTAATATATTTTGGGCTGTGTATAATACAATGAATTTGCCATGCTAAACTCATTGTTTCTTCTTCTTGAAATCCCACATTATGGGTTAAGTCATTGGTATATCTAAGGACTCATATAAATGTCCTTAATAACCAAAGAATGGCCGAATTTAGACCAGCCACAGATGTCGTCCAAGAGATTTCTTTTTGTCTCCTGGCCTGTTAAAGGATCATCATCTTTGAAGGGAGGGAGAACAGGAAAAAGATGCATAAAGCCATGCAGCCAACCTTAGTTAATCTATAAATCTTTTTTAAAAAAAAAAGGTTTTTCTTCATATTTCTCCAGAATTCCTATAATAACTTTGAAAATGTTGAAATTAAAAAAAATTAACCAGTTCAGATTTATCAAGAAGTATCCGTAGTAACTTTTTAAAATGGTAGGAACAATCAAACCAACCAGATGAAAGCTATCAATTAGGAAAGTGGTCTGAAAATTTAAAGCCTGGGACATCAATAACAAATGAAAATGGATTGGGTAAATTTTAAATATAATTATCACATTTTCTTATTTACTTATTAAAAGTAAACTGTAATTTCTAAAGTCAAAGCATTTTATTTTTTCTCCTTTTAATACATATACATTAATAGTGTGTTTATTAATCATATTTTATTAATACTGCATAAAATACACACACACATAATTTAAAATTCATTAAACTTAATTTTTTTCATTGTTTTGATTTTTTTATATATTGTAATAATAAAATATCCTTTTATTATTGCTGTTTCTTTATTGTGTTAATTGAGAAACTTATCAATATTTGCCTTATAATGTTTTTTATTTATCTCTGTATATTAAATTTGATATAATGTTTTTTTGCTCAAAGTTGCTATAATATTTTTATATGTGATTTATGTATTAATCCATAACATAGAGGTACACATTTTAAATATATATGTTGACATATCACAGGATGTGTGCATGTGTGACTGCTTATTCCCATCCATCAAAAATAGGTTTTGCATAGTTAATTTAAATATAGAAAATTAGAGAGCAGGGCTTCACATATGTATGAAAGTGAAAAAAATACACACATTATATAAATGGAATTTACCTTTATGAAATATAATAAGTAGAGATAATCTTGAATAAGCATTCAATAGAATATTTTTTATATCATTTTAAGCTAACTTAATTCAAAATATGTAGTAATAAAAGCAGATATATAAAATTAGTTGATTATGCATATAGTATTAAGATATTTTGTTTAATTATATATTTAATAAAGTCAATTGTATTATTAGTAAATTTGATTTATAAAAAAAAAAAAGGAAGAGTGTTAATAAATATAATTGTATACCATATTTGGTTTCTGAGTTATTATTATCAATATTATTGTTAATATTGTTATATGTTTCTTCTCTTGATTCTATCATTTTAATTGATCACCATCACCGATGAATAAATAATAATCATTAAATCTGATCTTTAAAATAAATAATATGTTTAGTAAATAGGGGTTTGTGAAAAGTTAAATATCATGTGGGGAGGTTTATGATGATCATTCATCATCACTGGTAAATACTGATAATTGAGCTATAATTTTATCTATAATAGTATTTGAAGTAAATATAACTGTAAACATATACAAACACTAGTGAGTATTATAATTAAATCCCAATTTCAACACAATGTGATTTTATGAAACTGCCTATAAGTTTATAAAGATAGATTTGTTGTTATGAGTTTATTATAAAGATATGACTGGAATCATCATTATTATTATATTATGATAAATAATTAAATTGAGTAACTAATTTAATGGCCATATATGTTAGTAATGGTCTTCACTATGTTTGTTTGGAAGCCATTAGTAAGAGTATTCTGCATCTGTCTATCAATATACTTAAACTGAGCTGGTAATATCTATAAGAGTGTTGGATATATAAATTTTGGTATTGAGATCTTATAATTTTATTGACATGGATAAAATATAAGAATGTCATTTTTGTTGTTCGTTAGTCGTCTAAGCCATGTGTAGTAAAAAATTTACCAAATGGGTTTGAACTAAGTACACTATGGATAGATAATCTTTATCTGGATTGAAATCAATATAGTGGCACCTGTCTAAAACACATGTACTTAGCTAAGCTGAATAAAAGTGATTAAGTTTCTTTTCCAACTTGATAGTATTAATTTTATATGATAATTTTTATGTTATTATAAATAGCGCCAGTGTGTGCATGTGACCATGAATAGTCTTATATATACAAAAAGAGAAATGGGAAGGATTCTTTGTTAAAAGAACCTATTATTAGAGATAAGCATAATGCACTCCATGGATTTCACAGTAATTTTATTCAATTGCTATAGCTAGTATTGGTTTATCTGATGACAATGGCTAATATATTTTGTTAGTTAAAATGACTTCCCAATATTGAAATATTTTAAATCTTAAATAATGACAGTGATTAATTTTCATTTTTATTTTATGTGTTGAGAAACAGGATAATTTATTTATCTCATTACTAGCATGATGGGATTAATGTTTATGATAGTTGCAAACGGGCTATGGTGTTGTATTTAATTAGTTACAAATGGATGCCTAAGTAAAGCATGATATGTAAATTGCCATATTCTTATTCATAGATTAAACTCTTACTTGTTTAATTATAAATTGTATATCAGCTAACATGGTAAATTCATTTCACATTTAATTTTATTCGATTACAAATGACGAACCACTCGAGCATATCTTGTTTAGTTTTTAAATTATATACATCTATCATTTCATTTTCATCAGCAATATATATATATATATATATTCTATCATTTATTTTCATCAGCAATATATATATATATATATATTTTAGTTACTATATATATATATATGAGTCTACCCATGATGATATTCTAATAATTTATATGGAACAGATTATTAATCCATGTGTCGAGTAGGTATATTTATGAACATCAGAGGTGTCTGACCTCAAGCGTTAATCTTACCAATTAATCAGAATTATACCCCTTGAGAACAAAAGAAAATGTTCCAGTGGATCTTTTTGGGTGCCTTATCTAGAGTAGCTCAGTCTCAAAGTCTGGGAGACAATGTCTATTGGGAGAACGAAGCCGAGGTTATATTACAAAGAAACATCATTTATATACGTTTGTAATTTTTCTATCTGGCCTACGAATACCAGTAAGCTTTTACAACTAATAACCCATAAATTATAAGAATCTCATAATTCAAATAAATACACAAGTTATAGTTTAAAATTCTAATATTTATTAACCTTTTAACTGCTAATTATATTATTGGTTGTGTCAGCTAAAAATCAAAGCTTTTAATTGGTCAGCTCACAAACTGAAGACAAGTCAATTGTCAAAATATTTTCACCTTTAATATCATATTGACTTTATATTCGTTTATAAAAAGTATATTAATACATTGTCAGGTTATAAAAGTGAACAAAAGTTCTTTCAAAAATAAATTGCTATTTATTTATTATAAAATATTCAATTTCGGCAACATAAAAGCCATCATATAAACAAAGAGTTTGTGACGAAAATGCCTTTTACGTTATAGAAAAGTCAATATTTCTTTTTGCTAAATCTTAAATATTTTTACTAAAATCTTCAATATTTTTCGAAAATAATTTTGTTTTTTTAGTATATTCTCTGAAAATGATTTGTAATTACTCAATATATACTTTTAATATTCTTTAAATTATATTCGAAATGAAAACCTCAGTGTTTTTCTTTATTTTCTTTGATCAGGCAGTTTCTTTGTTTTTTCCAGCCAATCAGAATGTCTTTTTGGCTGAGAGCTGGCTGACAGCCAATCACTGACAAACTTCTTTCTTTGTTTAGCTTTAAATGCGTTTTTTTTTTTTTTTTACTTGTAAAATATTTCGGAAGAGGGCACCATCTTACAGAACTTTTAAAAACCTAATCAATAACTGTCAAACGAATATTCTAGCATTAAAAATAACGGAATTAGAGTGACGTCAGCTGTCGACGAGAGGCTTCATAAGAGGTGGGAAAAGGGTTAATACATGTATATAGTAATATTTTAAGCATATGACTCAGTCATTCTGATACATATATATAATATCAATATAAACATTCATGAAAGAGTGCAACTATGTGTCAGAATTGTATTTATTAAATAATTTAATCTATTTTCTATAATTCTTTCTTTGGGTTTGGAAAAACACATATTTCTTAATTTATTATTATATGTTTATTTAATATAGAGAGACAAAAGTCATAGTTACCTCATTTGAGGGTTGACATTCATGTGTTTAAGGTGGATGATCTGTAAGCTTACAGTATTTCAATGGTGATTGTCCTAGCTAGAAATGTTGGTCTGGAAGATGTTGAAGGATCCCATAACATTTTCACATATGATAAACCATCCTAGAAGTTAGGTAGGTGATTCTAAAATTGAGTGCAGGAAATTTCTTACTGTTTGGAGTTCCATGATCATTTCACTTGCTTAAAATAGATGGCTAAAATCTCCATAGATAAAGGTCAGGCAGTTTAGAAAATAACTGTACGCTGGGCAGGTTTAACGAATCCACATGATTCTTTTACTGCAGCATTTTGATGGAGTCCATTCTTATTAATTTTTATTAATTAACAAAATCACTTTATTAAAATTTTCTTTCCATCCTTCTTTCTCTATAATGGTCACTTTTTCAAATCACTCCAAAAAAAAAAAAAAAACAATCGTAGTTCTTTTCTTTTATCTCTCTTTCACCTCACTTTTTTTTCTATACATAAGCTGATGATCATTAGCTCAGGAATGCTTTTAGCATGATCAGATTTCCATTGTTCCAAAATACTAAATGGACAAAGTTCTTGAAATTCTGACAACAAGTGTCATTAAGAGAAATCACCCATGGCACAACTTGCAACACCCTTTTATTACTCTCTCCAACATTATTTTTAATTTGCTTTCATTAAGAAACGTGCACTACTAATTGTATTATTTCAATAATTATGACCTATGGTAATAAACAACAAAATATATAAAACAAAAATATAAAATATAATTCAGCACATAATTGCCCCTCTTCATCTTCACATACAAATCTATCTGTTAAAAATGAATTATACTCAACAACATGTATAATATATATATATATGTAAACATTCACACTTTTAAATGGTTAATGTATTTCACTCACACTCTTTTGTAACAGGGTTAGAATGTATACCTATAATTTTTTTCGCATCTATTAATTCAATCCCTAATAACAACTGCATAAACACTCTATTGTAATTAGTACATTTTACTTCCTTTAGTAACTGTATTCGAACCCAGCTACTCTTACAATATATATATATATATATATATACAATTACACATCATGGGTATAGTACATGTACATTTGAAATAAAAGATTGTTTTTACTATATTTGTTTATTTTAAAAAAGGAAAAACTATTTAATAAACTTTGCAATAACTTGAATTTAATTTTTTTTAAAAAAAAATTACATTCTAATATTAAAAGTTATTTTTTTATATTTATTTAAAATTTTTATTGACTTAAGCTTTTATTACAACTATATTTAATTAAAACTTTACTAAATAAAATTTATTTATAGTATACCAAGTCTATTATTAACCCTTTCACCATGTATGTTATTTATCATTTTTGTGCTCAAAAATTGGATTTTTTTAAATACTTTTTTATTATGTACATATTGGCAATACATTTTTTTTTAATTATAATAAACTTTATATTTATTTCTTTATCATAAAAAAAGACAAACACATATTAAAATCTATTTTATACATCTATAATAAATTGATTAAAATTTGTCATACAAAAATTTGAATCATAAGACATATATGTTTAAATCTAAGAGTCTGCCCGTAATCTTATTTTAAAAATTGAGAGTCTACAAGTTATTATCTTAAGCTTTGAGTATATATATTTATAAGCATGGGCTAAATCCCATCTCAAGCACCAATCTTATCCATTAATAAGAATTATACCTCTCGAAAACAAAAAAAGGGTTAGAGTGAACACTCTTTGGGTACCTTATACAGACTAGCACAATCTCAAGATCTGGGAAACAATGTCTATCAGGAGAACAAAGCTAAGGTGATCTTATGAAGATATTCATATATATATATATATATGAAAAGTAAGTTATTGTTAACACTAACTGAAATAATTATAGAAAATATACAAACCATTATACAATTACAAATATCCAGTAACGCCCTCTGTTTAAAGTTCTATATCTCAATACTAGCAAACTGTAAAATGATATGGTTTGCTATTATTGAGATATAGAACTTTAAACAGAGGGCGTTACTGGATATTTGTAATTGTATAATGGTTTGTATATATATATATATGGCCAGCAGAAAGGAGTTTGCTATTAACTGAAAGGAGACCGTTTGATTATTCTTGAAGGCCTTAAAGGAACCGAGCAGGGCAAATTCCTAATGTCCACTCCATATGTTTTTGTCATTGCAGCTGTTATTACTATGTGATTATTCATATAGTATATGAACATTGATGGGCTGCTCACCAACACATGTTAGCCAGCATGGTGAGTTTACTGGCTTTTTACCTCTGACTTTAAGATCAAGAAACACCATGGTCTTTCTTCTTAGTGCCTGATAAGGCAGAATGAATGTTTGTGTAAATGATAAATATTTTTCCAATACATATATACAATTATGACAGATAAAAATAAAGCATGACCCTTATTCCCAGGAGGCTGTAAAGTCACCAACCAAGGCAGTGGTTGGTGGCTGAAGGCTGAGGGTGCAAAGAATCCCCTGAATGCAGACCCAGGCTGCCAATTGATGATGACTTTTTATTTAGGTACTTACAACTGCAGATCACTTTCAAGTAAAAGAAGATTACAAGAATTAGAAGAAGAACTTTTTTATATTAAATGGGTCATTATTGGACTTTGTGAAGTTAAAAGAAAAGGGGAAGAGACAATTGATTTAAAAAGTGGACATATACTCTATTATAAAGGGACGAATATTGGAAATACAAGTGGAGTAGGATTCATTATAAATAAAAAGTGGAAGAACAATATTGTGGAGATTGATGGTGTATTGGACAGAGTGGCAAGATTACTTATACAACTTAATAGCAGATACCAAATGCAGATAATTCAGGTTTATGCCCCAACAAGTTCTCATAGTGATGAAGTAGTAGAAGATTTTTATATGGATGTACAAAAGGTTTTTGATCAGAGTAAACAACGTTTTAAAATTGTTATGGGAGTCTTTAATGCTAGAATTGGTAAACAAATGAAAGATGAAAGTACTGTAGGTAATTTTGGGTATGGTAATAGAAATAAGAGAGGACATAGACTTGTGGAGTTTGCAGAAAAAGAAAAACTTTATATTATGAATTCTTTTTTTGAGAAAAATTTTAAAAGGAAATGGACATGGAAGCATCCAAATGAACTTACAGCAGATTTGGATTATATTTTGACTAACAGAAAATACTTATTACAAGATCGTAATGTTCTTAATAAATTTAACACAGGAAGTGATCATCGATTAGTAAGGTATAAGATGCGTGTTAATGTAAAACTAGAGAGACAAAAATTATTATGAAAAACAATATTTACAGTTGATATTCCTAATCTTCAGAAACATTCTAATGAATTTAAATTAGAACTTAAAAATCGGTTTCAAGTATTAATAGATTTTGAACAGAATTAAAAAAGCAGCAATTGACCAATAAAATTTCTACAGAGACTAAAGAATTTATGGAAAAAAGAGGAAATTTGAAGATATACAAAAATGATGCATTAAAAATAATTGAATATCTCGAATTTTGTAAAATGGTGCGGAAAAGAGTTGAAAATGATATAAGAAAGTATAACTGTGAACTAGCAAGAAAAGCTGTAGAAGAAAATAAAAGTCTTCAGAATGTAAAACAACATTTTGGTATTGGTAGGAAATTTATATCTGCAATAAGAAAAAAAAGATGGAATTATTACTAAAAAGAAAGATGACATCATAAAATTGGTAGAAGATTTTTTATCAAAAATTATATAGTAATAAAAAACAAGTTCCTCCTATATCTATTACATCTTCTGAATTGCCCAGAATTTTAAATGAAGAAGTGAGACACGCAATTAAATGTATGAAGAAAGAAAAGGCTCCAGGTAATGATGGAATTATAATTGATATATTAAAAGAAGCAGGTGAAGAAATAGAAAAAAATTTAGCAAAGTTATATATCAAATGTCTAAATGATAAAGATGTACTGGATGATTGGAAGAATGCAGTAATAATATTAATATTTTAAAAAGGTGATAAAGAAGATATTAGAAATTACAGACCTTAGCCTTTTATCAGTTTTATATAAAATTTTTACCAAGATAATTACAACTCGTCTACAGAGAACATTGGATTTCCACCATCCAAGAGAACAAGCTGGATTTAAAAGTGGTTTTAGTACAATAAATCATATCCAGGTGTTGAGAGAAGTTATAGAAAGAACAAATGAATATGAGTTGTCATTATGTTTTGGATTTGTAGATTATGAAAAGGCATTTGATTCTATAAACATTTCTTCAGTGATTAAAGCATTGGATCATCAAGGTATAGATCTAGGATACTGTCATATTTTAAAGAATATTTATAAAAATGCAACAGCAATAATTAGATTACATAATGAGACTGGGAAAGTCAACATTGAGAAAGGTGTAAGACAAAGACTCCATATCTCCAAAACATTTTTACAGCAGTGCTGCAAGAAGTATTTTGTGGATTAAAATAGGAAACTAAAGGAGTGAAAGTAAATGGAGAGTATTTAAGTGATTTAGATTTTGCAGATGATGTAGTTTTTTTTGCAATTAATGCTTCAAAGCTGCAGGATATGTTGCAGAAATTATCAGATGAAAGTAGGAAAGTAGAACTAAAGATAAATGTTAAAAAGACTAAAGTAGTGTTTAATCGATTTGCTCAAAATATGAAAATAATGATTGATTATGATGAATTAGAAGAAGTTAACAGTGGCAAATACCTTGGTCACATTATTAATACAGATGGAAACATAATGGAGGAAATTAATCATAGAATTAAACTTGGTTGGAGTGATTTTGGTAGAAATAACTTGATACTAAAAGGAAATATGCCTATGTGTTTGAAAAGGAAGGTTTTTAACAAATATGTTTTACCAGTTCCTACTTATGGATCTGAGACTTGGACACTTAATAGAAGAGCAATACAGAGACTTCAGACCACTCAAAGAAGTATAGAGAGATGTATGTTGGGAGTAACAAGAAGAGATCGAAAATGCAATGTATGGGTAAGAGAACAAACAGGTGTTACTGACCTCATTGAAAAAATTAAAAGATTGAAGTGGAGTTGGGCTGGACATATTGCTAGAAGAGATGATAATAGATGGACAATTGAAATTTTAAACTGGATTCCAAGAGATGGTAAAAGACCCAGAAAGAGACCACATGTGAGATGTATGGATGAAGTAAGAAGGTGTGCAGGGATGATGTGGAGAAGAGAAGCTAAAGATCGGAAAAGATGGATTAAACTTGGAGAGACCTTCATCCTGCAGTGGATTGATAATGGTTGATAATGATTTATATATATTGTCATAATTTCTATCTGTTTACAAATCTGATTACGATAGCCCAGAAGTTATCAGAATCACAGAATGCAAATAATACACAAGTTATAATTAAATTCTAAGATTTATTAACACACATATACATATCTCAATATCTTAAGCATAATACTCATTCATTCCAATACATACATATATATATATATATATATATATCTTAAGCATAATACTCATTCATTATATAAGATTAATATACATATTAATGAAAGTGTGCAATTACACGTCAGAGTTGCATTTATTAAATGATTTAAGAAATTATTAATTACTTTCTTTAAATTGGAATAACACTTGTTTTTTAATCTATTACTAAATGTTTATTTAATATATACTGAGAAAAGATCAAGGTTACCTTTGTTAAAAGCAAATGTTCATGTGGTTAAGGCTAATGATCTGTAAGCTTACAGTCTTGAATGGATGCTGGTCTTAGCAAGAGTCATTGATCTGAATGATGATGACAGGCTCCAAAATATTCTACACAAAATAATCCATCCTAAAAGTTAAGTAGATGGTTTTAACTTGATTGAGATAGGTTCTATCTGTTTGGAGTTCCATGGCCATTACACTTGATTGAATAAACAGAAAAAACTCCATAAATAAAGTTCAGGCGGGTCCCACATCATCTGTCCATTTAGCTGGTCTAATGAAGCCACATAATTATATTTACTTCTGCATTTCAATGGAGTACATTATGAATAAATTTTATTAATTAATAATTATGCTATCCCCTTTACTTTCCTGCTTCTTTCTTTTCAACCCACTCTTTTTGAATCACCTCACTAAAATCACCAAAAAATATATAGTTATTTTCTTTAACACTCTTTCACCACCTCTTTCTTTTTGTCTATACTTCTCTTCATCTTCACATACAAATATGTTAGTAATTCTACACACATCACAATAACACATACAACAAATCTATATATATATATATATATATATATATATATACATTCATGCCTTTAACTGATTAACGTATTCCATTCATAATACTCTTTTGTATCAGGGTTTGAATGACTTTATAAATTTTCTCTCATCTATCTATTTAATTTGTAACAACACTCACAATTAACATTCTTTCTAATTATTATTAACCTTTACTTACTTTAGAACCCATATTCAAACCAAGCTACTGTTACAATAATATATTGATTAAAATTTATCATAGAAAAATTTGAATCATAAAAATTATAAGACATATATGTTTAAAATCTATATAATATACTTTTATTTATAAATTTACAAACAAACATTAATTACTGACTTTAGTAAGAAGCCATGTTTGAATATAGTTCAGCACTATTGAGAAGAGATTGAGGGAGCATGAATTGTTATATAATTATGCAAAAAGTAAAAATAATGGTGATTTAATTTCTCCTTCTAAATTCTACTTAAAGATTGCTCAGTTGATAAAAAGAAGAAAGGGAATAATAACTCTAAACTGCAGTAAACAAAAACAATGGTAAATAATTCAGGACAGTATGTTATTTGAAAACTAGATTAATCTATGCAAAAATGCATGTTAAAACACAATGTGAATGTAATTAATAAAATTTGTAAATTAATTAAACTAGATTAGAGGATAACTAGAAACAACTAAGAGAAATTGTATAAAAGGACTGAAGAATCTGTTCATATTATTTTACATTATTCTTTATTCAGCTTTATTCAAAATAATCCTTAAGACTGAGAGTGCACTTGTAATACTACCATGGAAGAATTTCAGAGAAGAGAAGTTGGGGAAAGGTACTAGAATCCCCAGCATAAAAATAGGTGTCTTGACATTTACTGAAGAACCATCTAACATCATACAGTGCTAGACAGCCACTGGAGTATGTAGCCAGTCTTCAGTCCCAGTCCTCCAAAACTTTAGAAGCCATCCATGTGGAATTCATGCCCACATAATAATCTGAACTGTCAAGTAATATCTATCACAGGAGTCAGCCAGAATTCAAAACAATTAATGGAGATGAAAAATCCAATCGGTTGGTGATAAATATGATAAAAGAAAACAAGAAGTTTTATCTTTGAAGATGTAAAGTGCAAAATTCTAGGTAACTATGAATTGCCTTATTCCCATTTATAAACTGATTGGGTTCGAATAAAATATTTTGTTGAACTTTGATAGCCATAGCAATATTTGAGTGTCTCCTAAAAGTAATTATATAGAAGGAACTCTGACATTTGCATGCATATTTAATTTTTTCATAATGTCTTTTACTATTTTCAAAGCTTCCCATTGAGTAATAAATTTATATTTCAATGTGTGTGTGCATATTTATATTCAAATATTTTAGTTATAGTATTTGTTGATTATTATATATTTTAACTAGAAGTTTGTTTAAATAAACATAATGTTATTTGTTACAATATTTTATTACCATGTTTTTGGCTATAATTGTTTTAAATAAATCATTTGTTTACTGATTATTGTTTGGTCTGTTCTCTTTGATAATTATGCCTCTAATAGATATTCTATTGTTAAATGTAAGTATTAAGCAATACATTATAGTTGATCTTGCCTATATTTAAATAATAGAGCTAGGTAGGAATTGATGAAGCACTAAATTGTATACCTGTTGTCTAAGCATGCTAATTATAACTTACGATTAGCTGTTACCTAGGATTTACCTTGAAACAAATAAAAATGTTTTGGATAGCAGAGGGTTGAATTTATCAGCCAAGAAGTTCTACAGCCTAGAAATGTGGCCACAGGTTATACTCTATATAGCCTTAGCCTGCTTATAGGTGCTGTTGGTAGTATCCATCTTCTGTATTAGGCTACTCCACTTGAAGGGCCAGTTTGCTGCAATAGTGAAAGTGCAGCCAGAGTTGATCAAGATTTTTTTAAATAATCAGAGTGATACTCCATCACCCTGTTCAATTGACTTTCCAAGGCTGGTGCTGAACTGTCATAAGTTACGAACAGTTATAAACATAATTAAAGTAGTGTTTTCCTGAAGGTTTGTGTTTATGGTGTTCTAGCAGTATCTTTATATTGGACTATTTCCATCATCTAATATGTGTGTTGAATGTTTGTAGAAAAGTTTAATTTTTATTTAAATATTCCAAATGCATTCAACTGTTAGTAATATCACAGCAAACAGGTTAGTAGTAATATCACAGCAAACAACTTTTAATAATATCACATACTAACTTGTTTGCTGTGATATTACTAACAGTTAGTGCATATACTAACCTGTTTGCTGTGATATTACTAAAAGTTGTTTGCTGTGATATTACTAACAGTTTAATGCATTTGGAATAATTAAATAAAATTAAACTTTTTTAAAAACATTCAACACACATATTAGTTGATGAAAATAGTCCAATATAAAAATACAGTTATAATTAAAGTAGAATTAAAAGTTAAAAATAAAGTCTTGAAGAAATAATAAATTGCATCATTATAAATATGAAAGTGGTGCAGAGTATAGAAAGAGAAATGACCAAAGCAAACAAATTTTAAAATTTAAATGAAAAGAGAGTGTGTAAAGAGATCGATATTTAGGCAGATTAGAATAATGAGGACAAGAAAAGAACTGATGGGCTTGAGGGTGCTTGAATAATTCAGTGAATGAAAAAATATTTGAAAAAGTAAACAGAAATAGGTAAAATAATAATAATAATAATAATAATAATAATAATAATAATAATAATAATAATAATAATAATAATAATAATAATAATAATAATAATAATAATAATAATAATAATAATAATAATAATAATAATAATAATAATAATAATAATAATAATAATTGTAAAAACTATAAGACAGTGGAGGTTGGACAATATGATAGCCCAACAAGAAGATAAGGAAAGACATGATAATGATAGAAGAAGTGTGGAAAAACCAGTAAAGTAAATAGAAGGGTTAGAATCTGAACAGAAAAGCACAAGAACATGAGTACATATAGTAGAGTTAATGCAGTGAATCAGTTGCTAAAAATAAGGATGTTTTGGGGATATATAAAGTAAGCTTCAAATGAACACCTTGATATTTGTGAACATTATTAAAGAGAAGTATCCAGACTCGCTATAGCCCACAGTCATATACAGGTTGATGCTCAATTCTGGTGGGACTCATAATCTCAAAAACAGCAACATTCAGAGAATACAAACAGGCATTACTGGAAAACTACTGGGAGGATCAATATCAAAAAATATTAAGCACCAGGTGGCACAAAGCAAATGGCAGCCTAGGAAACTATTCTTCACATTTTTCTGATTACAAGTGGTGAAATTAAGATTGGTCATGGGATAACCTTTATCTGAGTGGCAAATTATATGAATAGTTAGACATAATGTTTTTTAAGTATATAGAGCAAATGATAATTGGAATAAAACAGGAAATGGTGGAGCAGATGACCAAAATATTAGGGCACTGGACAGCAGTAGGAAAATTAGGAAGAATGGGGACAGGGAATATAATTTTTTCAGTAATAATCAAATGGAAAAGCAGCATAAAATATTATGCTTCAAAAGAAGCCAGGATAAGAAAGGTAGCAAAGGAAAGATTGAGGTGAAGGACAAAACACAAATGGGAAGATACAATAGGGTATACAATCATATGCAAATAATAAACCTGATGTATAGCTGGAAAAAGAGGAAGCCAATAATGGCACTTCAACACTGTCTAATAATGGAAATAGTAATAGAAAGGATGATAATCAGGTATCAGCAATGTCCTAAAAAATGTTTGATAGAATGAGTCATGTTAATCCTAAAGTCATAATTTTGCCATTACAAATGTTATATGTTATAAAGGCTAATACTAAATGGGCAAAACTGGAATCAAAGCAGGTAAGGGTGAACATGCACATAGCATAGAAATAATATAACCATGTACTGATTTTATCTTGGAGGGTCTAATCCACAAAATTATACTGAAATCAGACTTTATGCATAAGACTCTCTGTGCACCAGATTATAAATAATCAGGTAAACTGAACAATAAAGGAGTTATGTTTGCAGCAGACCAAGTGTATAGATCTATGGAGAAGTACTGCACAGAGATAAAAATGGAGATAGGGGAAAAGATAAAAGAATCAAGGATTATACCTAATGATCAAAAGGAACAACTGAAGCAAGTGCTAAATAAATGAGAGCATTTTATCTGATGTTCCTGGAGTAATTCAAGTGCATAAGCATAGAATAAAACTCATGATGGATCAACCATACCAGGCCCAGACATATCCTATCCTTTATCTATATAGGGGTGAGGTGGAAGAACAAATGGAGAAAATGCTTAAATAGAGACTCATCTCTAAAAACCCATCCTTTTTTAACAATCCTATTGTAACCATTAAAAAAAGACAGGTCCATTCAGATTTGTATAGACACTCAACAATTAAATAAGATAACTATTCCAGATACAAATACCCCTCTGCCTATAAATGAGTTACTGGCAATATTATGTAATAAGAAAATATTTTTGACAGTTGATTTGACTGCCAGTTATTGGCAGATCAAGCTTCATCATAACTATTGGAAATATACTACATTTCAGTATGATGGGTATGCATATAACATTAATAGTATCCCCTTTGGTTTAAAAAATAGCAAGACAGAAATAATACAATGTCTAGATCCGGTGTTATCAGACAGTATCAAAAATTTAGTAGTAATGTACATAGAAGACATTGTATTGGAATCAGAATGTATAAAAGATCATTTCACACACTCAGCTGTTGCAAAAATCCAGATAAAAGGCAATCAAAATAAATTTAAGTAAAAACAACTTAATCATCACCAAACTAATGTTTTAGACCACATGATCAGAGAAAATGGAATACAACTAGATCATGAGAAAATTCAGGCAATCCACAAGTTTCCTAAGCCTAGAAATAAAAAACATGTAAAGTCCTGTATTACTCTTCTGTTAAATGGTCAAGTCTCAAATCCATAAGTAAAAACAGATAAAATACATTTATTAAACAGTCAAAATAAGAGTCAATTCTATGATTAATTTCATCCATTATGTTTCCATCTGTAGTCATAATCTGACCAAGATATTTATAGTTGTTGAATTTTTCTAATTTATTATTATCAATCTTTATTATTTTTTTTTGAGAAAATCCATTAAATTTTACTTTAATCTTTTTAAAATTTACCTCTAGTTTTATTTTATTAGATTTCATCTGATAACTCTTGCAACATTGCCTAATGCTCTGAAGCATTATTTTCAAAAACAATTACATAATCAGTAAAATCTAGATGACTTAAATAATCTCCATTTACTTTTGCATCTTTATCTTTCTCATTTTAATCCATGAAATACTTCTTGCAAACTACTGTAAAACGTTTTGGATATATGAAGTCATTTCTGTCATACACATTTCTCAGTGTTATTCTTTTTAGAATTATTATGTATTTAATCATTGCTGTTACATTTTTATAATTTTTTTTTCAAAATATCTTGATGATCTAATGCATTAATCACTAAAATAAATGTTTATACAATCAAATGCCTTTTCATAATCTACTAATACAAAGCATAATGACAACTCATATCCACTAGTTTTTCCAAAAATTCTCTCAATACATGAATATGATTCACTGTACTAAAACAATTTTTAAATCCAGCATGTTCTTTTGGTTGATTAAAATCTAATGTTTGCTATAGATGAAGTATAACTTGGTAAAAAGGTTGTATAGAACTGATAAAAGGGTAATATGTTTGTTATTTCTAATATCTTCTTTATCACTTTTTTAAATATTAATACTGCATTATCCAATCATCCAGTACATCTTTATCATTTAAACATTTGGTATATAAGTTTTCCAAAAAATGATTTACTTCTTCACCTTTGTCTTTTAAGATATCAGCTATAATTCTGTAATTACCTGGAGGCTTTCCCTTCTTCATAAATTTAATTGCATGTCTCATTTTTTTATTTAAAATCTTAAAAAATTCAGAAGATATAGCAATTGTAGGAAATACTTTTCCTTGTTCTTTATTGCTATATAATGCTTGACAGAACTCTTCTATACATATCATGATGTCATTTCTATTTTTTGTAATAGGTATATTTTTATCTTATTGCAGAAATAAGTTCCATACTAATATCAAGATGTTGTTTTACACTTTTGAGACTTTTATTCTCTTCTATAGCTTCCATTTGTTATATCATTATTATTTTTTTCACGCTATTTTACAAAATTCTAGATATTCATTCCTTCTTAATACATCATCACTTTTATATATTTTGATACTTCTTTTCATCATAAATTGTCTGATCCTATATCTTATTCAATATTGATGAATAATTGCTGATAAAATAGTATACATTAAATGTTATGTAAATGTTTGGATATATTTAATTAAAATTATGTGATTATAACATTATCATTATAAAATAAAATGATCATATAAATATTTATTAACATTAAAAGCAGCCTATATTATTTAGTGCAGTGGAGAGTAGTTAAGACTGGAGTTCAAGAACTATAAATTACCCAGCTCTATCATTTATGTTGCTTAAACTTCATATGAGCTCTCAGCCATTCAATTATTATTATTATTATTATTATTATTATTATTATTATTATTATTATTATTATTATTATTATTATTATTATTATTATTATTATTATTATTATTATTATTATTATTATTATTATTATTATTATTATTATTATTATTATTATTATTATTATTATTATTATTATTATTATTATTATTATTATTATTATTATTATTATTATTATTATTATTATTATTATTATTATTATTATTATTATTATTATTATTATTATTATTATTATTATTATTATATAAAAAACTACATTACTGTTTTAGCATCATTAAACATATTCAAATCTCACTGACAGATGAATATATAAATTATACTACATAATTATAGTATACAAAAGACAGTGATTTTTTTTTAACACTGAATAGAATTTATCAATTTCCAGTATTTCCTGTGGGAAATTGCTGCACGTCAAATTTTCTCAATTCGCATACCAACCACTTCAGATAAATAGATTTATGATTATTATTTTTAATCATTTATTAAACTAGACAGTATCCCTGGCCCAGATATAAATTTTTAGTTTCACTTAAAGATTAATTTCTCTTTTTCCATATGTAAACCAAATACACCAATTCAAAATTAAATTACTAATCAGAGAAACCATTGGTAGTAAATTTTTTATCTGATTTTGATTAATAATTTAATTTTCAATTGTAATAAATAATAAAAATCATATATAACTGTTATATATATATATATATATATTATAATTATACATAAAAGCCTTTTTCGGCTCAATTTTCAATTGTTGTAATCCGTTATATATATATATATATAATTTAAAAAGAAAGTAGCCAAAAATTCCGGGAAAACTATATATAAACAATATTATTACCAATTAATAAATGATTATTTTTATTAAGCAGTTTTATATATTGAGAATTTAAAAGGCAAAAAAAATAAACTCTTTTTATCATTGAAGGTATGTGTGTATTCCCAACAATTGTTGTCAAAATTGTTTTTTTTTAAAAAAAAAACAGTCATTTATTGGGAGAAAAAATCTTAAATCTAAATATATTCCTAAGCAATTTTAAAGACTTATTAGATTAAAAAAATTTCAGGAATACATTATAATATTCTGTGCAGTTATTTTAAGATCTATAAAAAAGTTCTAAGCGAATCCTCTACGAAAGAGTTAAAATTCATAAAATTAAAGTTAAAAAGAAGTATTTTAGTTTTGTTTTATACATTCATAAAGAAAATGGCCATAAAATATTATTCAATGATGCAAGAATTGTCTTGATACAATGAAATCAAAAGAAGCATAAAAATATTTTAATTAATCAACTACATGAGAACTTCCTTAAATATTAAGGGTTTTCTGACAACTGTATTTTAATTGTGGGTAAATATATGAGTGTATATATTTGTTATTTTTGTTTCTTATTTTCATATGATAAGATATATTCATCTAAAAGGTAACAATATGATCACACAGAGGCTAACCTCTCCATACAGTTGCACCACCAGTGCAAGCTAGAGTAATCAATGGATGCAAGAAGGTTTATATATAAAATCCCTATCTAGTGCCTACTCATCCAACATCACCAGACTAGTTTCCAGCTTGTGGCTTTCATCAGTGAGTAGCTTTGTATCTGGGAATACTGCACTTAGATCTTAGGATATTGAATGAGTAGGTGCTAGATATGAATTTTTTGCACAAATCTTTTTGCATCAATTGATTATTCTAGCTTGCACTGATTGCACTATTATATGGAGACTTTAGCCTCTGTGTAAACAGCTTGTGTAAGCATAATGTGAAATAAAACTATGATCATGAAATATAACAAAAAATGTGCAAATGCATTTAATAAATAGGCAACCCGCTAACATTAAAATACATGATTTGTGGGATTTGAATTGATGACGTTTGCTTCAGCTTTGTTTTTGTTTTTTTAATTTAATGGCAGTTGAGGCAGGTTTAAGAAATTAACCAAAAGTACTTCTGCGGATTTAAGGATTATTTATAATAGTTTGTTACCATTAAATTTATTATTTTTATTATAATTACAATTTTGTTTTAATAATTTTCAATAATTCAGCCATTGAGTTTACCATTAAAACTTACAAATTATTGTATAAAGTAAAAATTCAACCAGTCATTTCAAGATCAGTTATTTCTGAGTCAATAACATTTATGTTTAGCTGTCTATAAATAATGGACCAACTCCCACATCATAACAGTATTTTTACAATGGATAATTACTACCCAATTACATATTAAATTATAAATAACTTGTGTAACACCGTTTTTACATTTTAAATTACATTGCATTATGTCAAGTTCACTTAAGGCAGAGTGATAAGCAAAAGTAACATAAAGAAATTAATCTAAATTAATATAGTATGTAAATTGCATACAAAATATGCATACAGCTAGCAAGCTGTAATTTATAAACAAATGACACTATTAACTAATACATTTAAATTAGCCAATCAAAGAATTTCCAGACCAAACTTTCATATTATTGCATAATGTAATTATTCAACAAATGACTTTCAATACAATTTTTTCTGATCCTAAACACTCATCTTTAACTGTATATGACTAATTGCCAAATTTCCACATAATAATGAAACCCCTCAATTTTATAATCCAATGGGAGACTGGTACAATTTCAAAGAGTCAATAAATCTTGACACAGTCTTTAAATATTAATCTTATTATATTATGACAATTCACTCCATTAGGAAATCATGTTTTAAAATCTAATCAATATTTTGTTTGGTATTAGTAAATTTAATGAATTTCTGCTATGATGTGAATGTTTAAAAATTGTCATAGCTAGATAAAGTAAAATGTTATAGGCTCAGAAATAATTATCTTGGGGAACAATTTGTTGAATCATTATACAATAATTTAGAAAACTCATTGATTAGTTTGTTTAAAGTTATTAAAATAGTTATATATATATATACTTAAAACTTTTATATCATCTACATCCTTGAAACATATTAATAAAGTCATCTAAAAAAGATAAATTACACGCTATAATTAATGTATTTTTCTAAAGTGGGTGGTATCATTGATATGAATGCAAAAATTATGCCATTTGTAAATCAAATTACTTCTTTATGAGATTATTAAAATTATTAGAATTTACATCTTAATTACTAAATTGTAAGCTGGTTTAATTATTACTTTAGGACATTTATTGTTAATATAAAGTTTCATTTCCTAAAATATTAATGATTGTTTTATTATCTATACAATAATGTGGCAATTGAGTAAAAGTGAACATTTTTGTTTAATAATAAATTAGCATTAATACAGAGTTCTTTATTTTTAAATTATTAAAAGTATTTTAGTGCACCTCACTTTGAATCATTATTATAATAAGTATAACCTAAGTTTGATTCTTTATTGATTTTATAAGTATATATAATATAGAAATGAAATGGGAAATTATATCCCTTTGTGTTTTTTTATTTTATTTAATTTATTCCTTTATTTGTATGAAAAACATGCAATATCATTTTCATTCATTTACTGATTATCAATATAGTTGAAAGTTTACATACATATGTATTCCCATTAACAATACACTTATTTAGAGTTTGCAAATAATTTTATCAAAAGAATGAGTGAAAGGTTTAATTTTATGTGGTATTCAGTATTCTTTACAGCATCACAGTATTAACTAAATAAAACTAAAACTAGAAAGTAACAACAACAAAAAATTAAACAAATGCTTTTATTCCTATAAATGCACTAAAAACTAAAATATATATTTTCCTCCATTTTCACAATATTTTTGATATCATGCAATCAAAAATAAAAATTGAACTTTTTATTTAAAATTTGTAATTTAATATTTCTTATCCTATGCTTTGAAAGCTGGAGAAAAATTACTTTTTTTACATTTTATTGCATTTATGTAAATAATGTATTTCTTTATTTTTTATCACTTTTTATCATTGTTTAACATTTGACAAAATATAATTAATAAGATATAATAGTAATATTTTAAATACAGATATACTACAATTTATTTAAAAATTATTAGTAAATGATGTTAGTAATATAATTAATGTCGTTGTGTTTAACTTAATTTTTGATAAGTTTGAGGATTAAATATAGTTAATAAAAATATATTCTGTATATTATAAGTGAAAAAAAAAAACTAAAAAGAACTCTAGTTGTCAAAATGAAAATTTGTCATTAAAAAAATAATGATGAATTCAAAGTGCATAGAAGTTTGATATATTTTCTACTTATGAGAAAACTACATTATATTTGCTATTGTATCATTATTTTATATTCAGTGCATTGGCATTTTTCTTATCAATATTTAGATTAATCTGAGAACTTTGTATCTAAGAATATATTAGTTATAGGCAATTTTCTGGGAAAAAATACTTCTAAATCTCTTTTATGGTGTCAAAAACTTTTTATATTTATTCAGATCAAACTCAAATCTCGAATTATGTACATGATAATTGGATGCATTCATAGGTAACCAGTAACAAATTTCCAGTTTTTTAAATTAGTTTATACTAAAATTTCAAAGAAACAAAAAGTTGTTTATTTTTATATATTTATTCAAAGTAAATTAAATTCAATTAAAATAATTTTGTAAGAACGATCATTTTTGTTTATATTAACTGAAAAAATAATAAATTGAAAAAAAATATCAAGACTCTTTAAATCATGATAGATTAGTTGATGCCTCATTAAATGTTTTTCCCCTATGGAAATCCTTTTTTGATATATATTCATGTATTTGGTCATATGTTTATGATAAAATCCTCGACAAGGTGTTAAAAGCAGATAAAAAACAATTCCTAGAATGTCTGAAAGTAATGTGGTGAAAATTACACTCATAAATATTATTCATTGAGTGAATAATATCTAGTCTAATGAATGACTAATAAAAAATATTAATATACTTCAATTAAGAGGTTTGTGTCAAAGTTGTGAGGGATTAAGTTGACACTTATCAATCAAACTGTAGTAATTGTCTATCTATATATACATAGTAATGATAAGGATATGTGTAAGAGATTTCTAGCTAGGGCAACTGATAAATTCTAATTCAGTGTGAAAGTTAATCTTGATGATCACACTTCTTTTTCACATGACATTGGTCATATGTTTATGATTACACCACTCCACAATATGTTAAAAGTGGACAGAAACCAATCTCTACCTTGTGTGAGAGTGGTGTAGTGAAAATTACACTACAGAAATATTCATTAACAGGATAATCTCTAGTCTACTGAATGAGTAATAAAGATTAATATACTTCCATTAAGTGGCTTGTGTTAATGTTGTGAGGGCAGTAAGTTTTACACTTATCAATTTAACTATTGTAATTGGCTGTCTATATATACTGAACAATGTTAAAGATATGTGTAAGAGATAGCTAAGTGATAAGTGTTGTTTCAGCGTAAAAGTCCATCTTGATGATCATATATCTTTGTTCACATATTGGTTATGTATTTATGATTACATCTCTTCACGAGATGTTAAAAGTGAATAAAAACAAATCTCTACCTTATGTGAAAGTGGTGTAGTGGAAATTACACTACAGAAATATTATTCATTAAGTGGATAATTTCTAGTTTAATGAATGACTAATACAGTGATAGAATTTTAAATGTTGATATTGCAAATGAAGAAACCACTATACTATAGAGAAAGCTGTGATATTCAGTCTATTTTTATATATCAAAATATATAAATAAAAAAATTTAGTTTGAATAAGTTTCTATATCATAGCTATAACAATCAATATAAAAAAATAATAAAATTAAAATAAATTTATATTTTTGAAAAAAAATTGAATAGCATATTCTTGCTTTAAGATTTGCTTCCTTAATTTACAATCTTCATAATAATTAAAGTTGCATTTAAACAAATTTTATGTAAGGAGCTTTTATAGATAGTCTTTCTTTATACTATATTTGTATTCTATGGTGAAAGCCTATTGGGGACTATAAAAATAAATAAATATTTTTTTAAAAAACTATATTTTTTTAAATATTTCTGACATTTATATGTGTTTATTTTGTTGTGAGGCAATATGAAAAGATTATATATTATAAATATGTTGCAATCCATCTATTATTATTAATTTCTTGTTTCTTTTGCTTTTATGAAAACATAATAGCAGTCTTATTATCAGAAGAAATTGCCCACTATAGTTTTTTTCATGTTTTTAAATCCAAATCAGCTTTATAAATGCTTCTCAATTTCACAAAACTATTAGTATTAAATATTGAATTTTAAATTTAGAAAGAATAATAAAAAAAGAATAAAATGTATATGCTTTCACTATAAATGAACATAATCATTTTAGTTGCTACAAGACAAAAAATTATTGCTGCCATATTGCAAGATGTGATTAACATGGAACAGTGGCAGCTAATATATCATAAAATGTATTAAATTTATAAATTTCAATATTTTTTGTTTGTTTATTTTCATTTTGGATAGTATATATATATATATATATATATATATATATATATATATATATATATATATATATATATATATATATATATATATATATATATATATATATATATATATATATATATCAGTAATATAGCATATATTGCAAGTTCACTATATATAAGTCATCAGTACAATTTATATAATTTAAGATCAATAAAATATTGTATTAATTTTATGTATAATTTTTTGTTAATAAACATAACTTATAACACTGAAGAGAATTCATACCCGAAATGCATTATTAAAAAAACTCTTGCATTGGCAGAAAGTAATTATAATTAATTCATAGAATCAAAAAATAATTTACTTTAAATTCAAAATATATAAAACTCAATTGAAAAATTAATGCTTAATATTAAAAAAGTGTTAATTAATGACTAAACATTTTACTAAGCGTATTCTTTTAAAAAGGTATTTCAGCAGATAAAATTTAAAAAAACAAAACTATATTTTTTCATTGATTGTCCATCAATTTTATAATTAGTGAGATAATATTTCTTAAGTTATGATTTATTAATTTAAAAGAAAGCATGAAGAAAAAAAATAACTAACTACAATGTACATTTTAAAATTAAAAAAAAAAAAAAACAACTTAACATGAATGCACATTTCAAGTTGGATTTTTGATACACTTTATGTCCTGTTATGAATTTTTTTTTATTTTTGTAATTAACAGATCTGGTGTTCAATTTTTATTTAAATAAAGCTTTGAAAAATGTTTGTATTTTATATAAATGCAGTGAATTTAAATAAAAATTTAATAAAGAAATGTAATGTGTAGTATTAAACCACTAAACATCACATGATCACTATCTCATACTAGCACAATAATTGTTATTAAACAATTCAAAACAAAACAACACTCTCCATATAGTAGTGCCATCTTGTGCTAACAAGAGCAATCAATGGATGCCAGAAGGCTTGTGCATAAAATCCCTATCTAATGCCTACTCATCCAATATCCCCAGACTAGTTTCTGGCTTGTGGCCTTCATCAGTGAGGAGCCTTGGATCTGAGAGCACTGCACCTAGATCTTAGGATCTAATGCAACCCTCCAGCACCCACCTTTTAACTCTATTTAACTACAAAACTATGAGAATGAAATTGAAAACACTATTAATATTTTCAATCCAAGCTCAATAGCTTATATAGTCATATGGTCTGAACTCAATTCAGCACCCATACATTTTGTCTTTGCTCTTTAACAACCTTAGCCACCATTATCCTATTAGGCAGGATTGGTGTTAAACCACTAAACATCACATGATCACTATCTCATACTACACAATAATTGTTATTAAACAATTCAAAACAAAACAACACTCTCCATATAGTAGTGCCATCTTGTGCTAACAAGAGCAATCAATGGATGCCAGAAGGCTTGGGGATATTGGATGAGTAGGCATTAGATAGGGATTTTATGCACAAGCCTTCTGGCATCCATTGATTGCTCTTGTTAGCACAAGATGGCACTACTATATGGAGAGTGTTGTTTTGTTTTGAATTGTTTAATAACAATTATTGTGCTAGTATGAGATAGTGATCATGTGATGTTTAGTGGTTTAACACCAATCCTGCCTAATAGGATAATGGTGGCTAAGGTTGTTAAAGAGCCAAAGACACCAAAATGTATGGGTGCTGAATTGAGTTCAGACCCATATGACTATATAAGCTATTGAGCTTGGATTGAAAATATTAATAGTGTTTTCAATTTCATTCTCATAGTTTTGTAGATAAATAGAGTTAAAAGGTGGGTGCTGGAGGGTTGCATTAGATCCTAAGATCTAGGTGCAGTGCTCTCAGATCCAAGGCTCCTCACTGATGAAGGCCACAAGCCAGAAACTAGTCTGGGGATATTGGATGAGTAGGCATTAGATAGGGATTTTATGCACAAGCCTTCTGGCATCCATTGATTGCTCTTGTTAGCACAAGATGGCACTACTATATGGAGAGTGTTGTTTTGTTTTGAATTGTTTAATAACAATTATTGTGCTAGTATGAGATAGTGATTATGTGATGTTTAGTGGTTTAACACCAATCCTGCCTAATAGGATAATGGTGGCTATGGTTGTTAAAGAGCCAAAGACACCAAAATGTATGGGTGCTGAATTGAGTTCAGACCCATATGACTATATAAGCTATTGAGCTTGGATTGAAAATATTAATAGTGTTTTCAATTTCATTCTCATAGTTTTGTAGTTAAATAGAGTTAAAAGGTGGGTGCTGGAGGGTTGCATTAGATCCTAAGATCTAGGTGCAGTGCTCTCAGATCCAAGGCTCCTCACTGATGAAGGCCACAAGCCAGAAACTAGTCTGGGGATATTGGATGAGTAGGCATTAGATAGGGATTTTATGCACAAGCCTTCTGGCATCCATTGATTGCTCTTGTTAGCACAAGATGGCACTACTATATGGAGAGTGTTGTTTTGTTTTGAAATTGTTTAATGTGTAGTATATTGTTGAAGTTTTAATAATCTAAACATCACATGATCACCATGTCTTGTGCTTACACAAACTGTTCACACAGAGGCTAAACTCGTCATACATAGCACCAACAGTGAATGCAAGAAGATTTATGCATAAAATCCCTATTTAATGCCTACTCATCCAATATCCACAGACTAGTTCCCAGCTTGTGGCTTTCATCAGTAAGAGTCTTAGATCTGAGAACACTGCACCTAGATCTTAGAATTTAATGCAACCCCCAGCAGTTACCTTTTACCTTAGTAGTTAACCTTAAAGCTTTGAATCCAAAATGAAAACACAATAATGTTTCCATTCAAACTTATTAGCATATATAATAGTATAGGTCTGAACTCTGTTCAGCATCCATACTATTTGGTGTCTTTGGTTCTTTAATAACTGCAGCCACTATAATTCTATTGGGAAGAATTGTTTTAAGCTACTAAACATAAAATAATCACCATTTCATATGCTTAAACAAGTTGTTTATACAAATGCTAAACTCTCCATACAGTAGTGCCACCAGTGCAAGCCAGAGTAATCAATGGATGCAAGAAGGTTTGTGCATAAAATTCCTTTCTAGAGCCTATTCATCCAATATTCCCACACTTGTTTTAATAATCTAAATGATTATTTTTGTCAATATTAAAAGTATATATTTTAAACAGCTGCTATTATTACGAATATCAGGAATAAATTACAAGGTTATTGATTTAAATGTTAATAATTGATATTCCTAATTTTCAGAAACACTTCAATGAATTTTAATTAGAACTTGCAAATCATTTTCAAATATTAACAGATTTTAAATATTATTCAGATATGAACAAAATCAATAGGAAGATAACCAATACAGTTTTAAAAACTTTATAAAGATACCTAATGCAAACAAAGCAGCAATTGATCAATAAAATGTCTACTGAGACTAGAGAATTTATTAAAAAAGAAAGAATTTGAAAAATATAAAAATGATGCATTAAGAGGGATTGAATATCAAGAAATTTTGTAAAATTGTGTAAAAAAAGTTAACAATGATATAAGAAAATGTAATTGTGAAGTAACAAAGAAAGTCTCAGTAGTATAAAACAACACTTTGGTATTGGTAAGAAATTTATTTTTGCAATAAAAAAAAAGATGGAACTATTATTAAAAAGAGAGATGGCATCAGGAAATGTATAGAAGTCTTCTATCAAGAATTATATAATAATAAAGAACAAGGAAAAGTATTTCCTACAACTACTATATTTTCTCAATTGCCCAGAATTTTATATAAAGAAGTGAGACATGCAATTAAATTTATAAAAAAGGGGAAAGCTCCATGTAATGATGAAATTATAATCAATATGTTAAAAAAATTGCTAATGAAATAGAAATAGATTATGGCAAAGTTATGCCAAATGTCTAAATGATAAAGATGTACCAGATGATTTGAAGAATAGTATTACTATTAATATGTTTAAAAGGTGATAAAACAGATATTAGAAATTACAAGCTTATCTGTCTTTTATCAGTTCTATACAAAATTTTTACCAAGATAATTACAAATCATCTGCAGACAATTTTGGATTTTGACCAACCAAAATAATAAACTGGATTTAAAAGTGGTTTTAGTACAGTAGATCATATTCACATATTGAGAGCAGCAATAGAAAGGACCAATGAATATGAGTTGTCATTATCCTTTGAATTTGGAGATTATGAAAAGATATTTGATCCTATAAGCATTTCTTCAATGATTAAAACATTGGATCATCAAGATATAAACCCAGGATATTATTATGTTTTGAAGAATGTGTTTAGCGTCAATTAAATTACATAATGATACAGAGAAGATTGAGAAGGGTGTGTGAGTGACCCCTCTGAATCATTTTACAGCAGAGCTGCAAGAAATAATTTGTGGATTAAAATGAGAAGCTAAAAGAATAAAAGTAAATGAAGATTATGTAGGTCATCTAGATTTTGCAGATGATGTACTTGTTTTTGCAAGTAATGCTTTAGAGCTTCACGAAATGTTGTACGTTATCAGATGAAAGTAAATAAGTAGGACTAAAGGCAAACATTAAAAAAACTAAAGTAATGTTCTATAGATTTTCTCAAAAAAAAGTATGATAATGATGAGTTAAAAAAGTTAACAACTACAAATACCTTGGCCAGATTATTTAATATATATATATATATATATATATATATATATATATATATATATATATATGTGCCAGAGTTTTAATATATATATATATATATATATATATATATATATATATATATATATATATTCATGGAGTTTTTCGTGACCAAATCTTTCTCTTGGGTTTTCATACCTTCATACTTTATGTTCATTATTACTTTTTCTCTGTATAAATATATCATTCTTTTATCTCTTTTATTTTTACTCCAGTCCATGCTTTTCTATTATTTTACTATGTTTTATTTGCTCCAGTGGGTAATTTATCTTAACATTATACTATAGTAATTTTTTCAACTTCTTCATATATGTTTATTACTTCTTGATCAATACGATTACTCAATTTTATAAATATTTGAATAACCACTGGACTCTTTGATTATGCTTTCATTCTAACCATCAACAATCTCCACATTTATTGGAATATCAGTTACAAAACTTTATATCCATTATAACTGTTTTTGTTTCCATAATATAGTATAACGTTTTTTTATGTTTTTTGTCATGATCCATTCATTCTGCTTTATGAATATTTTTCTCTTTTGTTTTTTATTTAAAATCGTAAAAATGTTGATTGAATAAGAATAAAAAGTAAAATGTTTATAAATAATATTACGAAGAAGAAGAAAAGTTATAAATTAAAAAGACATCTAGTTAACATTTTGTATCCTCTCTTAGATATTTAATTAAAAAGGGCAATTACATGTTATTTTGCTTTTTTTTTCCGATATGTTAACATTAATGATTTGCCTTAGAAAATGAATATTTTTATTTAAATAATGAAGATATATTTCTTATTAAATTTTTAAATAGCTAATAATAAAATCTTTCAGGATTTTTAATTTTATAAATTAAAAATGATTTCTGTATTGTAATCAAGCTAACCTACACTATATATAACGCCATAAAATGAAAACTTTATATTTTTTATTTCATATCTTTAAAGTTAACATTTTGATTTAGAGTGTAATTAGTCTCATACGAATTGATGGCTATACTGTATTGTGTTTCAAATGATAGCTAATAATTACTTTTAATTAACCATTTATAACTTCTGATTTCCCATTTAAGACATCAACATATTATGGTGATGTAGTGTAAATAAATAATGCTCTCCAATCACTGTATAAAATACTTAATATGATAATATTAAAAATAATAATTATATTTTTAAATTAAATATATCCAATTTTGATGACACATTGTGAAAGGGTTTATTTTTCAGCCTTCAAACATGATTTTTACTATAGTTTTTTTTTTTACAATTAATTAATTGGGTTTATGCATAATCATGTTGGATGAAGACCTGTTTAATTAATAAAGATATATATTTTTATGTGTCAAAGCAATGACCAGGAAACAAACCCAGGCCACCTGCTTGGAAGGCAGCTATGCTAACCATAAGGCCACCAATACTTGACAAAAAATACCTTACATACATTTTTACAATAAGAAGTCTAAATACAATGATAGTTTAAACTTATTGATTATTTCATTGACATTACACATTTATTACTAATGCACAGAATTCACTTCAATATTTTAGATTCCTTTATTAATCAATCATTATCTAATCTTTTTTTTAAATCCTCAAATTTATTAGTAAATAAAAAAATTTAAATAAATTATAATTAACAAATATATTTTGTATTTTTATATTGGACTATTTCCCCATCTAATATGTGTATTGAATGTCTTTAGAAAAAATTAACTTTATGTAAATATTCTAAATGCATTCAACTGTCAGTAACAGCACATCAAACAGCTTAGTATATGCAGAAAGTTTCAAGAGGTATTATTGTCCCCTCTTCTTCTGATGTTGCTGATCTGAATATTTAAATAAAGTTGAATTTTTCTAAAAACATTCAATACACATATTAGATGATGGAAATAGTCCAATATAAAAATACAACTAGAACAGCATCATCACAAACCTTCAGGAAAGCATTAGAAAATATATGTTCATGAATGGTTTTACTTGAGATTCTAGTAGTTAATGTCCTACATATTTGTTTTAAAGGTGGAGTCCAAGATCCATGAATAGTAATCAAAATGAACTCTTAAAAAATTAACCATTGGATTACTTTTTTTATTGTAGAGAATTGTATTTATTATTGAAGAAGAAAACTATTATATTCAGATTAACACAAATTGAATGGATTCAACAACTAGGTTTACTAGTAAAACTGTACTTTTGTGTCTGACTAGAAAACTGCATTTCTGCCTATTTTAACATACCATTATAAATTATTATGGATCAAGTAAAAATATTTCAACTTAAACTAGAATTAGTAATAGTGGCAAAAATATTAAACTGGAATAGATTGAACAGTTAATATAAAAAAATCAATGAATTCATGATCAAAAGATAAAAACTATATAAGAATAAACTTTTATACAACATTTGTGGATAGATATTCAATAGATCTTTAGGTTACAACCAATATATTAAGAATATAATATTTATTAATATACAGGTCACTTTTTAGAATTATTAAAAGTAATAATAAAAGAAAAATATTTCTCCAAATAATATGCAAATATTTAATTTTCGTTTTTAATATTTAATATTCAAGCTTTTTTTTTAATATTATGCACTATGATTTTTTTAATAGTAATATATATGTGTTGCGTCTATAACCTGAAATTGAAATCAGGCTGAGTAAAATCTAAAAATAGTTTTACATTGAAATCAATATTAAGATTTTTCTTTTAGTAAGTGGCCTTTCAATTTTAGTGAGTGAATAAGTAACTAGCCATTCTTAGCTAGAGGGCAAAATCTATAACCAGTTCAATTAACCATCAAATATTGTTTGATAAAAGAATATCTGTTTTTTATCTAGAGAATAAAATCATTGCAACAAGTCTGGTGATTTTATTATTTCTTTATGAAGAGTTATTGAAAAGGGTTTTGCTTTACAGTGAATTTTTAAAAACGTTTTATCTATATTACAATTTTAGTATATAAATATACATTTATAATATAAATATTTTAATAATAATAATAATAATAATAATAATAATAATAATAATAATAATAATAATAATAATAATAATAATAATAATAATAATAATAATAATAATAATAATAATACATTTATTTCAATAAAGTATTTTTTTAAATATATATATATAATTGTTTTCGTTTTTTTTTAGGTTGTTCCAGATGGATCTTTTGAAGATGCTTTAATAAATTATTTGTTTGCGAAGAAAATTATTGAAAAATTAGAAAAAAATATGGATGCCACAGATTTAATCCAGAAAAGAGCTTACGTCAAATCTTGCTTTCTTAGCCCAGTTTCTTGCTTTGGATCCGGCGGCAAATAAACATTTTACGTATCGGACTTTCTACCTACATCCATCCTTTTTTGTTTGCCTCTTGTTCTGTCATTTTTTTTATATTTTAGTTTTATATTTTGCAATGAACTCAGACATTCAGGATATTTTTCAATTTTTAATTTTTCGATTTTGCTCCCATGACCCAAAATTTTCAGGTTTTACTTTTGTATAAAATGAGCATATACCTATACCACATATATGTGTATATAATAATAGATGTTTATTACATCACTATATTTAATAAAATATTGCCTTGCTTTATTTTTAAAAATGCTTAGTATTTTTCATAAACTATACCGATCGGTCCATGTACATATTGAGTATTTTTTGTTGTAGATGTTTTTGTTGATAATAAAAAAAATTGCAATTCGTAAAAAAAAAAATGTGTCTGTCTAATTGAATTTACTTTAAAAATTATTATATTAATATTTTTCAAGTTTAATAAAAAGTTTAGAAAATACAAAATAATCATATCCATGTTATTTTAGAAAACTATTAAGTATTTTTTCTTTAAAAGTTTATTTAAAGCGATGAAAATATATGACAAGTTATTGAAAGTATAATTAAAAGGTAAAAATAAAATAGTGTATATGTAAAAAAAAAAAAAAAGTCAAATAACATTTGAGATTGCATTATAATTAAGGTTTTAACAAGTAAACAAGTTTGTATAATTAATTGACCATTGAAATTTATATATATATATATATGTGTGTGTGTGTGTGTGTCAAATTGTCTGATTGATATATGCTGTAGTTTTTATAAATAAAAAAATTGGAGTAGTTAAATACTGAAAAGATTGAACAAATCAAAAAAACAATGGTAAAATAAATATAAAAATTAAGTTGGATTAAATATTATTAGAAGTAAAAAAAAATAATGATAATATTAAACATGATAGAAAGAATATATATATAATACATATTTTGCGGGTTCATCTGTGTTAAAAACTTTTAATATTAATATACTGACGTTTCGACTTGGTCACACAAGCCATCCACAGAGTTATAAAAGGTAGAAAGACGGTTGTAGAGGCGCTAGAATCACTGATTTGAATAAAATGTTAAAATTCCACCAATAGCAAAAAATGTTAAATTTAGGAATGTTTTTTAAAAAAATCTTTCCAAATAGGAGGAAGTTTGCATGTATCATCTCACTTATTGATACAATCTGGCCTTTTAAGTATCTCAATGGCTTCTCTAATTTTGCATTGGTAAAGATTATCACATCTGGATATGATCCTGGTACTAGAAAAATCAATTTTATGACCTGAATTTATAGTATGGAGGGAGAGTGCTGATGATGATGAGTGTTGTTTAACTGCATTAGCATGCTCATCTCTCCTAACACTGATGTGACGATTACTCATACCTATGTAAGAAGCTTTACAATTTTTACATGAGATTTGATAGACACCATGAGATTCAAGAGGGATTGAATCCTTAGGCTTGTTTTTATATTGCTGATCTTTTGATGAGCAGAAAATGCTGTATCTATATTATAGCATTTTAATATATGTCTGATACTGTCTGTAGTTCCTTTTATGTATGGAACACAAATCCTAATAGCTGATTTATCATCTTTTTGTTACCTATTTTGTCTATTTTGGGCTTGAAATAAGGCTTTTTTTTTATAAATTTGTAATTATAACTATTTGCTAATAAAACACTATTAATATGATTTATTTCTTCTTTCAGATGTGTCTCATCTGAAAGGTTAATTGCTCTATTTAAAAGAGTTTTGGCTACAGAAACTATCTGAGTTGGGTGATGATGAGAATGGAAATGCAAATATCTGTCTGTGAGTGTATCCTTTCTGTAAATAGAAAAAGATAAACTATTTGGTGTTCTGGTGACTAGAACATCAAGAAAAGGGAGTTTTCCATCAGACTCTGTCTCCATTGTAAATTTAATATGAGGATGCATATTATTTAAATGTATGAAAAAATCATCTAATTTATTTTTTCCATGTTGCCATATGACAAAAGTGTCATCTATGTATCTGAGCCAAATGAGAGGTTTTATAGATGATGATTCTAAAGCACGAGTTTCTATATATTCCATGAATAAATCAGCTATTACTCCTGAGACAGGTGAGCCCATAGGAGTACCAAAACCTTGTCTGTAATGCTGTCCATTGTATACAAAATATGTATTTAAGAGACAATGTTTAATTAAAGCAATAATATGGTCTGGTAAATTGCAACATTGTGAGATTATATTTAATGCAGTTAAACAACACTCATCATCATCAGCACTCTCACTCCATACTATAGATTCAGGTCATAAAATTGATTTTTCTAGTACCAGGATCATATCCAGATGTGATAATCTCTACCAATGCAAAATTAGAGAAGCCATTGAGATACTTAAAAGGCCAGATTGTATCAATAAGCAAGATGATACATGCAAACTTCCTCCTATTTGGAAAGATTTTTTTAAAAAACATTCCTAAATTTAACATTTTTTGCTATTGGTGGAATTTTAACATTTAATTCAAATCAGTGATTGTAGCACCTTTACAATCATCTTTCTACCTTTTATAACTCTGTGGATGGCTTGTGTGACCAAGTCGAAACGTCAGTATATTAATATTAAAAGTTTTTAACACGGATGAACCCGCAAAATATGTATTTTATATATTTAACCCGTGCAAATCTTCATTTTAACATATATATATATATATATATATATATATATATTTCAACATATATATATATATATATATGTGTGTGTGTGTGTGTGTGTGTGTCAAAGTCACTGGATAAAAAAAACAGTATTAAAGATTGTTAGCTGCATTTCAAGTAAACTTTTTTTTCTCAACTGGATCAAGTTTGTAGCTTTTTCAAAGTCTACATACCATTGTTTGTATTTATTAAAGATCATTACACAAATTTAATAAGTTTGATAAAAATACATTTTAATAGACATTAATTAACATGTCTCTCTCTACCCCAAATCCGCAAGTCAACTTTTGAAATTCAAGAGTAGGCCTTATAATTTTCAGAATTGTGAACTTGTAGAAATGGAGAAAATGATGAAAAGTTAGAAAATTATGAATTTATACAATGAATATTACATATGTATTTAAACCTTATTAAATTAAAAGTTTATATTAATATCCATGTTCTGAAGAAGATTTCTGGAGCAATCGAAACTGTCATAGTAGGTTGTAAAAAAACATTATAAAAGTAATAAAGAACATGGATGAGACTAATATTATATGGATTTGGCAATGCAATATGAAAGATAAAAGTTTATATCTAAGATTAATATATATATATATATAACAAATTTAACTTAAAAACAATAGTGAATAATCTTGTATGCATTAATGTGCTTGCTAAAATAATAACTTCTAATTATATAGAAAGTAGGTTGAAGTAAAGAAGGATTTCCCTCTTTTCTTCCAAAGCATAAGCTTATGGTTAAGACCTATAGAGGTCTCTACCTTTGCATTTTCACATACCTATTTTTGAGGTTTACAGCCTTAATAAATATTACTTACGTAATCAATGTGCATTTAAATAAATTTATAATAACTTCTTATTATATATATATATATATATATATATATATATATATATATATATAGTCTTATAAATAATTATTAGAAAATATAGTAATTAAAAATTTTTAAAAAGAAAAATGTTAATGTCACTTAGGAATGCTTTCAACTATCCTCATAGTATTTGTCAACTGATACATTGAAAGGAAAACTTTCCCATAATTCCATGATCTTAACATTTGCTGCCTGCCTATTAATTAAGAATTGCTTGTATTTATATATTAACATAGCTTCCTTGATTTTTATTCTATTATTATTTCTTTCAGTTTACAATATTTTTACACTATTATAATTGGGATCAACTTCCACTTTTTATGACCATAATAAATAATGTATATATGGTTTTGATTTCAATTATAATAATGTAAAAAAATTGCAAACTGAAAAAAATAATAAAAGCAAAATCAATAACACTATATTAATATATAAATACAAGCAAAACTTAATCAAGAGGCAGACAGCAAATGTTAAGTTCATGGAATTATGGGAAAGTTGACCTTTCAAAGTACTTGTTGACAAAGACTATGAAAATAGTCAAAAGTGCTCCTAAGTGGCATTTATATTTTTGTTCTTTTTAAAAAAAAATTTAATTACTGTATTTTCTAATATTTATTTATAAATTTACAAGAAGAAATACAGACATTGATTCGTAATATTATATATATATATATTATAATGGTATTATGAGGTGGAGGATATTTAAACAAAATAATGAATCTTAAATTTTTAATTGAAATGAAACAGAGACCTATAGATTTGATCAACCAGTACACAAAATTAGCATCAATTATCTCTAATTTATCGATAATAATTTATACATGATATATATTATATTTGTCTTTTTCTATTTTGTAGCAATGCTGAAATTATTTACCAATACCCTACTTTTTCTTATGCCATCTTTCTACTGATCAACCTAAAAGTAATGTGAAGATGATAATTTAAACTTACCATAACTGATTACTATAATTTTCAAAGTATAGCACCATAATTATCACAAAAGCAATCCAATATTTATGATATATTTGTTAGGTCACAAAATGATAACTGTTTTACATATAATTATTAGCTATAATACATGTAATTAATAAAGTGATATCCACAGTTCCATTAACAAAGTTTAAAATAATATACTACTATTGATAATACATGGAAGAAAGATGGTCAAAGTCTATAATATTTAACAAACAGAATTATTTTAAATAGGGATTAAACTTGGCATAAATGGGCAATTTCACTATAAAATATACCACTTGAAAATTTATTTATTATAGTAATAACCTTAAACTATAGTATATCTATAATTTTTATTGAAAAATTAGCTTTAATGTGTGGACTATATAGATATCATCATCATCAACCACTATCAATCCACTGCAGGATGAAGGCTTCTCCAAGTTTAATCTATCTTCTCCGATCTTTAGCTTCTCTTTTCCACAACACTCCTGCACATTTTCTTATTTCATCCATCCATCTCACATGTGGTCTCATTCTGAGTCTTTTAAAATGTCTTGGAATCCAGTTTAAAATTTCAAATGTCCATCTATTATCATTTCTTCTAGCAATATGTCCAGCCCAACTCCATTTCAATCTTTTAGTTTTTTCAATAAGGTCAGTAACACCTGTTTGTTGTCTTACCCATACATTGCATTTTCGATCTCTTCTTGTTACTCCCAACATACATCTCTCCATACTCCTTTGAGTAGTCTCTGTATTGCTCTTCTATTAAGTGTCCAAGTCTCAGATCCATAAGTAAGAAATGGTAAGACACATTTGTTAAAAACCATTCTTTTCAAACACATAGGCATATTTCCTTTAAGTATCAAGTTATTTCTACCAAAAGCACTCCAACCAACTTTAATTCTATGATTAATTTCCTCCATTATGTTTCCATCTGTATTAATAATCTGACCTAGGTATTTGTAACTGTTAACTTCTTCTATATGCACACACATATCCGATTACCACAAATGTATTATTAAAAATGCAAATGTAAAATATCTAATAAAAAACATATACATATATATATATATAAAATTAGATTCCAACCAGTAACCACCTAAACATTCACAGTAAATATAGCAACCAATATTTCTAACTGCTGTCAAAGCAACCTTCACACCTTTTAATATATATATATATATATATATATATATATATATATATAATATTAATCTATATATATATATATATATATATATTATAAGATTAATAGATGGCATTTTACCAAAAACACTGACCAAGCGGAAATTTGTTTTCATAAACAACAAAAGAGTCAGAATACACTAACTCTTTCATCTTGCCCACCCTCAGATCAGCTAATTTCAAGCTAATTTGCTATCATCAGTTAAGGATAGAGCTAGAAACTACATCTAAACACTGACTCCAAGTGTTTATGCAAAAAGTTTCTATCAGTTTGCAAGCATAAAATTTTCAGACCAGTAAAGTCGTCAAACACAGCCTAACAAGCCAGATAGCTATATGGGTCTGATCTCAGTTCAGTTTCACCACATAGTCAAAGACTCTGCAATATATATCATTGCAAAAACCTTTAAAGGTACATTTATGAAAAGCAAAAACAAGTTATAATCACGTTAACCTGCTTGTTTTTTTTTGTTTTTCACACACACATATATATATATATATTTATCATATATATATATATATATATATATATATATATATATGGCTGCAGAAAGGAGTTTGCTATTAACTGAAAGGAGACCCTTTGATTCCTCTTGGAGGCCTTAAAGGAACCGAGCAGGGCAAATTCCTAATGTCCACTCCATACGTTCTTGTCGTTGCAGCTGTTATTACTATATGTTTATTCATATAGTATACGAACATGGTTGGGCTGCTCACCAACACGCATTAGCCAGCGTGGTGAGTTTATTGGCTTTTTACCTCTGAGTTTAAGATCAAGAAACACCATGGTCTTTCTTCTCAGTGCCTGATAAGGCAGAATGAATGTTTGTGTAAATGATAAAGATTTTTCCCAATTATACAATTATGACAGACAAAAATAAAGCATGGCCCTTAATCCCAGGAGGCTGTAAAGTCACCAACCAAGGCAGCGGTTGGTGGCCGAAGGCGGAGGGTGCTAAAAATATCCTGGAGGCGGACCCAGGCTGCCATTTGATGATGACTTTTTATTTAGGTACTTACAACTGCAGATCACTTTCAAGTGAAGGAAGATTGCAAGAATTAGAAGAAGAACTCTCTTATATTAAATGGGATATTATTGGACTTTGTGAAGTTAGAAGAAAAGGTGAAGAGACAATTGATTTAAAAAGTGGACATATGCTCTATTATAAAGGCACAAATATTGGAAATACAAGTGGAGTAGGATTCATTATAAATAAAAAGTGGAAGAACAATATTGTGGAGATTGATGGTGTATCAGACAGAGTGGCAAGATTAGTTATACAACTTAATAGCTGATATCAAATGCAGATAATTCAGGTTTATGCCCCAACAAGTTCTCACAGTGATGAAGTAGTAGAAGATTTTTATATGGATGTACAAAAGGCTTTTGATCAGAGTAAACAACATTTTAAAATTGTTATGGGAGATTTTAATGCTAGAATTGGTAAACAAATGAAAGATGAAAGTGTTGTAGGTAATTTTGGTTATGGTAATAGAAATGAGAGAGGACATAGACTTGTGGAGTTTGCAGAGAAGGAAAAACTTTATATTATGAATTCTTTTTTTGAGAAAAATGTTAGAAGGAAATGGACATGGAAGCATCCAAATGAAGGTACAGCAGAATTGGATTATATTTTGACTAACAGGAAATACATATTTCAAGATTGTAATGTTCTTAATAAATTTAACACAGGAAGTGATCATCGATTAGTAAGGGGTAAGATACATGTTAATGTAAAACTAGAGAGACAAAAATTATTAAGAAAAACTATATTTACAGTTGATATTCCTAATCTTCAGAAACATTCTAATGAATTTAAATTAGAACTTACAAATCGGTTTCAAGTATTAGTAGATTTTGAACATGATTCAGATTTGAATGAAATTAATATGAAAATAACTGATACACTTTTAAAAACTGCAACAAAGATAGCTGGTAGAAAAAAGCAGCAATTGACTAATAAAATTTCTACTGAGACTAAAGAACTTATGAAGAAAAGAAGGAATATGAAGATATGCAAGAATGATGCATTAAAAAGAATTGAATATCTCGAATTTTGTAAAATGGTGCGGAAAAGAGTTGAAAATGATATAAGAAAGTATAACTGTGAACTAGCAAGAAAAGCTGTAGAAGAAAATAAAAGTCTTAAGAATGTAAAACAACATTTTGGTATTGGTAGGAAATTTATATCTGCAATAAGGAAAAAAGATGGAATTATTACTAAAAAGAGGGATGACATTATGAAATTGGTAGAAGATTTTTATCAAGAATTATATAGTAATAAAGAACAAGTACCTCCTATATCTATTACACCTTCCAAATTGCCCAGAATTTTAAATGAAGAAGTGAGAAATGCAATTAAATGTATGAAAAAAGAAAGGCTCCAGGTAATGATGGAATTATAATTGATATATTAAAAGAAGCAGGTGAAGAAACAGAAAAAATATTAGCAAAGTTATATACCAAATGTCTAAATGATAAAGATGTACCGGATGATTGGAAGAATGCAGTAATAATATTAATATTTAAAAAAAGTGATAAAGGAGATATTAGAAATTACAGACTTATCAGCCTTTTATCAGTTTTATATAAAATTTTTACCAAGATAATTACAACTCGTCTACAGAGAACCTTGGATTTTCACCAACCAAGAGAACAAGCTGGATTTAAAAGTGGTTTTAGTACAGTAGATCATATTCAAGTATTGAGAGAAGTTATAGAAAGGACAAATGAATATGAGTTGTCATTATGTTTTGGATTTGTAGATTATGAAAAGGCATTTGATTCTATAAACATTTCTTCAGTGATTAAAGCATTGGATCATCAAGGTATAGATCCAGGATATTGTCATATTTTAAAGAATATTTATAAAAATGCAACAGCAACAATTAGATTAAATAATGATACTGGGAAAGTCAACATTGAGAAAGGTGTAAGACAAGGTGACTCCATATCTCCAAAACTTTTTACAGCAGTGCTGCAAGAAGTATTTTGTGGATTAAAATGGGAAACTAAAGGAGTGAAAGTAAATGGAGATTATTTAAGTCATTTAGATTTCGCAGATGATGTAGTTGTTTTTGCAAATAATGCTTCCAAGCTGCAGGAAATGTTGCAGGAGTTATCAGATGAAAGTAGGAAAGTAGGACTAAAGATAAATGTTAAAAAGACTAAAGTAATGTTTAATTGATTTGCTCAAAATATGAAAATAAAGATTGATTATGATGAATTAGAAGAAGTTAAGAGTTACAAATACCTAGGTCAGATTATTAATACAGATGGAAACATAATGGAGGAAATTAATCATAGAATTAAACTTGGTTGGAGTGCTTTTGGTAGAAATAACTTGATACTAAAAGGAAATATGCCTATGTGTTTGAAAAGAATGGTTTTTAACAAATGTGTTTTACCAGTTCTTACTTATGGATCTGAGACTTGGACACTTAATAGAAGATCAATACAGAGACTTCATACCACTCAAAGAAGTATGGAGAGATGTATGTTGGGAGTAACAAGAAGAGATCGAAAACGCAATGTATGGGTAAGAGAACAAACAGGTGTTAACTGACCTCATTGAAAAAATTAAAAGATTGAAGTGGAGTTGGGCTGGACATATTGCTAGAAGAGATGATAATAGATGGACAATTGAAATTTTAAACTGGATTCCAAGAGATTGTAAAAGACCCAGAAGGAGACCACATGTAAGATGGATGGATGAAATAGAAAATGTGTAGGGGTGATGTGGAGAAGAGAAGCTAAAGATCGGAGAAGATGGATTAAACTTGGAGAGACCTTCATCCTGCAGTGGATTGATAATGGTTGATAATGATGATATATATATATATATATATATATATATATATATATATATATATATATATATATATATATATATATATATATATACAATGCAATATCTATCCTGAAACATCAGTCAAGAGTAAATGATAATAAAAATATAAACCACTGATAAATCTAATAGTAATAAATTGAAATAATTGATTATAAACTAGACTTAAATAAATTCTCACCTAAACACCTTTGATATTTATGTTTGAGCTCAAAAAAAATGTATCTATTTCTTTAGCATACTCTTGAATAATTTGACGTTTCTTGCAGACACATGATACTGTTTTTAAATTATTTCAGATTTTCAAATGAATATTCTTATGGACAAATAAGGCTTGTTTTTTTTTCTTGAATAGATGTGTAAATATTTGCTGTTGATCAGATATATGATAGATTTAACATGCTTTCATGATAGACAAGCTTCCAAAAGATTTTCATCTAGATTGATTTCACAATAAACTTGTACCTTAGAAGTCTGGCCCAGTTGGTACACTGATTTAGTCTAATACTCCATTCTTAAATTTTCTATAGCAAAGTGAAGTTTTTATTTACAATGATGTGAAAATAAATCTTTTCTTGCAGAATATTTTGTTAAATTAGTAAGTATTATGTTTCACTTACAGGATAAAGCTTAGTCTTTTGTGTGCATTGATCCATTAACAACATGTGTGAACTTATTAAGGCAATTGATAAACTATTAATTGCTCTTGCTTTTTCAAGGTCAGCTTCAAATACCCTTTTTAATTCATGATGTAACTCCAATTAAACACTCAAATCCTTTCTTTATAAACATAGCAAAATTTTCCATACAGTATTGCCACCCTGCGCCAACCAGAGTAATCAATGAATGACTGTATGGAGAATTTTGCTTTGTTTATAAACAACTATGCATTAGTATAAGATAGTGATCATGTGATGCTTAATGGTTTAAATTCTTTCTTTGTTGATAAGTATCATGGCTGTCTATAATCTAATTATTTGCTTTCCTTTTCTTTTATAAAGCAAGTTAATTATTCTTAATTAACTTATGTCTTTAATAAATTTAATAATCATTTTGCAAATCAAACTTATGTTAAATTTTATATATTAGTTATTTATTTCAAAGTATATATATATATATATATAATAGTAGAATCTTCATAAGCTTTCTAAAATTGCTGTGTAAGTTAAAGATGACAAATTTAACAAAAATTAGAATGCATATTAAGTTTGTCATATTCTGCTTTTTCTATTTTTGACTTAACTTAGAATTTATTTACTTTTAAGTATTATGTTATTTAACATTCTTTTTTTTTAATAAAGAAAATGTTCATTTGCATGGACAAAATGCACGTCTATTTCATTCTTGGTTCAATATACTTATGCAGAACATCATCATCATCAACCATTATCAATCCACTGCAGGATGAAGGTCTCTCCAAGTTTAATCAATCTTCTCTGATCTTTAGCTTCTCTTTTCCACAACACCCCTGCACATTTTCTTATTTCATCCATCCATCTCACGTGTGATCTCTTTCTGGGTCTTTTACAATCTCTTGGAATCCAGTTTAAAATTTCAATTGTCCATCTATTATCATTTCTTCTAGCAATACGTCCAGCCCAACTCCATTTCAATCTTTTAATTTTTTCAATAAGGTCAGTAACACCTGTTTGTTGTCTTACCCATACATTGCGTTTTCGATCTCTTCTTGTTACTCCCAACATACATTTCTCCATACTCCTTTGAGTGGCCTGAAGTCTCTGTATTGCTCTTCTATTAAGTGTCCAAGTCTCAGATCCATAATTAAGAACTGGTAAAACACATTTGTTAAAAACCATTCTTTTCAAACACATAGGCATATTTCCTTTTAGTACCAAGTTATTTCTACCAAAAGCACTCCAACAAAGTTTTATTCTATGATTAATTTCCTCCATTATGTTTCCATATGTATTAATAATCTGACCAAGGTATTTGTAACTGTTAACTTCTTCTAATTCTTCATAATCAATCTTTATTTTCATATTTTGAGCAAATCGATTAAACATTACTTTAGTCTTTTTAACATTTATCTTTAGACCTACTTTTCTACTTTCATCTGCTAACTCCTGCAACATTTTCTGCAGCTCTGAAGCATTATTTGCAAAAACAACTACATCATCTGCAAAATCTAAATGACTTAAATACTCTCCATTTACTTTCATTCCTTTAGTTTCCCATTTTAATCCACAAAATACTTCTTGCAGCACTGCTGTAAAAAGTTTTGGAGATATAGAGTCACCTTGTCTTACACTTTTCTCAATGTTGATTTTTCCAGTACCATTATGTAATCTAATTGTTGCTGTTGCATTTTTATAAATATTCTTTAAAATATGACAATATCCTGGATCTATATTTTGATGATCCAATGCTTTAATCACTGAAGAAATGTGTATAGAATTGAATGCCTTTTCATAATCTACAAATCCAAAACATAATGACAACTCATATTCATTTGTCCTTTCTATGACTTCTCTCAATACCTGGATATGATCTATTGTACTAAAACCACTTTTAAATCCAGCTTGTTCTCTTGGTTGGTGGAAATCCAAAGTTCTCTGTAGATGAGTTGTAATTATCTTGGTAAAAATTTTATATAAAACTGATAAAAGGCTGATAGATCTGTAATTTCTAATATCTTCTTTATCAGCTTTTTTAAATATTAATATTATTATCACATTCTTCCAATCTTCCGGTACATCTTTATCATTTAGACTTTGGGATATAATTTTGCTAAAATTGTTTCTATTTCTTCACCTGCTTCTTTTAATATATCAATTATAATTCCATAATTTCGTGGAGCCTTTCCTTTTTTCATATATTTAATTTCATGTCTCACTTTTTCATTTAAAATTCTGGGCAATTCGGAAGATGTAATAGATATAGAAGGTACTTGTTCTTTATTACTATATAATTCTTGATAAAAATCTTCTACCAATTTCATGATGTCATCTCTCTTTTTAGTAATAATTCCATCTTTTTTTTCTTATTGCAGATATAAATTTCCTACCAATACCAAAATGTTGTTTAACATTCTTGAGACTTTTATTTTCTTCTACAGCTTTCCTTGCTATTTCACAGTTATACTTTCTTATATTATTTTCAACTCTTTTCCGTACCATTTTACAAAATTCGAGATATTCAATTCTTTTTAATACATCATTTTTGTATATCTTTATATTCCTTCTTTTCTTCATAAATTCTCTAGTCTCAGTAGAAATTTTATTAGTCAATTGCTGCTATTTTCTACCAGCTATCTTTGTTGCAGTTTTTAAAAGTGTATCAGTTATTTTCATATTAATTTCATTCAAATCTGAATCATGTTCAAAATCTCCTAACACATGAAACCTATTTGTAAGTTCTAATTTAAATTCATTAGAATGTTTCTGAAGATTAGGAATATCAACTGTAAATATTGTTTTTCTTAATAATGTTTGTCTCTCTAGTTTTACATTAACACGTAACTTACACCTTACTAATCGATGATCACTTCCTGTGTTAAATTTATTAAGAAAATTACAATCTTGAAATATGTATTTCCTATTACTCAAAATATAATCTAATTCTGCTGTACCTTCATTTGGATGCTTCCATGTCCATATCCTTTTAACATTTTTCTCAAAAAATGAATCCATAATATAAAGTTTTTCTTTTTCTGCAAACTCCACAAGTCTATGTCCTCTCTCATTTCTATTACCATAACCAAAATTACCTACAGCTATTTCATCTTTCATTTGTCTACCAATTCTAGCATTAAAGTCTCCCATAACATTTTTAAAATGTTGTTTACTCTGATCAAAAGCCTTTTGTACATCCATATAAAAATCTTCTACTACTTCATCACTATAAGAACTTGTTGGGGCATAAACCTGAATTATCTGCATTTGGTATCTGCTATTAAGTTGTATAACTAATCTTGCAACTCTGTCTGATACACCATCAATCACCACAATATTGTTCTGCCATTTTTTATTTATAATGAATCCTACTCCACTTGTATTTCCAATATGTGTGCCTTTATAATAGAGTATATGTCCACTTTTTATATTAATTGTTTCTTCATCTTTTCTTCTAACTTCAAAAAGTCCAATAATGTCCCATTTAATATAAGACAATTCTTCTTTTAATTTTTGCAATCTTCCTTCACTTGAAAGTGATCTGCAGTTTTAAGTACCTAAATAATAAGTCATGATCAAATGGCAGCCTGGGTCCACAATCAGGGGATTCTTAGCACCCTCCACCTTCGGCCACCAACTGCTGCCTTGGTTGGTGACTTTACAGCCTCCTGGGAATAAGCGCTATGCTTTATTTTTGTCTGTCATAATTGTATATATGTATTGGAAAAATATTTGTCATTTACACAAACATTCATTCTGCCTTATCAGGCACTGAGAAGAAAGACCATGGTGTTTCTTGATCTTAAACTCAGAGGTAAAAAGCCAAATAAATTCACCACACTGGCTAATGCATGTTGGTGAGCAGCCCATCCATGTTCGTATACTATATGAATAATCACATAGTAATAACAGCTGCAAGGACAAGAACGTATGGAGTGGACATTAGGAATTTGCCCTGCTCGCTTCCTTTAAGGCCTCCAAGAGGAATCAAAGAGTCTCCTTGCAGTTAATAGCAAACTCCTTTCTGCAGCCATGCAGAACATATTTATTATTATAATAATTTATTATATATATATATATATATATATATATATATATATATATATATATATATATATATATATATATATATATATATATAATAAAAGACTTGAACTCAGAATTTCAAACTCCTTATAGCTATCCAATTCATTTTATACAACCGATATACATGACAACACACATGTGGAAAAGATAAATGACATCCAATATACCTATTTCATGCTGAACCAGTACTCATATATATATATATATATATATATATATATATATATATATATATATATATATATATATATATATATATATATATATATATATATATCATTAACAATTAACTGTAAAGATTTTAGTTTATCAGATTACCATTTAAATCATCACATTCATTCAATAACTGTATAATGTAAATATTAACTAATCACACTGCAGGACATGTAAGTTTTAAAAACAATCTCTTTTATCAACTGCTTTGAAGAGTAGTCAATCTTCATGTCAACAAAATGATTAATCTTCTTATATTACTATTGAAACTTCCATGGTTAGATATTAAAGTATGAATAAATCATAAAGAATTAGTAAAGTCTTTTTCATTCTATTATTAATATTTTTTAAAAATTATTAAACTTCTAAATATATAAATTTAGTAAAGAAGGCTTAAAAATATTATTGTTTCACAAATTATTTACACTTTAATATCTAGCTGTCAAATTTTTTATATTAATATAAAAATATTATCACTATATTAATGTGGTGTTTGACTGAAATCTAAGGCAATTAACAGATGTTACCCTTAAAACATATATGTACTGTAGAATGATTTGTTGAATTTTTACATCACACAAGAGATCAAATAAATTATGTTACTTGTCTGATTGTCTAAAAACTTCAAAGTTAAGAATACTGACCTAGTTGCCCAATTGCCAAAAAAATTCAAAGTTAACAAATCTGACTTGATTTATTTTATTTTTGTTTAGCATTGTGCATTTAAAGTCTAAATATTGTCATGATCCAACTGAGGAACTTGGTTGCACATAAAACAACAAATATGTTAATAAAGCAAAAGTATCTGTGTGTGAACCTTAAAAGTGATTTATCTTTCTGCCATTTACCTTTTCAGATAGATATCCATACAATTTATCATGTTTTATATTTTAGCCTGGTGTTAGTTTCTTGGTTGTCTTTTGAATACTTTGATCTTTATTTCAGGTTTGCCTCTAAAAAATAAACTCTATATAAAATCACTTTAATATGAATATGCAGTTTATTAGTAAGTTAATATTGAATAGACACATATAATTATAACTAGTTTATTTATAATTTATTGTCAGTTGAATAAGCATTACCATTTTAAATCTAGCTTCATTTTTGATGTCAGTAATTTTACTGTCTCTTCATCACCTCTACTATATTAGCTTTAATTCTAATTCAGATTTTACCAATAACTATTTTAGAAAATGTATATGTGCTGAAAAAACATGATATATCTCAATATTTATATATTTTAATTATCCTATGCCAAACCATATAAAAGCTACCTCATTAAGTATTTTAGACATTAAGATATTCTATCCTAGACAAGTGTAGAAACTAATAATCTTTACAGCCACTAATAATCCATTATACTTAACAGCAAATAATATATTATGTTAATCCTAATGTACAATTAAATAAGCCATAATTATATGGCTAAATCTTAACAGTTCATTATTATTAAGTACACGTTCTACTTTCATATTAAAAATACTCGAGTTTGAATGTGAACATTTCACCCTAGACTAAGATTGATTCAAAAACACATAAAAATTACTGTTGTATCTTTATTATTTAATTTGGAACATTGTTTATTATTTTATATTTAACTTTTACGATTTCATGTATATATTTACATAACCTTTATATCCAAACTTTTATTGATTTAACATAATAATTAATTATCTTCATTATTTAACTGGGAAAAAATCTTAACTAAGAGGTATAAGCATCTCATAAATAAATATTTTTTTTAATAATTTAAATATCAAATCTCAATACTTGTCAACATAATCTCATTTTAGTTATTCATAATAACCTTATAACAATATGTTTTGTAATTGATCTCTGCTACAGAATGAATACATATTTAAACATACATATATAAGTATAGTTTGTGCCTTCATGCATAACTATCAGTCATTATACATTAAAATTTCCACTATGTTATAACACAGAAAAATTAACTTTCCCAGATTATTTTAAATAATGTGAATTAAATTCACAACAACAATAATAAAATATTTATCTTCAGATATCTGTTTGTACATGATTCCTGCATATACACACACATTTTTTTCACATATTCTTGGTATAATCCTCAATTTGGGAATAACAATTGCTTCAATTTTTCTATTGTTTAAAATCTTAAATTATTTTTATAATTTACTGGCATTCAATATCAAGAATTTTAAATAATAGAGTTACTAATGCTTACATATATATTTAGACTACCTGATTTAAGGAAGACTAAGCGCCCTCCGCCCTAAATAATCTAGCAAGAGAACTGGAGGGGAGGTGAATAGAATCTTTTTTTTTATTTTTGTATTTAAATATTACTTATTTTTAAAAAAATATTAACAATAAAGACTTTACATACAAAAATATATAAAACAAGAGTTGTATACATATAAAAAAAGCTTAATATCAATTGTAAAATATAATTTTAATAATAGAGCAATACTCTTCATAATTGATTCTCAACATAAATATGTATAAAGAGAGTGTGTGGGTGTTCTTTATAATCCATTTGAAATTTTTTATAGTTCAGAATAAGTTTAAATATCTTTACATTTTTGAGACCATAAATATATAACTACACAGTTGTTTTGGTAGCAAAAATTTCTCCAATAATTTTTTTTTTCTTTTGCATTTTAAGTATAAGTTTACTTTTGTACTTTGCTGCAATTATTATGAGAAATTTTAATCAACTTATTTTCTTGAAGTTTTATTTATACATAACATCCATTGGGTGGAAATTTGACTTTATCTCTTCATGCCATATATTTTTGGCACTTAGACTTCATAGCACCTTTTCAGGAAATTGGGAAAATGAAACTTTTGCTCTATTCTTCCATGTAGAACATGTTGCTGTTAAAAATGAACTTTCACATAAATAATTTTGAAAGATAATCTAAACTATAATTTTCTTGGCTCATTTTTATATATAATCTTATATATACTCTTTTGTTCAAGCAATCGCTTTATCTGGAATCTTATTCCTTTGAGATTAACTTGTAATTTTGCTGATTAATACAAATAAGTATAAAAGAATTTTTTATTCTAATAAATCAAATAAAAAATCATAAAAAATATTTTTAATTAATCTAAATAGTTATAGGATTTAAATTTAATTGAAAGCAATTTTAATCAAAATAGTTTATTTCTCAAAAATATTTATTAACCAATTTATTTTTTGTTTATGCCATAAAATAATTCTATTATTTACATTTTTTTCTGCAAAAAAAAAAAAAAAAAACTATTCTTAACTACATTAATCAACACTTTAATTAATTTAAAACAAACTTAATTTTTAAAAAATAAAAAAATATTTTTAGTTTTGTTTTATTTAAATATTTAATAACAAAGAAAATGAAATGTATTTTATAATGTTGAATGAATATAATTTAGAATATGTTTTATCTTTTAATTCTTTTAAAATTAGTTTGTACCAATTATATTTCATGCACACACACACACATATATATATATAAATGTTTTACCTATTTCACACACATATATATATATAAATGTTTTACCTATTTCTTAATGTTTTTAAACTACTAATTTTTTAAACAATTTAAATATCATTTGATTCTGTACTGACAATAGCAATTACTCTAATCTTCAACTGCTCTTCCTGCCTATATCCTGTGCTATAACACTAACATGTAGGGTCATATCCACATGAATAACTAGAGATATGATTAGCAATGACTTTCTGGTACTTACATATTTTCTCACTGATCATTACCATCACCAAACAGCGCGATTTTATAATGAATAAGAATGAAATCACAACATTACTTATCCTTAATAAGCCAGTTTTATTTTTATAAAGTATTTGTTTTTTTCTCACATTAAACTTTGGGAAATGACTTTTATAGAACAGTATGCAATATATAGAATTTTCAAAGTTACAGGCTTCTGGTATCCAAAAAAATTGTGCATTAATGGCTACAATATAAAACATTATTTAAAAATAGACAAATAATGGTGTTACAATGCGAAAAATTATGACAAGATAATGTTCATTCAAAAAGGAACAAAGTTGCAGGGATCCCAAATTATGTTTGCTGGTTCACAGAATTAATATCTATAAACAGGAAAAACAAAAGTTGGATTTATCCAACAAGACAATGATTGATTGGAATAATTACCTAAGAGAAGATTGCACATATAGCCTTATTTATAGAAGTTCAAGGAAAATCAGCAGTCTTAACAAAATTGTAGAAGTCAGTTGTTGTTTTTTTTTATAAAGTGCAAAGGCCAAAAAAGGAGAATACTTCTAAAGCATTAATTATTTGGTCATTATTACAGGGAACCCAAACTGTGCTTTATTGTAAGAGTTCTATATACAACAGTGACTACTCTTATAAAAACATAAAAAAAAAGTGTCAAAGATGAATATACAATTTTGGGAGGTTCTTGGAAAGCCTGTAAATAAGGAAAATAAGTGCTGCACTATAAGAACATTTTCAAAGTTAGTCACTGATATAAACTCTTTTGATTCCTATACAGATCCCCATATGCAAAATATTGAAAGACCATTGGTTTCAGTCACATGGTGAAATAAAAAATGTCATGGAACTTCATGACACCACTTAGATTAGTATGTAGGTTAATTTATGTGGTGTTGACTTCACTAAAAAGATGACGCATTTGTTCTTATTTTGAATTTCATTAGTTAATTTTAGCCATTTAAATGATGGCATAAGGTTGGCAGGATCTGCAGCAAATTTTATGGTTGGTGAGAAATTACTAAGTACTGATTTTACTAAGGAAATCATCAATATCAATTCTTAATTTCAAGGCTAAATGATCTTTACTCTCTAATAATATTTTACTTATCTTAATTATAATTAGCATAAAAATGGATCCTTTTTTTTATTTCTAATCCAATTTGTTATATGGATTTAAATCCAGGAAACATTTTTAATGAGGACTTCAAACACATCTTCTTTTGACATCACATGAATAGTAATTCATCTTCACCAGAGAGTTGTCTATGTCACATTAAATATTTTCATGGATTTATTATTATGTAAATAAAAAGTGTAATCATTTCTTTACATTTGACACTCTCAGTTGTGATTGATGATTTTTCTAACAACATCACTATTAACATATTCTAGTTGTTTACATAGAAATAATCCCACCCATTTATTTGTTTACATCATAATAAATCTGTGAAAATATTTATATATATAGTAAGTAATTTTGCCAAGAAATTTATTATAAAAAGTAGGAAATTTTATTTATAACCATTTTATTTTAAAAACAAACCAAAAAGGATGCAAAATGCTTCAGATTTTTATAAACTATGCAATTCATAATAGTTTTTTTTTCTTCCTTTACAATTCAATTAATCATTTTATTATTTTTACTACTACAAAGTAACTTTATAAAATATTTAATAACATGATTAAATGCATAAACTAATTTTTCTTTTACTTTTTTTTTTAGTTTATATATTTATTTCTCAATTGCAGTTACAAGATTTTTAAACAATTTATTTCATACAGCATTGTACTATAACTAATTTCAGCTGCCATTTGATTTGTTATACTTATATATATATATATATAATTAGAGGAGATTTAAATTCAGTCTTTTAAGCTCCCTTAGTATTCCACTCTATTTTATCTAATTGATCACATAATCATATGCATGTGAAAAAGAAAAATGATCTCCAATATAATATTTTATGCTGAACTAGCACTTATCAGTTGGTCCAGTTCATCATTTCCCATATATATATATATATATATATATATATATATATATATGGAAATGATGAACTGGATTATATATATATATATATATATATATATATATATATATAATCAGTGTTCAGTGCAAATCTATAAACATTAATGGACCGGCTTTAATCCTCTCCATTCTCAAACTCTTCAGCCATCCAATGCTCTATGCCCTTGTTGATGCCAATATTATTGCCATACCCTTGTTCACCTTATGTCACTATGACCAAGCAGAGCCTTACTATGTCCATTGAAATATGCAAAAAAGGGGTTGGGTAAAATTAGAGTCTGAATATGTAATATCTTTGGAATATATCCTCTTTATGTTATACAACTGATACACATGATCTCATACATGAACAAGATAAATTATATATATATATATATATATATATATATATATTTATCTATGTGCAATATATATATATATATATATATATATATATATATATATATTGCATGCAGAACCACTACTTTTCAGTTGGTTCAGATCATCATCTGCCAGACACATGTATAATTAGTGCTCAGTTTATATTAAAATAGCAAACCTACAAACAGTAAAGGAGAGGCTCAATCTTCTCCACTTTTCTGCTATCCATATCATTGAAAATCTGACAATGGAATATTCAAATGCCTTGTTGAGGCCATTATTATTGTCATATTTACATTGACCTTAAGTCATTATCACCCCTCATGTATAGGATTCTTAATATGATCATTTAAATACACAGAAGAAAAATAGGCAGAATAGAGACTGAATATGTAATATCTTTTGAATAATGTTTGTAGTGTATACACTTAAGCTAGATATAATTAGGAGGTATTTAAACACTGTTATATAAGCTCACTTAGTAATCCATTATATCTTATATAACCAACACACATGACCACATATATAAACATCAATTATCTATAATAGAGAAAAGAACTATGGGAGCATGAAAGACTGTGGTTAAATCTCCTCTAATTACATCTAGCTGAAGTATATTCTCTATACTTGTATTCAAAATATATTATATATTCTGCCTGCATTCCGCCCATCTCTCTTCTATGCATTTAAATGGAAATATTAAGGTCCTATCTATGAGAGGGTCAGAATGACTTAAGTTTTACATGGATATGACAGTAATATTGGCTTCAACAAGGGTTTTGAGCAGTCCACCATCAGATTTTCAATTACATAAATGGCTGAAGAGTTGGAGAGAAAAGAGAATTGAAGCTTGTCCATTAAAATGTTTAGATTTGTTGTCTATAATACAACCTGGGCACTGATATATATATATGTGTGTGGAATATGATGATCTGGACCAACTGATGCATACTGGTTCAGCAAGAAATATGTTTACTGGAGATCATTTATATTTATCATGCCAAATGATATAATATAAATATACATATAATTACTATTCTGATCTAACAATGTTCATATATTAAATTGAACAATAACAAAATGATTTATTTACATATTAGTAGCCAAATAATTTACAGTATTTTACATATTTTTATTTCAAATCTCCAAATAATATTATCTTGTTAACTGACATTTTATATAAGCATAAGATGAGATCTTATTTCATTTATCCCTTCTTTATTTAATGTATTTCACTTGCATTTAACCACTTTTTATGTATTAGTCTAACAGGTTTGTAATTTAAGTTGTATTCTTTATTAACATAAGTAAATCCTTATCAAACTTTACTTTTAAAATTAGTATTCAGCAATAAATTTCATTATATTTTCATTTATTTTCACAAACACGTGTAGATAGAAAATTGTAACATTCAAATGTCATAAATAAATGTTCAATGTGACAGCATGATCACAATCTATAAATATTACTTATGTAAACCATAGCTTTAAGATTAATATTATCAAACATCCATTGCCTTAAATAAATACCCAATAGTTTTAATGCATATAGGAATAATTCCACATGTCAATGCTTCTTAGAACAATAACCCATTTATTTTGCTATGTATTGCAACTGTTGTCAAAATAAAATTTAGTGTATCAATATATATCCAATGTAAATCTTGTTGAATCTATTATATTGATATACATAATTCTGTTTATATGTTTTTTGAAATTAATATTCGATAGAAGTAATTTGCCTTAGATTATACCTCTTATAAAATAATATTCTTACTCAAGTATTTTTATTTTTTCATAGTGCATAATTCTTTGAATATTACAAGTATATTCAACTATGACCAAAAGCTTGTAAATAACTGCTAATCTATAATAAAGTGCATTAAAAGAATATATCATCATTACTAATTAATACAAGATTATAAATCCAATACAAGACAATACTTAATTTATATTTGTGCTAAAAAACCAATTTATATTCTTAACTGAAATTAAAATGATCTCTCTGTTAATTCTTGGATATTCTTCATATATTCATACATATTTATATACATGAACATGCAACACTGTATCTTTCTAAGACATAATATATCTGTTGCTATCTATCATTATGCTTTTATGATAATCTATTTAAATCTTAGAATTATACAGCGATATAAAATAATAATTTTCAGATTTTTTTTTAACATTAAGATTTATATTTAAAAAAGAACAATCTATAAATTAAAATATTTTTTAATAATATCAATTTTAAAAAAAATTATTAAGTAAAAGTAATAACAATGTCTGTTTTATTTTCTAAACCAAAATTAAATATTAAAATAAATTAAATTACAACATAATACTAATTGCTAATTTTAAATCAGTCATAGCACAAATAATTTACTTTTTTCTAATCATCAATTTACGATATATATTGTAATAGAAAAAAAAGTTACCCTACAGGTTTGGCAACATTTTATAATTGAAATGAAAAGATAATGATGAAATAACCTTTATTATATCGCCCTTAAATTTAGGATGCCATTTTTAACAGACCAACATGACAAGGCTATGATATAGTGATCCTATTTAATTATACCCTGAAAATTGTGACACCATTTGTAACAGAATAAGTATGTGTGAATACTATATTTTGTTATGACCCCATTGGTATGGGCAGCATTTGTAACAGATCAAAAATGTGCAATGGAAAATAATAACTCAAATATAACCAAAATAAAAATATAGCCCAGTTGTTGGATGCCCTATGTAACAGAATAAAAATGAGCATTAAGTTGGACATTGTTTGTAAGTGAATAAAATGTAAATCAAAGAAAAATAATATTAATTTTATAATGCCCACAAATAATAGTATCATTCATAACAGAAAAAATGTAATATATTAAGCTAAGGAATGCTATTCAATTAATAATCATTCAGTATGTCAAATAATCTTTTATCTAATTACATATCTGACTGTTAACCATACCAAAACAAAACAGTGATGATATACTTTATTGTAACATCCTGAGTTCAGACAGCTTTTATAATAAAAAGAAAGCAAACAAAATCGTCACTTCAAATACTCTAAATATAAACCTTATTTTAAATCAGAATAAAGCAATTAAATCAAACATCACTGTCTCAAAACAATGATATATATTAAGATATATTTCATTTATAATGAAATGAAAATAATGATAAGTCATTCATCACCTAAATTCTAATATACCAAATGAATCAAACATTGCTTATACTAATATAAACTTATACTAAAATTTAACATTGTTTATAACTAAATAAAATAATTCATGAATGATTTAAATAACAGCTTTAATATGTCCTATAAGTTTACAATATTCACAATATCTAAATACATATGAGGCTCAATAATTAATTTTAAATCCTAGTTGAATAAAATGATAATACTAACTCAACCATCTATAATCATATATTAATTTACTATTACTAACCATGCTATTTATAACAGGATAAAAGAATTAATAATAATGTAATATCAATAAACCAATAAAATAATCTTGAATCTATAATATTCAATCATACCTGTATATAAAAAACAGTACATTTATATTTGGTTTTTACTTAAGTACAATTAATTAATCATATCGATTTATTTGAAATTATATATAACTATCAACCTTATAATTGAATAATATTAATCTCTTATTGACCAACCATGAACATAATACAGTACCTATCTTACCAATAATAATTTATATAAAACATACAAATATTTAATTGTGATTACCATATAAAGTGTATATCCATCCAAATAATAACTATTGAATTCAATACAAAAAAGTATAATATAACCATACTCACTTAGAAAACCTCGGATTTGATTTATGGATTAGCTGACAAAATTATTTCATATAAACTTTACAATATAGTAAGTTTATCTTGACTCACTTGAGTGCTATTAATCAATGAATTCATGTTGCACAATTGGACAATAATTAAACAAGTTTATTTCATTTAGGTTAAATTAAAATTTATTAATAAACGAATATCAATTACATAAAAAAATGTACATATATATAAAGAATAGATCATAAACAATCGATAAATACACCTACATTCTAATTGCATGTGCAATAGATCATTAATTTTATGTTTAAATATGTGATTGCCTATTAATCTCTAATTATTTAATACCAATCATGAAACACATGTTAATGTATCATAAATATTTTGTGAAACATTCATACTTTATAAGATACAAGAGAGTTTAATATACATTTTCTATACTTTATATATATATATATATATATATATATATATATATATATATATATATATATATATATATATATATATATATATATATATATAGTAAAAATCAGTCATATATCACATGACCTATATAGCTTGTATTACCAATATGTAATATATAAAGAGCCTGCTACTAGCTCTAAACAAGCTTAATTATTTTATTTTTTTATGATAAATGCTACAAGAGAAAATACATGAAGCTTTCGAGCTCTTTATATATATATATATATATATATATATATATATATATTTATATATATATATATATATATATATATATACACAAAGGTGAATTTAGTTATCAGTTAATATAAATTTAAAAAAACAAACTAAAGTGAATTCTTATTGCATTAAAAAAATTTTTGAACTTCTAAGATAAAAGATATACCTGAAATTAATTTAAAATCAATAAAGAAAAAATGAATATTTTTTAATATTAAAATAATAATTACTATGACTATGCCACAAGATAAGTTAAACTTAGAAAAACATAACCCTTATATTTTTGTATATGAATAAATTACTATTTAACTTAAAAATTATATATTATTTCAAACTACAAATCAATAATATATCTTTGTTCTAGAGAAAATATAATATATTCATAAAAACTTTTGAATCCAAAATACATTTTATCCAGTCCAATATTTTATGTATATATCCAAATTATTCTTTCAAATAATAATTATTTCGTTTTTATGACAATACATCAATAAGAACTAATTTATATTCATGATGATATGAAGAGATATTCTTTCATGAATGAGTATTATTCCAAAATATTATAAATGAATAGATGTCAGGTTTATCTAGGATGATAAGATGGAAAATTAAACTGACTCATATTTTGGATAAAATTTATCAATCAAACAATAATAAAATTACACAAGAGTATAGATATGGTTCTTATATACCTTCTGACATAGGCATTCCATCTTTAAAGTACAGATAATATCCATTTTAAACGATAAAATGCTCTGATGGTTTATAACATAATGAAGTAATTTCAGTGAGTTTTTTTTTCTTTTATAATAAAGTGTCACTATTCCATAAAAATTTCTTGAATTTGTGTCCAGTTCATGGTCAAATGATGTTGCTTCTTACCCATCTATGCTGCAATATAAACATTAAAACAACCTGATCAAATAAAAGCTTATATGACCACTACTCAAATATATTGTATTCTCCACACTATGAACAAGTATTAATGAACAAATAAACTGGTAAAGCAGTAAGCAATTATTAACCACTGGCTCACAGACAAACAAAATGAAACTGTATTAACTCAAGCTATACACTAACATTTCCTGGGACAAGCCACCTTCCTTCTATCATCAAATATTCATCAAGAAATACTAAATGTTTCATAAACTTCTAAACAACTTCTGCAAGTAACTTCTTCAAACAAGGTTATGGTTCTTTAAAGTGAATTTATTTAAAATTTTCATGTTATTTCACTTTTTTTTTAGTTAAACGTAATTGGTTATTACTGACACAATGTTATTTACTTAAAATTTGTTCCTTGTGCCCATTTAGTAGTTCACAATATATATATATATATATATATATATATATATATATATATATATATATATATATATATATATATATATATATATATATATATATATATATATATATATATATATATTTTAGTAATATTAATTACCTAAATATATACATTCATGAGATGAGATCATATCAAAAATATTTTAAAGCTTCTTATAATTAATAAATGTCAATTTGAATATTAACAATGTTAATGATTTTTTGTGAAAGTTTTTTTTTACAGCAAATGATTAATATTTAATTTCTAGTAACTGATGTCCACATAACAGTAATAAAACAGATTTGTAGTAAATTTCTCATATAGCTTCTTATGAAGTTTAAGTAATATAAGATAGTTAATTTATGTCCTAGAATTTCTCTTGGTCAATTTATATATGTATATCATTGGTATAAAACTAAAATGTCCACTTACACTTAAATAAAAATGTTCATACTGACATAGGAATTTGCTTAATAAAGATTGTCAGATAAAATATTTGTCTGCTTATTGTAAGTAGATATCTTGTTCCAGTAAGAATTGAAGTTTCATTCACAGGACATTTTCACGTTGCAATAATAAATTTGGATACAAAGTATATTTCAAGCTGATATTTGCTCCTAGGTTTTTCCCATTGAAGTTCATGTTAACACATTTATGAAAATGAGCTCCAATATTTCTTTTAAATAAACAGACAATTTATATATATATATATATATATATATATATATATATATATATAATGTGTGTTATATATATATATATAATGTGTGTTATCAATTTTTTTTTTCAATCAAACCTTAGACAAACTCATACTAATGTTTAATTCAAATTTTTCTCTGTAATTGTGTAGTATTTTAAAACTATTTTTTTATTTTCTTCTTTCTTTGTTTTTTTTTGCTCTGCTCGACTATTTTTTATTAAACAATTTTATTGATAAGAAATTATATACAACAGAACAAATTTATGTTACATAGATGAACATATGATGAAACTATAACAATAGTTGTAATATAATTGTTTAACTTCAACTAGTTGTAAGCAAATCTCCTATGTTTGAGATCACATGAGCTATCATAAAATAGATATGGAATATTATAATTCTGGATAATTAATTAGCACTACATGATTGTGCCTTACATCGTTTATTAAGATCCTCTTATTGAGTTCAATTATCTCATATTTTGCAATCTAACTTTTTTTCGAACTTCTGACTAATAAAATCATTTGATAATTTATTTTTATTGTAGGTAGCATTATTATATCTACATCTCAATACTAGGTTTAGGATATGGTATTTATCATTGAAAACATTGAAACTAATGCATATGACAACAAGAAAACATCTTTAATTCCTTTATATTATCAAACTATTTTTTTTGATATTCAAAACATCTAAGTTTATTTGACTTAAATTATCTTCTTAAAACTAGTCATTTTACTAAATTTTGAAATTTTTTAAAGTGTGTTGTAGAAAGAATTGGATATGTACTAGGGTTAAATAATTATGATTGATTCTGTGATAATAATTATATTATTGGCAAGCAGTATAAAAGTTACTGAGCTTATTAAATAATATAAAAAATGCAAATACAGTAAAATGTTACTAATTAATAATTTAAATCTTTTTACTATGTTCAAAGTAAAATATAGGTCTAAAACACATATATTTTTACTAAATCAATGAATAACATTATTTTATGGCAAAAAATAGTTTGGAGAGATGAGTATTTTAATCGTTTTTGAATAATGACTTAATTAATCCATATATACAGTTTGAGTGTGCTAACATAGCTTTTATAATCTTGTAAACAGAAAAATTGTAGGTATTGATAGATTTTCTACATTTTTAAAATATAACAGTGGTGATTGATATTTTACTTTAACCTATTGAAAATTGTCAGATTATATGAACCCATGCAATGTGATATCAGATCTATAAAATATGTTTATTTTAATTTATAAAAAACAAACAGATACAAAAATTTTACATATATTAGTAAGAAATTTCATTGTTATCTACTAAAGTAACAATTACTAAAGAACTTTATAAATTTGTTGATTTCAGTTATTCATCACTGAAATACTTCTTTTAAATCATAACTTTAATTGTTGCCAACTACAAAAACAACAGTATGAAAGACTATAAAATTTCCATGTTACTTTTATTTATTTGATCATGATCATAACATTAGACTAAGGGGTTTATTTCTGAAAAGTTTATATAAATGTTTTAAAAAAGCTGGATGTTATAAGTGTTTATAATTATTATGCAGTGACTACTTGATAATATGACAGAAGATATTGTTATTAAGTGTACAGTTTAAAACATGAAAAAATTGTATGAAACTTTGTTGTGTTAAACAGCAAGTATTTATAGATTACTTCATTATAGGAAGTATTAAGATTTTATTGATGGAGTGTTATTAATTATAAGCAAAAATTAAAAATATATATATATTTAAACTAGAGATTTATAAGCAAAAATTAAAAATATATATATATTTAAACTAGAGATTTATAGTAAGTAAGGTGATGAATAGAATATTTTCTCTAGGATTCAGAAAATAATCAATAGAATTTTTTTAATTATTTCAATACAGCACATAAGAATTTGGTTTTGCAATTAATATTGTAAAAATTCAGATGTTTTATGAGTCAGTGACAGAAAAATATGTCCTCAAATATGTATGTCTTAAGTAGTCATTACTTTGAAATTATAAATTAATTTAAGTATCATGATATATTTTTAGAGAGAATTAGAACTTAAATATTTATGGTTGCTCCATCTCCAAAAATTACTTACATTATTTAACAATTTTAAAAATGGATATTTTTAATTTTATATCTGTACTACTTAACATATTAGTTATATCCAATAGAGCTAACATTTTGAAAACAAGTACAACAAAAACATTGAAATTATTTCATTTGACACATCTATTATCTTGAAATAAAATGGCAATAATATAATAATTTTCAGTGTGTTTTTCAGTAGTTTAATGTGAAGATATTGAATTTCCAGTCATAATGCACATTTTTGTTGAATTGGGAAAGTTAAGTCAATAAAGAATATTTCTATTTTTAAATAAGTACTTTAAAATTAACTTGACTATATTTTTGAAAAGAAAATTAGACAATATTTTCATTATACTGATTATGTAAAATGACATTCTAAAAAGATGTAACATTGCAATAAAAATAGAAAACAATGAGATAAAGTGAAAATTCTTTCTGAAAAAATATTTGAAAAACACTGCCACATGTTAGATAAAATTACTTAATGACCGGTGTGGAGTTACTGTGGGTGTTTTTGTGGTTTATGAATTAGTTCATTATAGTTTTCTAAATGCTCTATTATTTTGTGTAATACTATGATCATTACATGTTCAGAAAATTTAAACTCTATTTCTAGATACTTATATTATTAGATGTTTTGCTCACCTTTTTATTTTAAGATGTATTTTTATAATTATATAATAATAATTAAAAATTATATCGATATCAGTTTCAAAACATTAAATTTATTCTGTGGTAAATAGAGACAATTTCATTTTCCAATACTTAATTCAACAAAAATGTGTATTATGATTTAAAATTCAGTATCTTCACATTAAGATGGCTGCAAAACATACTAAAGATTATTATAATTTAGTCATTTTATTTCAAAGTAATACAGTGAGATGGTATTTTCTGCCATCTCATATATATATATATAGTTTTATTTTATCAAAAGTACATATGTATGAGATTATTGTACAATTACAACTTTGAAAAAAAAATTAAGTTATTTTTTTATTTATCTCGAAGAAATCAGAATTTATTTGTTTTAATTATTATAAATCAAGATAAAAATAAGATCTTGAGATTTCTTTTTTCCTAAAAGTTTTTTTTTTTTTTGTAAATTGTAATTGTTAGAAAGGTGTGGATTGGGGAGAAAAAGTATAAATTTTAGCAATTAACTCTATTGTTGAAACTTGGGATATTAAATGTATTTTGTAATCTATTATGCTAATGAAATCAAAACTTTTTCCTTTAATTAAAAAAAAGAGATGACCAAGAAAGGAGAAAAATTAGAACTGTAAAAATGTATCCAAAAATAAATTGAAATGTGTAAATCCTATTTATGAAAGAATATATATATATATATATATATATATATATATAAATTATGGAATTTCCTTTTGTTTAGTTACTTGACACTTGGCATTTGGCACTACCATGTGAACATCAAAGAAGGGAAGGAAGAATGTATAAAGCTAGCTGAGGAAATCAAACAAAAAGCCACTAGAGCGAATGAAGGATCCATGCCAGCAATCTCAAGAAAAAAATCACATAAGAACTCTGATTACCCGGAGAAAGTTGAGCCACTGATCGTCCAGGGTAATTATGAACGTTTTATTAAAGAACTTTTCTTTGAATTGGCATAATACAGTAGTGTACTCCATTTAATGTAAATGTAAAAAAAGTTTCAACAGTAGAGAGGGGTTTTACAAGGGATTATTAATTTTATATTACTAACTTTTTATTAATCAAAATTGTTTTGTATTTTTGTATAATTATCTTTCATTTATTATATTCAAAACATATGTACAAGAATAAATGGTAACTGCTCGATCTACAAAATGAAACAGAGAGAAGGGGGGAGATAAAAAGGGTTATGCTAAAAGTCTTGATTATAAGTAAACACAGGAACATTATGTCAAGATTTGGTGTTTGAAATAAATATGTCTGACAGCTTCAAGCAAACAGCAGACATGTTCACTGTCCCTTAAGGGTTTAAATTAATTATTTAACATAGAATGGAGAGGGTTTGAGTATTGCACTACTGCACACTCTTATAGTAAACCACTCTAGAGTTTCACACCTATTTGGACAGGGTTTCCATAGTCAATTTGACCACTGTTGTTCATAGGTTTTGTCATGGTGCATTGTTCCCAGAGGAAAACAAGATTCATCAAATTATTCGTTTGTACTAAAAAAGATAAAAATTGGGTTAAAATTATTGTTGTATTTTGTTTTGATATTAGATTATATTAGTTTGGGATGCTAAAAAGAGGAAATTAGGAAAGTTTTCAAAAAAAGAATGTAATAAATCATCTAAACTTTACTTAAGTGTCTGTGTTTTGATCTAGCTTATTAGGTTAATAATTAAGTGTCCATTTGGTAAAAATAAAGCCCGCATAAGATTATGTTTTAAAATCTATTAGGTGACCACTGTACATAAATAAATTATCACTACAATTGTTGAAGTTTTTTCTCAATATACTGATGATGTGATGTGATGTACTGTAGCTTCTTATTGAATGAAGTCAAGAATCTCTCAGCTAGGTCATATGTCTAGTGACACCCTCATACTGGTCATCATAATTTTAGTAATCTTTGGAAAATTGTGGATGTCATATCAATATGAAATGGCACAACATGAATCCTTAAATAAAGCTTTATGCTGATAATATCCAAATAAATTAGTTACAGCTATGGAAGTATTTGTCATTTAACTGCTAACATATTTCAAAAATCAAAAGCAGTTTTTATATTTTTATAATCATTATCAAATAATTTAAATAAAAATTTAATGTGTCTGTAAATTCTAACTAAAGAATAGTGAATCTTTTTGTAGCATTCTGTACATTTTAATCAAAAGATCTACTTTAAAACTAATCTTTAAAAAATTGCATATTCCAATTTCTTATATTGATCATTAGAACATAAACATACTTATGCACATAGTTTGAAATAGTTATAAGTTCACAATAGCCACAATCTAAAATATACAACTTTCCATATGCTTCTGACTCTTAACATAAATCATTTCTAATAATTTACTAAGGCTGTAACCTTAGAAATAAGCGTCTGAAAATACGAAGGTAGGGACCTCTATAGGACTTAAAACACAGACGCTTATTTCTAAGGTTACAGCCTTAGTAAATTATTACTTAATATAATAATGGGCGTTTAATAAAATTTATAATTATAAATCATTTCTGTAAGATCAGCAAAACATAAAAGCTTTCAATTTTTAATTAGCATTATACAATATTATAAATAATGGTAACAATGTTTGATATTTCTTCAAAGAAAATTTGAAAAAGTAATTTGCTATTAGATATTACAAAGATATTTATTATTTATAAATTTTAAACTTATTACCAGATACTTTTTAATATAAAAGGTATTTTTTTTATTTAATAATAAATAGTCATCTTGATTGTTGTATGTTTTATAGTCATAATCAAAGTAAGAAAACTTTGCTCTAACCTTAAATGCAAAATATTTACAATGCAACACTTCTAAATAAATTTATTTGCTTAAAAATAAGCTCATTATTTTTATTATTCATTTGCATTAGAATAAAATTAGAATACAGAGCATACTTTATAACTGACTTTATTCATCAGGAAAAATCATGTTATAAAATTTGTGATGATACAATGTTGATAATCAGTTCAACATGAATCCTAGCTATTGTTTAATTCAGTAATTATATCCATAGTTGCTTTTATCATTGGCTGTACATCCAACAAACTCTGATTCTCCAACACACACGGTTTTATTATCATTGAATAGATTTAAAATCTATAAATTTTGAGACAGGATTTGCTTAGGTTTCATCTGTAATATGTACAATTATGAAATGTTTTGTTTTTAATGAGTACATAATACTAATATCTCAAATGTTGCATCAATATTAACATAGTATTTCAATCACAATAGGAGAATATTATAGAATTATGCATTCTCATTAAAATTAAATATTTAAGTTGTATAAGACAAGTGAATGTTTAAGGTAATGGATTTCTCAAGAAATTTATATGTAGCAAATAATTTTAAAAAAACAACATAATATAATGCATCTTATTTTTATATCACACATAAAAAAATATTGCAAAATAAATGACAAATTTATGTTTCACCATGTAATAGCTCACACTAGTTTCATCTAGCAATAGTTTCACTGAGTGCATCTTGTTTTCCTACCACCTAACTTCCAACTTTTTTGGATTAAATAAACTTGTCCAAACACATAAGTTCAATATGCTGCAATGTAATTCAAAGTTTGTTGAAAATATAATATTTTTTTACCTTCTAAATTGTTTATTACATTGTTTCACATGTATTTTTATTATAATGGTTAATAATTATTTTTAATAAAATTCTTATATACTACTAACAATTTCTTAATTAACATTTTTAATTTTAACATCCTTTTTATTAAATGAACAACAACAATGAATTATTGCACTTAGTTTAAGTCATTAACTGAAAGAAATTTTGGCTGATGTTTGGAAATAATTATTCAGAACTATGAAAAAAAGCAGTAAAAGTTTTAATTAAATTTCAATCAACATAATTATTAAAATAAAGTAGAAATCATCATAAGATCTAAAAAATGATTTTTAGATCTGGCGATCTCTAATATAACACACACATGAAACAATTATAAGTTGAATGGAGGTTTAAATTTTACATTATCTGTTAAACTAATTTTTTTATTATTAAATTTGTTAAAAATTACATTTTGTGTAAAAAAAATTTTGTCTGCAGTAAAATTATATGTATCTATATAAATGTAAATTATATATCAACATATTAAAATTATTATACTGAAAATTATGTGATTCATTATACTTCATAATTAATCAAAAAATTGTAGGTGTAAAAAATCTATCATAAAAAAAGAAAATATCTCTAGATATAATTTTTAAAATTATAAAATATATCACAATAATCATCACATGCCAAAAGTATTTAAATTAGATCATTATTAAACTGTGTCTTGATCAATAATGTTTCTACTAAAGAAAAATTTAGTAATACTAATGATACTTAATAATTTATCTGTTCTTACAATAATTTCAAAAATTTTTAAACAGCCTCCCCAAGATGTTTCTTTTTGCAATAATTGTTTTACTTGAGTATAATTTCACACAAAAAATATTATCTTCACCATGTTTGGAACAAAGTAGAAATAACATAAGGTATGAGAGAATCTCACCTTTTAATATATATATGTGGAATGCAACCTTTTAATATATATATGTGGAATGCAACAGTACTCAAGCCTATAATACTATACAATGTATAAATGGTTAGAAAAAACGTTGTCATTAAAATATATAATAGATGCTATTAAAGATGTACTAAGAGCAATAAAAATAAATAACATGAATAGATATAGACAATTACATGAAACATTTCTTCATTATTATTTATCTTTAACAATGAAGAAAATGCATTATTTCACTATATAATGGGGGATATTGAAACATTATAAAAATTAACTTTTAATTCTAAAAAAAAAACAGTTAGTTTACCAAATTATAAACCTAATAGTCTTCATTTAAAATAACATAAAAAATAAAAAAGTTTTTAAATACTTTTTTTTAAAAACAATAAAAGAAGAAGAAAATGGTTATATAATGCTTCAAAACTTTGTTTAATTGTTTTATTTAAATTTTTGCAAAAACGCCCATCTTATTAGAGAATACAATTATTTTTACACTTTAAAATGTCTTTCAAATATTAAAAATTTACAAATTGGGTTTTAAAATAAATTATTTATTTATTCGTTTTTGCAAAAGAGCACACTTTTACATACCGATGTTTAGATATTAATATATTCTTACAGAATTGTAATATGAGTATATTGGAATTAGCCATATTTGGGTTGTCAATTGTCCAATATTTCGCCTTTAGTAATCCAATCATAGAATTTGGATGATCATATTGAAAGGCATTACTATTCTTACTAATTTTGATTCCATAACAGTAATTTTGTTCATCATAGGGATATGTCATTACTATATCATATTATTTAAGATATCTATTGAGGTTATGGTTTTTTGAGACCTGAGCTCACTAGAAATTTATTTGCACCAGTTGATTCCATTATCCAATATACACAATTGTGCCACCATTGATCAACATTGAATCTATATCCATTTTGCAGTCATCCCATCAGAACCAAATCATACACAAAATTCAACTATGATATTGCATTATTTCGTTTAAAGTTCTGGTAAAATTATGAAATGCACAAATAAAAAGTGAATAAAAGCTAGCAATTAAAATTCAGTAACAGTTTTATTAAATATAATAGTAATTATATAAAGTTTCAACACATCCCTTAGGTAATGGCCTCTATCACTAATGGAAAGTACAATCATTGATAAGACATGGAAGATTATTGTTTTAGATAATGATCTTTTAATAACTTACATTGTCCTCTGTTATTAATTTAGTCTAAAATATTGCATTGATCTACATGCCTGATTGATGCTTGAATCATATAAATTGCTAAAACTAGAAAATACTTAGATAAAATAAATAAAAATAATCATTACTCTGACCAAGAAAACATATATTTCTATTAATGAGATCAATATTAATTTTAGTGGATGAATGATTAAATAAATGTTAGTTATTAATAAAAATTTGATTGCATGTGATGTATATAAAAAAAACTTCTCTTATTATTCTACAAGGAAAACAATTAGGTCTGCTTATTATTCCTGTGCTTATTCTGATTTAGCTATCCATGACAAAAATTCTTTATTTGTTTCTTTGTGTCCATTATATAATTTCACTAATAATCCATTAATCAATTCTGTACTTCTGACCTTGATTAAAAAATGCAAAAGGTAACCTATTCATTCTTAAATTTTTTTGTCATATGCCATGGTTTAAGTTTTTTCAAATAATCTTAAGTATTTCTTCACTGAATTTAAAGATAAATAAATGAATCTATTAATTTTTATTTTGGTTGATTAATTAATTGTTTCTGGCATTGGTTTGTTTTTCCTCTTCTTTCCTGTAATATTGAGAGACAGATAAAATTATTGAGGTGGTGGCAACGATGTTTATAATTTATAAACAAATTAAATAAACATGAATTTCCAAAATGTAATTATTTTCATTTTCTTCCATGTCGCTAGTATACTAGGTGAGAGATGGATTACTGAAAATCTAGTCATTTATTCTGATTAAATTTAAACTACATAATACAAAGCCATTACATATTTTTACTACTAATAATAATACTAGCAGTATTCTTCTATTTTCATAATTATAATTGCAAAATGTAATTCAAAAAGAAGAATGCTGTGAATGATACACTATTCAAAAGTGACTTCCACAGTGGACATTTTCTCCACTTAAGAAATATGAAATATGTTGGTAAATTAATTATTAAAGACTTTTTTATAGATACTCATTTGTGTTTAATGATATATATATATATATATATATATATATATATATATATATATATATATATATATATATATATATATATATATATATAAAAAAATTACAAAACAATATAATAATTAATACATAACAATATTTTAAACAAATATATACCATTTAATAAATACTCAACTATCTATATTTCAACTAACTCAAATTTATTAGAAAAAACCGTTACAAATGTAAACAAAACAATACTCATACATCAATTTTCCCACAATTCATTAATTTTTATATTGGCTTCTGTCTATTTATCAACTGTTGCTTTTCACTTTTTATTAACATAGCTTCTTTAATTTTCGTTTATTATTATTTCTTTCAATACACAGAATTTTAACTTTATTAAAATCAAAATCAAAACCATAATTACATGTTACATTATGATCAAAAAATACTGATGGTGATACATCATCATTTCTAACATTCTCTTGTCTTGATTTTTGCACTCGTTTATATAATAACAAATGCTCCCTTGATCTTTTCTCCAATGTACATCGAGATTCCCCAATATATGCCTTTCCACAAAAACATAGCCATTTATATATTGCACAACTTTGATTTAAAATACCACACCTATTTTTTGAATTATTTATTAATCTATTTAAATTAGGAGTAGTATAAAATGCAACTCGACATATATTTTTATATATCTGTTTTATAAATTTAACCTGTTCATTACAAATAAATGGTATTGATATCCAAGTATATTTTATTTTATCAATATCTATAGCATCTAAAATATTTCTATTATTATTATTAAACTTAGTAACAATATTATAAATTAATTTATGATCATATCCAACATTTAACAAATCCATAATAAATACATTTATGTTACCTATTTTATCAGAATTATATTTACATAATTTATTATTCCTAAATAAAAATGATTTTAAACTGGATAATTTATGTGCAATTGGCACATTTGAATATTATTATATTGTTTTGAATAATTATATATATTTTATTATAATTGGAATACAGACATTGATTAATAATTTATATATATATATATATATATATATATATATATATATATATATATATATATATATAACATTACAGCCATCTCTCTCCAAACTTTATATTACCTATTACAATCAATCTTTTTGGCATGTTTATTAATAAACAACAAGAAGAAGAAAAAGGAAAAGTTGTAGTGGTGGTGGTGTTGGAGATAGTGGTGGTAGTAGTAGTAGTAGTAGCAGCAGCAGCAGCAGTAGCAGCAGCAGTAGCAGTAGCAGTAGTAATAGTAGCAGTAGCAGCAGAAGTAGTAGTAGTAGTATTATCAGTAGCTGCAGCAACAGTTGTAGCAGTAGTAGTAGCAATAGCAACAGCAGTAGCAGTAGAAGTAACAGCAGCAACAGTATCAGCAGCAGTAGCAGTAGTAGTAGTAGTAGTAGCAGCAGCAGTAGCAGTAGCAGTAGTAGTAGTATCAGTAGCAGCAGCAGTAGTAGTAGTAGTATTAGTAGTAGCTGCAGCAACAGTAGTAGCAGTAGCGGTAGTAGTAGCAATAGCAGCAGCAGTAGCAGTAGAAGTAACAGCACCAGCAGCATCATCAGCAGTAGCAGTAGTAGTAGCAGTAGCAGCAGAAGTAGCAGTAGCAGTAACAGCAGCAGTAGCAGTAGCAGTAGCAATCATAAAAAATATAAAATGAAAAAATCAAATATATAAATATTATTCCTTGTCAATCTGAATAAACACAAACCATATTTTATATGTGAAATTTTGATAAGTGACAAACTTTTCTGTTTATTTATTATATGCCTGCCTCTACTTTGCAACTGTGTTGCTATGATTATGATATCATTTTAGAATTTCCAAAAGTAAGCTCATCATACTACACTAAGCATATAAACATTTCAGTTTAAACTTTCCTTATTTTATGTTGCTACCAAAGTGATTATTCAAAAAAATACTTTTAATAAATTTGTAGTGTTTAAAATCCATTTTACTTCTTTTTTTCTCTTAGAATTAGAAATTATGATTAATCAATGAAAAGTTATTTTTATTATTTTTTAAACTTTTTACTACTTATACTCAATTATTATATCTTCTGTCACTTTTTTGCTCTTGTACTTGACAATAAATGCTATAGTATATATAGTAAGAAAATGGGTTTGAACTTTGTCACAACAAGCACAAAATGTAGTAATTTAGTGGTCTTAAAGTTAATTGAATTTGCTTATTGTATTGTGTGGTTATGGTTGTTTAAATATATCTCAGAAAAAGTAGGAGGTCATTCTTTGTTGTTTCAAAACATTTATGTTTGTACAGGTTATGAATGTGTATATAAATGACTTTAACTATTGGGAGGGCAGAGTCAAACTTTTCTTTTGCTTGTTTGTTTTATGAGAAGTTATAGAGATTTCCAGAATAAGAGAATTTGAAAGGTGGTAAAAGCATTTATGTATCTCGTTAAGAATCTCATTGGGTAAAAAGTGATAGAAAACAAGTGAACCGTCTAGAAAGAATGGATAGAAAACCAGTGAACCTTCTAGAAAGAATGGAGGGGGGTATAAAAGGAAAGACTGCACAATGCTTGTGGTCTTGGTCTGAAACAGCAAAATATAGAGATCTTTAATGCAGCAGAGATTAATATAGTAATTTCATATCAAATCACAGCAGGAATGGAATGTTGGGGTGAGATCTAACATGTCTGGTTCAAAGCCTAGCCCCAGCTAATTGGAAAATGCTATGACTGATAAAGAAAGAATATGACTTGTTGGATCAAAAAAAAAAACAACCACTATTATCAAAGCTGTAAATTGTCAACCTTCTGGAAGTGAAAGTCAGTAAAATTAAAGAAGAAACCTCAAATTTAGTCATATATTCATCTGGTATTATATGGAACTGTAAATGTATCTTCAGTCTATGAGTTTCTCAGGAAAATTCAGGTAATATAAAATTTGTATTGATTTTAGTCTAAATTCCATAACAAATTCTCGAAACTTTATTAACAAAATTTAACTTAGAAATATTTACAAAGAAATAATAATTTATGCAAGCTTGTTATTGTCACTGATTGTTAGCATTGCATCTTGAATTATACTAATGGTCATATAATATTAAAGATGAAGAAAAAAAACTAAATAAATAAAATAGAAGAATTTCTTTCTGGTCTTTTCTCAACTTTTAAACTTGATGTAAATGTATAATGCAGATATGAAAGTATGCTGTCTGTGTGTGTATCATAACAGTAGAGCATTAGCTTTATGTATTAAAGGGTTGTTCTTTTCTCACTTATATCATAAAATTTATCAATTGACATTAATTTGGAAACTTCTAATAAATTTCGTGTTAGCTATTAAAATTATGTATGTAAGATATTATTTTGTTTTGTTTACTTGCAGTCATTCATGAAAGTTTATATATAGATGAATTGTCAATTACTAAGGGGTGCTAAAATATGAGTGATTATTTCAAACCCATATCTACTCATGGCCCTAATGCCACCTGACCTGAGTCTGAGTAAGTCTATGGTCAAACCTCACTAATCTATAGTTATATATTAATTTACTCACTATGAGCTAAGGTATAACTTTCATGTAATTCTTATTTTATATATGATTGACACTTGGAATCTGTATATTCATAAATATGTGTAGGGAAAACTATTTTTGTTACTAGTCATAGATTAAAATCATACATATGATAAATGTAGGTGTTAAATATATTCTCACAAGCCATAGATTTGCATATATATCTATACGTGTGATAATGAATGTATAGGTATAATGTTTAATAAGAAAAGATAGGTTTTGTTATAATGGCTTGACCAATTAAGAACCTCTTGAAGAGAAGTAGAGTGGGACTGATAAAAAGGAAGGAGAAATACAGTGATGATTTCAAGATGATATTTAAAAAGTTGTGTATTGTATATTCATTTAAAATAAGAATCAAATCATCAGAATTCAGGAAATCTTATACAACGAAGGCAGAAATGTGTTTAGACTTGTGTGAGATGAATCTGCTTTAGCAAGATTTAGAAAGACACATAGAATGGGAAACAAAAGTGAATACCAAAGAGTCTGTTAATTCATTGTAGGGGTTAACAAGAAAGAAGTACAAGATGTTGCGGTTAGGGGATGGGGTCTAAGACATCCAATCTGAAACAGAAAAACATTGAGAAGTAAACAAGAGCATACAAAGATGAGAGAGATGGGAAGAAAGGAAATGAAGTGACTAAAATACAAATCTTTCAATGGAGGAGTGAAGAGAATGCCGGGAGACTACCTAAAAAGTTCAAAAAATTATTTTTAAGATGGAGGAACATTGTATATTAATAATGGCCCACAGACACTTACAGGAGCATGCTTTTCATTAACAGGAAACACTAATGACTCAAATCAATGATGTTTGGGGAGTAAAAAAGGGTGATTGAAAAAACATTCTGGAGTGTGGAACATCAAAAGCAGATCAAAGCACATAGTATCCAGAAAAAGTTTTATGTAGGCAGTTAAGAAGCATGTGTCCAGTTCTTCAGATGTCAGGTGTTGACTAAAAGAACTGTAGGCATGTAATCTATCAAAAAAAAAAAACCCATCTTAATGATTGTGTGAAGAAATCTGCAGATTGAAGTAATACAAAAGAGAGAGAGAGAGAGTGGCAAGAGAGATCAATAGGATATTGGGACAATTGTAAGTTAGCAAGCAATTTTAAAAAAAGGAAATTTTGGATCAGAGGGAGAAAGAGAAGTGCATGAAAAATTTGATATATTCAGATAAGAAAGGGATTCCAAAGTATGCAAGTCAGGGCTACCCAAAATAGTAATAGAGATTGCTGGGAGTGGGCTGAGGCTTTAGTGGACTTTGGCAACCAAATATATCTAGTGTCTGAAAAATTCTATGCACAAATCATGAACCAGCAGGTCAGTGACTGGACCCTCCTCATTAAACCAGTCCAAATATGAATGGCAAATAATAAAAATGGTAAGAGGGGAGTCCAAGTAGGCATGGATGGACCTTTATATCAATGGGGAACCATTTCCTCAGTATCAGCATACTAATAAGATCACATTTTATGAACAGGTATAGATTTTAGAACAAGTCAATTTATATGTGAAGAGGAAGCCACCAGGTTCACTACAATGTACTTACATCAGTCAGTAAAAGTAATACAGATAGAAGGGGAAGAGACAGCAGGGATTGAATGGAAAATTAGGAAAATCACAAATGAAGATAAGAAGGCCTTTATCAAACATTATACCAAAACTATTAGGTATTTTCAGAAGTACTGGGCTTGATTCAGGGCTTTGAGCAGCACATCAAAAATCTCCAACTTTGTGCCCTATTAATACAGGGAAAAGGTAAAAACAATTAGGCCAGATGATAGAATGAGGGATAATATCTAAATGTTCATCACCTTATTGTAACACTCTAGTGGTGGTTAAGAAGAAGAGCAGTGTCATTAGATTATGCTTGGATGCCAGACAGTTGAACTGGGTAATGTTTCCAGACTGCAATATTCTACCTCAATACATGAGTTATTGGGGGGTATTCAAAGGTAAACAAATATTTTCCACATTATATCTGACTGCCAGCTATTAAAAAAATCAGTTCCATCCTGGGACTGTCAATACACCACATTTCAGTACAAAGGATACTCATACCAATTTAACAAAATGCTGTTCTGGCTCATAAATTGTGGAGCTGGATTATTAGGGTACTTTAACTAAGTGCTGGTAGACAAAGTAAAAAAAAACATGTAACTATGTATATCAATGATGTGTTAATAGTCTCATCTTGTATTGAGGAGCATTGAAAAGATGTTGAGATGTTTCTCTGTGAAAGTTAGAATGGCATCAAAATCAATTTTAAAAGAAGTACTATAAGGGAAAATGCAGTAACATTCTTGGATCACATGGTGGGGGCATGAGGGATGAAATCTCATCTGGACAAAGTATTGGCCATCAGGTAACTCCCCAAACCAAAATTTTGGAAACAGATCTGGTCATTTCCGGGCATGTGTAATTTTTACCTGTAATTTTTACCACAGATTCCAAAATGGCTGGCTGGATAGATAGAAACCCTAGTTAGATTGCTGAGGAAGGGAATGCCATGGAAGTGGGACCAAGAACAGGAAAAGGCCTTCCAAAATATAAAAAATGGGTTCACTAGACAAATTTCTTGGATTTTACTAAACCATTTGTGGTACAAATGAACAACAGTCAGTATGCTTTGGGAGCTACACTATCACAAATGCAGAAAGGAAACCAAATGGAAGTGCTGAAAGCAATCCAAATAGGGGTGCTGTATTTTATCAGCAGATTACTAAATAATCCCAAACTGAATTACCCTACCACCAAGAAATAGGTCCAGTGTTTGTCTGGGTGTTTCAGAAGTTCTGCCCATTTCTGTTGGGCCAGAAGATCATTTTGACTGATCTATGAGTCTGGAGTTTATAAATTGCAATTACTTTACCAACAGTCTGTTGATACATTGGAAGTTTCTGCTGCAGGAATACAATTATACTGTTTAATATTGTCAGGTACCAGAAAACATTGTGGCTGATAATATGCACTGGAACTGGTCCAGTTATCAGTGTGGTCACCTACATGTGGAAAACTTGTATATGTCCGATATGGGAATTAACAAAAGGGTAGAAGAGGATCTGGTTCATTTGAAAGATTTGCAAGATGAGCAATTAAAAGAAATGATTGAGCAACTGGGAAAGAAAGCAAGTGAGAGGGTTTGAAGGACACATGAAGAGAAATGAGATACCAGCTGTATCAAAATATTTTGCAATACAGAACACATGATAACCAAGATAAGTGGAAACCAGTTATATTTTGTAGGCTTTGGAAAGATGTGGCAACCTATGTGCACCAACTATATGGCCATTGTGACATTCAGAAAATGGAGCATTTGATCCAAAAGTTTTCACTGGCTTAACCTAGACATATCAGTCATGAATATGTTGACAGAAAGTGAAAGCTGCCAATTAACAGGAATTACATGGCTCCTATGTTGTCAATTATACCAGACCACCCTCAAGAAATGGTAGCTTTGGATTTTTACAGCCCTCTGCCAGCAATAAAAAAGTACCTCCTTGTCACATACAATTTATTCTTGAAGTATGTGTCTGCATACCCCATCATGCATGTGAATGTGAAAAATGCTATCAAGATGTTATAAGGCAGGAATTTCACAGAGACCAGAAAAGCCAAGAGCATTTTATCTGACCATGGCACACCCTTCATGTCCAAAAAATCACACAAGTGGATGCAATGTCAGAAAATTAGGTACAATTTCTCATTAATTTGGTGTCTGAAATCTAACCTCTGTGAACAAGTGATAGAGTTGGGGTGTCTGTTTTTACCTATACAGGCATGAATCATAAGGGCTGGGTGGAATGGAACCTCAAGTAGTGAATTTCATAAACTGGTCCATAAAAAAATCAACTGGGTTTGCCTTGTTTTGTCTCCAATTTGGGCAGCATATTCCACATCACATCAAAACCTTTGTATCAGGGATAGAGGAAACATGTATCAATGAAAATCTAACCAGGATATGGCATATCAGACCATACAGTAAGAAAGCCATCAACAAAGGAGAAAGATAGGGGACAAGACACACACATTCAAAGTGGGAGCTCCTGCACATCATCTGTCATAATCAGGGGGATAATGCATTTTGGGTGAGCATTGGGCACAAAATCAATGGATCATATAATGCTCCATCATTAAAGCCCACCCTACCCTCTGCAAGTATGGACAACCCAGAGAACCAGCAAGACAACACATAAGAAGATAGGAAATTTTATGAGAGAGCCGTTCAAATATGCATGAGGTATTTGAAGGCTTTTGAACAAGGAGGTATTGTAACAAAACAGGTTTTAACCTGGTCACAACAAGCACAAAAGGTGGTAATCATCATGCATATAGGTTTAAGATTAAATTTAAATATCTTAAATGTTAATTGGTTTTCTTTATTGATTTGCATGGTTATGGTTGTTTAACTATTTCCAAGAAAAAAAGGGTGGTTCATGCTCTGTTGTTTCAAAACATTTACATATGTACAGGTTATGGATGGATGTATAAATAGGTTTAACTGTTTGGAGAGGAAGATGAGGGGTTTTTTTTGCTTGTTTGTTTTATGTGAAGCATAGAAATTTCCTGAATAAGAGAAATTTGAAAGGTACTAAAAGCTTTTACATATCTTGATAAGAATCTGATTGGACAGAGAAGGCAATACATAATGGAAAACCAGTGAACCTTGTAGAAAAAATGGAGGGTGGTATAAATAGAAAGGACCCAGAAATCTAGTGGTCTTGGCCCTGCAGATAGTGAAACAGCAAGATAGAGGGATCATTAGTGCAGCAGAGATTTATACAATAATTTATATTGAATCATGGTAGGAATGGAAATATGGGGGTGAAAGTCTAACATGTCAGGCTCAAACACTAGACCTAGCTAATTGTTTGCTGCTATTACTGATAAAGAAAGAGTATACCTCATTGGATTTAAAAAAACTACCACTATTATCAAAGCTGTAAATCGTCAACCTTCAGGAAGTGGAGCTCAGTAAAATTAGAGAAGAAACCTCAAATTTAGTCATATTTTTACATGGAGTTATACTAAACTATAAATGTGTTTTGATTCTATGAGCTCCCATGTAAAATATGGGTAAACTCCACAACAGATTCTCAAACCTCTATTAATAAAATTCAACTTAGAAATATTTATAAAGAAATAATAAATTGTGCAAGCTTGTTATTGCCAACAATTGCTGGGATCATGCCTTGAATTATATAATGGTCATATAATATTAAAGATTGAGAAGATAAAAAAACTAACTAAATAAAATAGAACAATTTCTTTTCACTCTCTTCTCAACTTTTAAACTTGGTTGCAAATGTAGAATACAGATATGAAAGCATGCTGTGTGTGGGTGTGCATTAATTGAAACAGCATTGCATTAGGTCTATGTAGTAAAGGTTATTATTTTCTCATTTATGAAATAAAATTATCAATTGACATTAATTTGTATAACTTGTAATAGATTTTGTGTTAGCTATTAAAGTCACATGTGTTAGATATTGTTATTTTGTTTTGTTTACTCATAATCATTCATGAAGATTTATATGCACATAGATTCTTGATTACTAAGGAGTGCTGAAATATGAAGATGCTTATTTCCAACCCATATATACTCATGGCAATAATGCCTCCCAACCTGAGTATGAGCTAGTCTATGGTCAAACCTCATTAATCTATATTTATATATTAATTTACTCACCCTGAGTTTATTACTTTAACAAAATTCTTATTTTATATAAGATTTGTGTTTGCAATATGCTAGATATCTATAAATATGTGTTGGGATAACTATTTTTTTAATTGTCATAGATTAGAATCATAAATACGGTAAATGTAGGTGTTTACATATATTCTCACAAGCAATAGATTTGCATATATATATATATATATATATGCAAATCTATTGCAAATAGTTATCCTCAATATATATATATATATATATATATATATATATATTGAGGATAACTAGTTTTTTAATTGTCATAAATTTAAAATCATAAATATGGTAAATGTAGGTGTTACATATATTCTCACAAGCAATAGATTTGCATATATATATTGAAACAGTCATATCTGTCTATCATTCTGTTTCACCTACTATATACCATAGTAGTATTTATTTATGTATGCCTATACCTCAATCCTTATATATTATGCTAATTTTAAATTTAATAATTAATTGTCATAGATTAGAATCATATATATGTAAATGTAGGTGTTACATATATTCTCACAAGCAATAGATTTGCATATATATATATATATATATATATAGATTTGCATATATATATATATATATATATATTGAAACACTGTTTTACCTATTATATACTACAGTAGTAGTTATTTATATATACCCAAATCCTCGTATATTACGTTAATTTTAAACTTATTAATACTGGTTGTATATGTATGCGGGTATTTTAGCATACAGTATAAAAAGCATTTGCAGATATATATTTAAATATTGCTAGTGGTTAAATAAATGTAAACATGCTATTTATGTGTAACCAGAACCTACATATATGCAGGAAAGAAATAATGTTATAGGTTTAAAACATTAGAAAATTTCTTTATTTAAAATATTATTATAAAATTACTATTTAAAATTATAATATTTCTGCATATAGTGTAAATTATATAAATGTGTTACATATATAATAAAATGTTTATAGAGTTTTAGATATGTTTTGAAAAAGGTAATTTAGTAAAATTAATCCTTCTCATTGTATTCTGACCTACTTAAAATTTTAAAAATAAAAATAAATTTTAAAACAATTATGAATAAATTAACCTGGTCAAGATCAAAGGATACACCTGTAAAAACAATTGATAACAGCAGGAATACCAAATTTTTAAGAATATAGTGAATTCAGATTTGAAACTACCAATGAAAAAAAAAGAGGAAGATAAGTAAAGGAGGGGGGTGAGCCAGTATATAAACTTACTGCAGCCATTTTAAAGGTAGTCAATTAATTATTTTGAGTGAAAATTTTATTGTCTTTTTGTAAAATTGTTAATCATGATGATGATGGGGTATAAGGCAATTTCTTGCTTTCTAGCCTGGAAGATAGTCTACAGATTGCAGAGAAAGATAAACCAATAGCTGATACCATCTAAAGAAAGTACTCAAGACTAAGCCACCTTGCCATAGTAGAGAACTTTTAGTGGTAACAGATCTCTACAAATACAAAATAAACTTTTAAACTAAATGTCACAACTTATAAAGCTAGCTAAACATACTATCTATGGTCAATGTAATCTAATGTATTCTAAATTTCTGAATATCAATTCCTAAAGTAAAACTATTAACTTTTATTTTCTTTTATTTAAATTGTAAGTCTTGCCTGGTTTCAACTGACATATATGATTCCAACTTATTTACATACTTTATCAATTTCAAATGTTTTAAATTACTTTAGCCTGATAATATTTGCTTTTATTGATAATTTTCATAAATGAATTAAACTGCTATTAAAGTGAATTTATCTCATTTAGGCTATTTTTTTCATTCCCTTTAAACTAAGCAAATAAAGTCAAATCTTATATTTCACTTACATAAAATCTTATTTCTAAATTTATCTTACTTTTAGTTAAATTTATGCCAATATTATTTCCTTTTCAATTATGTATTTGTTTATACTATGTTTTTTCAGAACAAAGTTTACTCATAGTTAAATTATTAGTGAGAAGTGATTAGATATTCTCACACATATGTAGTTTCATGATTATTAATGCAAAAACAAAACATTCTCTGAAATGTATCAAATAAAACTTGTTTGAGATATAATAACAAGCTTATAAATGCTTTAAGATAGGTTTGCTTTAAAATAATTATTTAATTAATATTTAGATGAAGTGATGAAATATGGCATAAAGCTAGAATTTAATATTGTAATTATCCAAAATATGCTGTAGTCCTCCCTAGAGTTATATAAATGGCTATATAGCTGGCTTAGCAAGTTAGGTTCATAAGTTTTCCTCAATAGCATAGTTATAGATGCTAGATTATGAACTGATTTATGGTAGTTTCATGAAAGAAAACTATTGTTTTGTGTCATAGTTTATTATATAATGATGTAGTCAGTGGGGCAAATTAATCCTTAGGAAACACACCTGTGTACATATTCCTTGCTGTATATTTTATAGTTCCAATAAGTGTAGGTTTTAAGGGCCACCCCATTCTTTAATTCAGACAACTATTTCTTCTTCAAATTGGCTTTGGTTTTAAGGGCCACCCCATTTCTTCATATTTATGACTGGAGCACAAGGATCCAAAGTATTATATTAGTAGTTTGATCACTTGAACTGAAATGTCTCATTAACAGCAAGTAGTATGGTGTTTAGGGAACCAGTTTCTCAATAACAAATCTCATGAGCAAGCACACATTTGAGATGCACAGACTCAGATAGTATACTTTGAAAGCACCTTCCTATCTAAAGTCTGACTGCCTATCATCAGTTCATCCCACCATAATAATTTATACTTCAGCATTGATCTGTAACAGAATCTAATTTTATAGGCATATCAACTATATAGAGAATATGTTAAATGATACACATTAAACAAAATATTATTTATAACTAATAATAATCACTTCTACTAGCTGCCTAAAGCAAATCTAAATCCAAATATATAGCAAAGATTATCATCAGCAAATTAAATCAATTTGTAATAACTTAATTGCAATACTCATGAAAACCCAACTAATACTATGTAGAATTCATCACCTGTGAGTGATAGATTTAACAAGCAAAATTAAATTAAACAGTTTGTAACCTGTAAACCAAAATCACCTGTGAGTAATATGAAATGCTAAATATGTATTCAGAACTACTTGTATCCCCTAGAATCATCACCTGTGAGTGAGACAATTTATGTAATCTTATTGTAATTTTTATTTACTTTTATTTATGTCATCATTTAAATTTTGGCTTTTATTAGATTTATTTAAACTTTAACTTCTGCTTAGTGTCTCAATTTTGCTCATTATTAATTAGTTAACTATTAGTATTTAGTTATCATGAAACACAATCCAAATTTAATAATGTTGGTTAAGCTACACCTATATAGTTATACTTTGAAACAATTTCCCAAAGTCTCATGTTTTACCAATGTGCTACTGCTAGCACATGATTGAGGAAAGGTATTGTGGCCTCATAAATGTCATCCATAGGGTAGTAAGTCTTGGAGTGTTAGTAAAGAAACTGGGGTGAAATTAGATTCCAGGTCTCAACAGCGTCATCTTGATCAGCCTTGGGATGATTTACTAAAACACTAGATTTTATTGTGAAAATGTACAAATATGACCATTACAATATATATATAAAATAATAAAAAAAAAATATAATATACCCAAAATGTAACAGACAGATTTAATAATACCCAAAATGTAACAGACAGATTTAATGATATAACACAAAACTGTTATGATATAATTTGGTCAAGGCCAAAGTACACCACAAAGGCTTATCACAGCTTTACATGAAGATACATTAAATTACCCCAAAATAAATTGTATGACTCTTTTAATTAATAAATGTTATCCTTAACAACTTGATCTTAAAACTGCACTCAGAATCTTAATTACAAATTTTATTTACTTGAGACTTGATGAACAACCATGGATAAGATGACATGATCTATAAAACTATTAATGATTACTCTTCCAGAATTAAATATATGATCCAGTACATCAATAACAACCATCATATGGTAAATATAGGCCATTTACAGCAGTAGTTATACTCAGGCTCATAACATAATTAGCTGTAGTTCAGATATACTCAGGATGTTATTACAAAAATGGCATGTAAAGTATTTGCTTTGAATTAATGGGTAAACATATAAACTTTAGGTGCTTTCATCATTAATTTACATTTTTAATTAAACCAATAGCACAAAACAGCACATAATCTCCATTTATTATGCTTGCTCCTAACTGTTATTAAAACAGGCAAAACAATTTATACAGAAGTGTCACTCAGCACAAGTCAGACTAATCATTGATGAAAACCACAAGCTAGAAACTAGTCTGTGGATATTGGATGAGTAGGCACTAAATAGGGATTTTATTTACCAGTCTTTTGGAATACATTGATTACTTTGGGTTGCACTGAGTGGCACTACTGTATGGAGAGTTTTGCCTATTTTAATCCAATAGCAATGAGAGTCTTATTGTTACAGGTAAATCATAAATTAATCTATTAGAAAATAGGTTCAATCATTATACTCAATGGAAAACTTGTTTATTAATTTAGTTACTAAGCATCACAAACAGCAATAGAAGTAACAGATTTGGATTATATTCCAGAATTAACAGAGCAAAGCAGAGGTTATGTAGAAGGTAAATGGGATTTTATTTAATCTTGTACATCATGAATTACCCATGAACAAAAACCCTAAGATATTATCTTAATGTTTTAGTAAACCTTGCATGCATTATTATGGACAATATGTGCTCTAATATTTATGGTCTATATAACATGATGGATTTTATGGTTTTATGTATGGCAAATAGCAAAAGCACAATTTGATTAATTTATATAATTAATATTTATTCACAACTCCATCAATATTAAATAAATAATTGATTAATACAATGTTCACAAAATTAAATAAACAAATAAATAAAATAAAATCCCATACATACCTTTATGATGCACATTAATTAGATAAATAATAAATAAAATAAAAGATTATCACATGTATTTGTTTTGACACATGGATAAAGTACACGAATTCTAAAATATACAGAACATAAGATTTTTTACAAATGGATTTGATATCAGCCCTTATAAGGAAGAGGATGAATTCAGACACCTAGTCAATAGCACTTCCAATACATAAAACCTAAACTAATGCATCTATATTCCAGATTTTTTATTATTATTATTATTATTATTATTATTATTATTATTATTATTATTATTATTATTATTATTATTATTATTATTATTATTATTATTATTATTATTATTATTATTATTATTATTATTATTATTATTATTATTATTATTATTATTATTATTATTATTATTATTATTATTATTATTATTATTATTATTATTATTATTATTATTATTATTATTATTATTATTATTATTATTATTATTATTATTATTATTATAGTAGTAGTAATAATAATAACAACAACAACAATTTATATTAATAAACCTGCGAAAATTGATCATGATGAGACAATGAGAGAGAATTTGAACTTCAACTCAGGTGGGAATATCTTATAATTGATTTTTAATAAATTATAACAATAATGCACTTGAATGCCATTTGATGACTGTTAACTGAACATGTGAAATAAATCAAAAGACAAGGGAAACAATACAAGCACCATAATGTAATGAGACTCTGCTCACACATACACTTAACAACAAAGAGCAATGATATACCTGTCAATGTACTCATTTACACAAAGAAATAACAAAGCATTAATTACACTATGGGTTTCCTAACCATTATCAGAGCAACTAGCATAATTTCAGAATGTTCCATAGATCAACCACCAGTGCTGAAGCAAACTTAAAGAATATACAAAAAATAATGGTAATAATTATTCTGCAGATTACCCACCAGCCTATAATAATATAAATGATATGATAAAATGGCAAACAATTATTATGTGGATTAGACCACCAGCACAAAAAAATGTTATATAACATTAAAGTAGTGTGAACACTTACTTCCCTAATAAAAGAGAATAAAATTACCCTCATCAATAAATTTTCTAAATTAAAAATTGTGTGCAGTCTTACTAACATGAATTAAGACTTAAAATGAATAAAGACTTTAATATGGGAAACCACTGAGATAACAGCCAACTCTGTTTAAAGCATGGGCTAAACATTAATACATAGTAAATATATTATGTGTATAGACACAGAACCCTAGGAAGACATACAGGATTAAGCCATGTGGAGTTGATGCACATTATAGATTCATTAAATAATCATTAAACCTTTATGAAATCGATGTTCCCTAATAATTGATTCTCTTCAATCCCTATATCATATGTTAAATCTCTTGAATTTAAATTGATAAATAATTATCTTAGCCACAGTAGATTATATATCATGAACTTTACATATGTATAAAATAATATAAAATGCAAATCAAAATTAAGTACATACTCATAAAATTCAAATACATAACATTTAAATATATTGACTATTAGCCAATAAATCAATTGCTTTACTTAATACTTAATGTACCAAGTATAAATTAAATACTTTTCAGTTATAGCATAAAAAACTTAAAAAGTAATTGTATTCGTCTTCATCTCCATCTATAATGAACATTCCATTGGGTTCTCTGAATATTTGAGATATTTTAAGAGGTAATATATGTACAATTTTAATCAGAGTATTCCTTGAAAGCTAATAAAATCCATCAATTTTATTTTAGATGTTACTCCCAAGTTAAAATATTTTGTTTCTTTTAATTTATTAGTGTCAAAGGCTGAGAATGATTGTTCAAACCAATAATTATCCCACATGGTATATGACAGTTAAAAATAATCTTTCAACAACCATATTGTAATTTTAATGATAAGATAACTCACAATGTTATTTCTAATCTAAGTTCCAAGTGGTTTATAATTAATTATTTATTGTTCAGACACTAGCAGGCAAAAAATGTTAATACAGCATTACATTTTGCGCACATATATATAGCACAACTATATGTGATAAAGTCATGAAAGTAAAACTTTGTACTCAAGGTTAATACAGTTTGTAAACAATAAAGAATATTTTCAAATGAACTGGTCTTTAAAATTGTTATTCCATTTTCACAGTTGATATTTTTAAAAAACAGTCAACAGTTAGATTTTTGGCTAAAAGACTTGAACACATTTATTAAATTCAGCTCTTCATTCTGCTATTTACATACAATATATTTTGCAATTTGAATTACATAGGTAAAATTTTAATTTACTTCTTTCTTTGTCCTTAAATTATTTTTTTCAAAAGAGAAGCTTTCCTTTTTCTTATATGTTTAACAGGAAAAAAAAGATTTTTCTGCTTTTTTCATTTGCTTTTTCTATAGCAGTTTTTAATAATAATAATAATAATAATAATAATAATAATAATAATAATAATAATAACAATAATAATAATAATAAAATAGAGCGCCACCTAGCTACAGTCCTAGTTTGCAGGTAAGCAAAAAGCCTCTAGTTTTTTTTTCACTCTGCATAAAAATTGAAAGCCAGTTCACTACAAAATGTTGATTAAGATAGAAAATTAAACTTGAATAATTTTTAAAGCAAAAGTTTTTCAAAAATAGTTAAGGATTAATAAGGGGAAAAAAATTCATAACTACGGTATATAATCAAGCATTAAAAAATTACAGACGGAAAGCTTACACATAAAAAAGTGTAATTTTAAATTATAATAGGAAGGAAAAATAACAGTAGTAGAAGAAAAAATTGTTACACATTTTAATAATAATTTTTTGGGGGTAAAAAAGAATAAAAAGCTCAAACAATACCTGGTTTTAAAAATCACTGGTACAATAAAATGGCGACCTCACAGTCACTCAATCATGAGGCTAATCCAGTGCAGGGCACAAGTCAGACGTATGCCTCAATAGCAAAAAGAGCTGATAATGTTTACCCAAGAAAAAATCCCAGATTTAGAAAAACAACAGCGAATGATTTAATAAGCTTGGATTTAATTGAACAAGAGGTAAATGAACCCCCTCCACCCACTCAATGGACAGATGAAATGCTGGAGCAAATTAGAGAGAAGTTCAACAATACCATTCCAAGAATGCTCTTCGCTATTTTCAAAAGATTTTTTACTGAAAATTCAACAGTAATAGCCATCACCGACAATCAATGCTCACTCTTTAGCTTTCCCAAACCACTACTAATTGAAGCACTAGAAAAAACAAACTTACTGTAATCGGTGCAATGTATAGGTGAACACCCTAACAATAGATATGTTGCAATCCAATTTTATGAAAGCACACAAAAAGAAATTTTCATAAATCAAATTAAGACACTTGGAAACTATGCGATAATACAAGTAGACAAGAATAAATACAGAAATATTTCTGGAATCTTAAAAAATACCTACTTTGGGTATAACATTGATGACTTCCAGAGAATGATAAATCCATTTGGAACAGTAAAATTTTTTCAACAGTTATATCTTAAGGAGACATCAATTCTGATACTAACAAATAGTTTTGAATACAAAATTAAACTACATAAGGAAATTGACCCAGAAAGCATTCCCACACATATAACAGACCAAGAATCCACGCTATATCTATACATCAGAGGTCTAAAACCACGGTGTTTTGCATGTGGCAGAAGAGGTCACATAGCAACTGAATGTAATGAACAAATACAAACAAGTAAGAATAAAAATCTCCCCAAAAGCTTAGAACAAAATACCGAATACACTAAAACAAGCAAACAGCCACAGAACACTGATTACGCAGCAATTAAAGCGATCAAATTGGTAGATAAAAAAATTAATAATGACACAATAGATAGACAAACAAGCACATCCTTAATTGCTCAAAGAAAAACAAACACAGAGGATGAAATAGGAAAAATTAACCTCCCAACAGAAACTGCGAGTTTTAAAGTAACAAAAGCGAAAAATGAATGCATGCAAAAAGAAACGAAAGAAATCCCAAAAGAAAATAAAAATCAAACAGAACACACAATAATAAATAAAACCGCAACAGAAATCATGGACAACATTACAGAGTTTTTTTCAAATGTTGGAAGCACACCATCGGAAATTAAAAGAAAGCAGCCCAAAACAAAAAAAAACTAGAGAAAGCAAAAAAATTAAAACAAACGAGCAAGAACTTACACAAGCAGACATGGCAGACCAATCATCAGATGACTGTATGGAAATAGAATCACTCTTGCTGGAAGAAATGACTGTGAAAAACAAAAACAAAGAGACTACAATAGATAAACAGGTAAATAGTGAGTCTACCAGCAGCAAAAAAAAACTGCAATGAAAAAATGTTTAGCTCGCAGGTAGGAGATAAAATTCCAGCACTCTAATCGGAAAAAAATATAAATAATATCCCCTACATAGAAAAATATACAATTCAAATGAAGATAAATATTAGTGCAATAAACGTCAGAGGTTTAAATTCCATTAAAAGAATGCAGCAAATTAAATATTGGATACAGACAACACAACCATCCATTTTAGGGCTATTAGAAACAAAAATTTATAGCGGATCCCGCTTTGATCCAGCACTACATATGAATAAAATAGGCTTTTGCGCATGCTCCAGGGACACAGCAATGCCTTCAAATGGCACAGGTATTTTTATCAACCAACAATGCCCATTCACTACTTTTAAAATAATTTTTATAGATGCAAATCTCCTTATAACAACATTCAAACATAGACAACTTTCAATCAATGTTATTTTTGTATATATACCTCCTGGGCCAATAGTAATTAGCAGAATAATTTCGACAATAAATTCAATTCTAGTAACCAATTCCCACTCCACTATTCTTGCTGGAGATTTTAATATGACCTATAAAAAGTTTGTCACAAAATGGTTACACCAACTTACAATACCGCTAATGAGCGGGGAAGGTTTTCTTCCACCGGACTCAGTATCTTTTTATAATAACAGACACGGTACTTTAATTGATCTGCTGTTTTATTCTCCCATGTTACACCACGCAATTGAAGTAAAACTTTCTCCCACCAATTTTTCTGATCATGCAGCACAAATAATGAAACTAAATTTAGACACACACCGCAATACTTTTAACAACATACAAAAAACAATAAGAATTCTACTTCCAAATAGTACTCCCGAGGCTCTCTTCTCAGAAATGTATATAATGTTAAATAAAATAAATCAAATTGAACTGGACCCGATCTCCAAATATATAGCATATATAAATACACTCTCGTTTAACATAAATCACATTACACAAAAATCTACCCCCCCCCCCCCTTCAAAATTAATCACATTAGCAGAGGAAATAAATAAAAGGATAATACAGGCAAAACCAGTCAAGAATAACCAAGCAAATATAATAAAGCTAACAAAGTTTACAATCAAACTGTTGATAAACTGAAACAATATCTAGCAATAAAGAAAAAGAAAATTTGTCTCACACAACAACATACATGGACCCACGGATATATTTGTTGGGCATTAGGTTATCCATCCACAAACAAACATGGCTCTAGAATGGGAAAATAGAGTGACAGCTGGTTATAATATGCTAGACCCTATATATCACTACTTCAAAAAAAAGCTAACTAACCATAATCATTTCAAACCACTTGCAGATTATTTTGGCAAGCCAGAAACGGAAACACCTTTTGAAATAAAAGATTTTGCAATAGTTTTAAACTCAGTCCCAAGCACATGTCATCCAGGGCCACCAGGGATCCCACAATTTGTACTGGCCCATCTCAGCCAATTCACAAATAAATATTTATGCCAACTTGCAAATCAATTATCACAGAAACTATACAATATACAAGGACTATATCCAATATCAATGGTCCCATTTATGAAAAAACAAGAACCAATTTCCACACTAGCCAATCTCTGACCAATCTCAATGGAGCCATTGGGGATAAAAATACTGGAAAAGGTCATAAAGGATAAAATTGAACAATACATAGAACCAATAATATCACAGCATCAATATGCAAAAAAGGGGTCATCTACAGGGCAGGCAGCACTAATATATAAAACGCTAATCAATTCAGTTATTAAAAAGAAAAAATATGCACCAATGGTAGTCCAGCTGGATTTTGAAAGTGCTTTTGACTCGGTCCCAATAGAAACACTATTGAGCCAGCTAAAATAACACAGATACCTAAAACAATATTATATACAATAGGCAATTTGCTTCTAAATAGAGAAATACACATCACGCTCAATGGAAGATCCACATCATCATTCAATCCCAGCCAATCAATCCTGCAAGGTTCTCCACTAAGCACACTGCTATTTACCTTTTATTTAAACCCACTACTAGAGCAAATCAATAAAAAAATTCAAGGAATTCAAATACCAAATACAAATACATACATTTCCTGCATAGCTTATATGGATGATGTCACGGTATTTCTAAACTCAAAGAAGCAAATACATATACTACAGGAAATAATAGAAGAATACACAAAAAAGTTCAAATTAAAAATTAACATCAATAAGTCAGCAGAATGGTCAATATACACAGGCAAAACAGACACACAAGTTTATCAAGGTAAGCCCAGTAATTTCCTGGGTTTTCCTTTCCACTTGGGTATGAGTCAGATGAGAAGGAATATACAAAATAAACTCAAGATCGAAGCAGAAAGAATCATAACATCACTCTCCAGATCATATCTCTCACTCTATGCAAAAGTGTCACTATTTAATCAACTTATAATGACCAAAATAACTTACTACCTGCCAATAATTACTTTTACAAAACAATTTACAAAGTCAATTAACTCACTCAGTAATAAACTATTATGGAACAGAAAAATAGTAGAAATTTCATTAAAGCAACTTAACCAACCAACAAGATGGAATGGCCTTGGACTGCATGCTATACAAACTTTCTACACACAAAAAACAGTAAATCTACTGATTACCATATTTAGATGCTTTCCAAACATAGAACCAAAAGTGGAAATCACACCAACGGACCAACCCCCACCCACAGACAATTATATAAATACACTATTGATAAGTATTAAAAACATTAAAGATAAAATAGCACTGAAGAACCCAATTAAATATACTTATTGGCAAATTCATGATTTTCTAACTCAGAACCAAGAAAACAACAATAGGCTAACAGTACTAGGAATAAATAATAGACAATTACTCAAAAAGTACAAAACATGGTATTTAGAACCTAAACTATTTGATTTTATCCTCAAATTGAATTTAAATGCACTACCTACAGCACATTTCATTCGGTTCAGAAGATTTTACCTAAATGTTGATCCAATGTGTGCTTTGTGTCACTGGGAAGAAGAAACACAAGAACATTTGATATATCACTGTAAAAGCTTAGAGAAAGTCAGACAAATGATGGTGAATAATTATAGGAAAAGGGAAACCACAATTGAAAAAATGATAAAAGCTTTCAGTGAAAACAAAATACCCATAATACATGCAGCAACTTTCAGTATATATGCCTTATGGTATACCAGATGTGCTTTCACTTTAGGAAACAATCCAAGAAGACATCCTAATACATATCACAACAAACTAGAAAAACTTAAGGAAAGGGACAATCTTCTAGCACCACCGGACATTTATGCTGCCACTTGGTCTCTTTTTAAAATAAAAGCAGTCTTATAATGGATAGACCAAATACAACCTCGGGAAAACGGAAAACTAAAATGAACCCATAATAAGAACTGGAAGATCTAAAAGTGTGTCAACCACAAAAGACTCTAATGGCTAAGAAAAACAAAATTATTTTTTCTGTGTTTCAAGATGTATCCTAGTATATGATGTTTGATACAATGTATTACTTGATAATAGTGTAACCTTTTTTTGCCTAATAAAGTTTGCTTTGAAATATAATAATAATAATAATAATAATAATAATAATAATAATAATAATAATAATAATAATAATAATAATAATAATAATAATAATAATCATCATCATCATCATCACCATCATCATCATCATCTCTGAATGTTCTATCTCTTACATACTTCAGTTAAAATGAAAGACAAAAGAAAAATGCATTTCTCATATTTTGGCAAGTAATTCAAGTTAAATTAACTAAATCGTTTTAACCAAATTAAATAATCTTTAGAATTATTGAAACAGAAAAACAAATAATAATAATTTGTTTATTTATCTTAGTAAACTTGATGTAATATGCTGTTCTTTTTTTTTCAGGTTAAGTACAGTTTGTCAAATTCAGTGCTTGAAAAAGAAACAAAACTAATATATATATATATATATATATATATATATATATATATAGTTTTATATATCTTTTATATATATATATATATATATATATATATATAAACCAAAACTGTCTAACACTATACTAGCAAAAATAAAAATGCAAAACCATAAAACAATACAATACTAGATTAAATTTTAAAATTTTTACCAAAATCCTTACACAACCATGGTTTCATCTACTACAAATAGACCTTCTCAAGTGAAAATCAATCTAAAGGAAAACATATATATATATACAAACAAACCTTCCCATAATTCACTACAAATTCCACCTTCCCTTAATATCAAAAGAAGTCTTCATAAGATTGATAGCCTCAGAATCAAGGAGTTTTATCATCAAAGTCTCCTTTATTCTTCTTTTTAACTCATTCTTTTCATAAAAAATAACCGAAGCATTGTTAAACAATATTCTATGACCTGTATTTAAAGCATCAATTTATAATTTGGTTTATAGGAATAGTCATTTGTTAGGTGGAATGAAGGTTGCATGGAGGAAAGGTTCTGATTTTAATTCATTACTTAATGGTTCAAAGCAGTCTATTGATAGTAAGTCTATTCCTGGCATTGTTTATAAAATTCCATGTAGTTGTGGTAAATTTTATGTAGGTCAGAGTAAATTTAGCCTTAATGAAAGGGTTAAGGTTCATATAAGTAGAGTTAAACATAGGTATCTTAACTCAGCTTTATATATTCATGAATTGAATACAGGTCATAGAATATTGTTTAACAATGCTTCGGTTATTTTTTATGAAAAGAATGAGTTAAAAAGAAGAATAAAGGAGACTTTGATGATAAAACTCCTTGATACTGAGGCTATCAATCTTATGAAGACTTCTTTTGATATTAAGGGAAGGTGGAATTTGTAGTGAATTATGGGAATGTTTGTTTGTATATATATATATGTTTTCCTTTAGATTGATTTTCACTTGAGAAGGTCTATTTGTAGTAGATGAAACCATGGTTGTGTAAGGATTTTGGTAAAAATTTTAAAATTTAATCTAGTATTGTATTGTTTTATGGTTTTGCATTTATATATATATATATATATATATATATATATATATATATATATATATATATATATATATATAAGCAAAGCAAAAATGAAACTACACAATCTCATCATTAAGTTAATTTGAATACAAGTATATCAAGTATACACAATGTGCTAACTATGATAATCAAGTCACCTAGAAGAAGAATAGAGAATTTTTAAATCAGTTCCATCAAGCTTTATATTTTGTTTAATATATACATTAAACATGCTTTCATCATTAATAAATTTTATTTTTGAGTCACATAAGGTCTCAAGTAAAGTTTATGAGTCTTCAGTAATATTAATAATAACACTTGTTTTTCTAGTGAAAAAGTAAAGTATAGATTTGTTTATGTGCCTATATATATATATATGTGGGTGGTGGGGGGTGGGGGGGTGTAGTGGCCGATTTATAAGTGTTTTAATCTATCTGTCTTTTTATCTGCAGATTTGCCTTTCTGATTTATCTATCCATTTATCCACATAGAAATATATCTATCCATTTATCCATCCATATATTATTCATTAAATCTATTTATATATTTATCCATTTATTTATCAAACTCTTATCTAGTAGTCCATTCATCTGTCTGTCTATCTATTTATATTTCTTTGTATATGTAACAACAATAAAGCTAGTTCTATATAAATTGAAAATTACTTTTAATCACATAAAATCTAGGTTCCATTTTTTTTTTAAAAAGTTATAATTATTTACATAACACTCATTAATAAACATTCTTGCTTTTCTAAGCTTCAACAAAAGTGTTTTAAACCGTGATTATGCCTATGAAAGATATGTGGTGGCAATGGATGTAAAAGTGGATATAATATTATTACTTTATTATATAGAAAAGCCATTAAATTAAACAAAAAAATCAATTTGTCTAAACTTTGCAACCACACATTCTAGAAAAGTTATACCAACTTTAATTTGAAAGTTTTGATGGATAATTAATCTATGAATTGCGATTTTTTTTTTATAATTATTATTATTATTATTATTATTATTATTATTATTATTATTATTATTATTATTATTATTATTATTATTATTATTATTATTATTATTATTATTATTATTATTATTATTATTATTATTATTATTATTATTATTATTATTATTATTATTATTATTATTATTATTATTATTATTATTATTATTATTATTATTATTATTATAAAAACTTTGCAAATTAGATAGTTAATAAACTTGATTATATAAACTATTTAATAATTTAAAACTATCAACTAGAATATATTAAATATATTTTAGAACATGTAAACAATGAAAAATATAAAAAAATAATTAAACATTTTTAATTTTCCGAAATTTAAACGACCAATAAATTGTGAAGAGTTATTATTAGTTTTTTTTTTATTTAGCGTAGACAATTTTTAAAATATTTTATAGATTTGAGATTAAAATAAACTGAAAAAATTGAATGAAATTTGAATGTTATTTCAATTTTATAAAAAATAAATAGTTAATCAAATAATTATACAAAAATATATTTCAAATCTAATCAGTCCTTTATAATATATTCAAATTATTTTTTTTGAATCTTATATTTAATTATATAAATATACTATAAGATTAAATATTTTGGTAAAAAATCTGCTTATATGAAACTTTTCATATTACCAACTTGTATTTTTTGATTAAAACAATGGTCATCTATTTGGTTCGAAAAAAGAAACAGATCACCACTGTCTAAAGCAAAAAAGTAGACAAATGAAATTATATGATATAAAAGTAAACAGAATTTCATAACTATAAAAACTGTTCTGAAATAAAAGTAATATAGCTTTTAGCATCGATTCTTATAGCAACAAATAAAATAACAAAAAAAAAAATTGTTTGGATAAAATACAATAATAATCGAGATCATATAATTAGTATCAGATACATAATAAAAAAATATGAAAAAAACATTGCACACGTTTTATTTATTAATTATTTATAGAACTTTATGGTAGTTTTGAACTATGAAAATTTTTAAAACACTATAAATATCCGAATATTTGTCACTAAAAATAAACTATAAACATTAATAGTTTAACATTAGAAAATATATTTGTTAAGATGTATTGCCTCACCATTATATTTAAGCTTTCATTACAAAAATATTATGTGGTTTTCAGACATGGATACAATTGAAGATACCATTATAATGGAGGCAGGATGATAATTTATGATTAACAAATATTATTACATTATAAATTATGTGTAGGCATATATGTATTGTCACCTTCCCTCCCAGTTCTTTCAACACACCTCTCTACCTTACCTACATTCTTTATTGTACCCCTATATACTATCTCAATAATAAACCATCAAGTATAACAACAATAAAGTATAAGACTCTTTATGGGGCTCAAAATTTGCTAAATATTAAAAAATAAGATAAATTTTAGGGAAGATTACAAGAGAATGGTTTTAACATTGAGAAGTATATAAAATACACTCTGGAATGGCATTGCTATTGTGAAACTTCTCCTACTGCAATCCTGTTATGATCATTAGGAAAATCCCCACAACAAACAATTATATCATAATATTTCATTTAAATAATGCTTTAACTACTCTTCGATACTTTAATAATCTCAAAATAACAACACTGAAACAAAACTATATTCAATTACAAGAATTAATGCTATCCTATAATTATCTCAGGGATCATAAGTATTTTATTCTAAATATAATATAACCATTAGGTTGATAATTAAATAATTGAATCCAACCCTTTAATAAAAACAGACTTTTACAAACCTTGATTAACTTTCTATTCAAAGCTTTATCTAACTATAATAATAAGATGTGGAAATTAACATTCCTTATCTACTCATTGAAAAAATAATCTACTTTTTCTAAGATTGAATCTCATACTTATGTTAACTACAATTACTCTAAAATACTCATTTTCTTATAATCAAAACTTCATCTCACCATTATTATCTACCAAATCTAATTCAATGAAATACATCTCTTAGTTAGTTAGCTTCATACACTGTAATTAACTCCTTCAGAATTACAAACCTGAAAATATATTTAGTTAGTAACTTGTACTCTGCAATTATATAATACTTTTAAATTATGATATAGCATATCTTTCAAATTAATTTACAAATTATAATGTGACTCTCGAACATATTGCTAATTTATATTATATGCCCTCTGTTTTGTAATATTTAATAGTATTTTTCATATGGCTCTTCAAAATTTTTTTGCATCTACTAAAAATATAAAGTATCACAAGCTTTCTTTATTATAGTTATAATTTAAAGCAATTGTTATTTAGTGTCTTAATTATAAAAATGTTGAACATAACACTTCAAATAATATGGGTAATCAAATATGATATGTATAATTCAATGTAAGATATAACCTTGTGATGGAAATGACTATCAGACACAATGAAATTAATACTACATAGTTTAAATCAAAATGATCGTTTATTTACAATAATAGTAATAAACAACAAATGCATAAGAACATTAGGTTAAATACTTCATTAACCATAAAAAAGCATAAAATTGTTTATACATTGATAATAAAGTATTTATATTTTTTACAAATAAACTTCATGATTACTAATACAATTAACCCTTCCTTTAGTTTGTCTTTTAGTTCTTTTGAAATTACTAAGTTATTATTTTGTTATATATGCTTTCATACTAATCTGATATATTTGCATCATTCATGAGTTATCTGAGATCTTTGCAATTATTCTTTTGTATTACACAATATTTTGTCATTTCCAATATATTGATAATCGTGTAATAGTTAATTTATATTTTATATTTAAAATTTGTTCTAAAATATTCCACTTCCATCTTATAAACAAAGTTATTGCTGATGTGGTAAATGTATAAAAAAATAAAAGACAATATTTATGATATAATTGAAATGAATAATAAGGCTAAGAACTCTTTCCATATCATGCCATTTATTTATGCCTCCATTCACTCTATCACTTATATTCTATAGTGTTCTTTGATCACAGTTATTTTTACTCATCTAATAATTTATTCAAATTACTATTCAATCATAAAATATTTTTCTGTGCATGGTTTTACCTTCAAGTAAATCTATCAAGATTTATGAAGAAATTATAAAATATTTTATATATTTCATCTACCTTTGCCTTCTATATTATTATTTATCTACAACTTTATTAATGAGAAACTGATTTTATTAAATACTATATCCAATAATGTATCATAATAAAAAGGATGGAGGTTTTTTTTAAATATGAGATGTAAAATATTTTGGCAGGGCAGTCATTTTCATAATGATTCAACCCCCACTTTATCTTGGCTTCTTCCCTGACCATTTACAGTATATACGATCCCCACTTCCTTGTAGGAAACCCTCCCATCTCTTTCCAATAAATATCTAGGTATCATACAGATTACTCCTATTTCTCAGATCTTCAGGATTATATTTTATCCCATCGTGGAATTGTAACTCATCTTCCTCAATTGTGTATGTGGCATCTATTGCTTTACTAATTCTAGACTAACAACTTAATATTCTTTATGTGATAATTTTCTATTCATATCTACAATCATGTTACACAACAAATAATCTATTTCAACTATTATTATCAATAGGATATTTTTTTATGACAAATGAGATCATAATATTGTCTTCCATCAATGTTATTTTTTTCTTACTTTCATAAATACATTATATTTTATAATAAGAATGGCATTCCTTTCTGATAATTCTATTATACTTAATTTCTTAAAGTATATATGAGTCAAAATATGCAGTTAACATTATATTACCCCCACACATATTCATATTTTAACTCATAATTACTCTTTTTCTATATTTAAGCATACCTTTAACATTATATACCAAATTGCAAACATAAATTCTTTAAATTGTCTCTATGAGAAATACCCTATTTTTATATTTCATTTTAAACAAGAAAAATATTAATGATAAATTTAAAGTTAAAACCTTATAATTATTTATTTATTTATTTTGAAAACCATTTTTACCATGGTCACCCTGTAGATATTCTTCTTTCTTCATGAGTTTGGGTGCTTCTTGTTTTCTAGAATACATCTATAGTTAAACAACAAATTAAACAAATAAGCACACACTAACGGACACAATTTTATATTGGATGCATACTTTTCAAGTTTTAAAGTTACATTTTTTTTTCTATGCTGCAAAACTTTTAAATATATTTTAATTAATTCATCCATAGATTTCTTCACATTTTTCATCCCCCTTCCTGTTATTTATTATTCTTCTAACATTAAGTATATCTCAATAAACTCATTCAACTTTATGCATTATAGTGTGTTATCTCTGTGATTGTCATTAACTATTAAAAAGCTGAACAGATTTTTAGTTTATCTTTCCAAGTATAGTGTTCTCTTCTTACAGTGCTATAATAAAAGTTCATTTCCTTATTGAATATAAGAAATCTTACTTCAACTTTTTTTTTCATTTTTAATTATAAGCTTGACATTTTCTTCTAAATTTTGTAAACTACTTCTTACATGTCACTGTTTAATTCAAAAAAAGATTAGATTTTCTTGCATTTATCACTCTTGACCAATTAATTATCTTTAACATTCTATCAAACATTTCAATTAGCATTAATTATTTATTTCTTGGATTTTTAATCTGTTTTTCACTTTCAATCTCTGAATAATAAAAACAATTAATTTAACACAGATAAATGAATGCTTTCTTACATGAGTGCAATTTGAAGCCATGCCATGTTTGTCTTATCTTTTTCATGGTTATCATTTTTTGGTATTATCTTGGCTAAAAGTAAAAGATCAGAATTGGCAACCAGGTTATAATGAATATTAATTTACTCACTCCATGGTATTAATAATTACTTTAAAAATCTTTTATATATTTAGACTGCTTTTAAATACTTTTTTTTGACTTGTTAAACTTGGAATATTTTAACTTTTATAATATTTTACTGAGAAAAATATTAAAACAGCTATCTGCTTTTTAAATTTTTTGAATCTCTCCTTCCAGTTCATCTGCTGTGTTTTTCTTTCCTTAAAAATCCTAGATAATTGATGTCAGCAAACTATTTACTTGACTTGTCATTGGTCAATTTCCCAAACCAACTTTTACAACTTTTTAATTTAAAGTTTTTTTCTGTTTCTCTTTTAAAATATTAAAATCAATAAATGTTTTACAAATGAAACTAATTTAAATTCTTACTTTAAGACCAAGTTTTAGATTCTAACTACATTTTTAATAAATGACACTATTAATTGAACTTTAATATAAAATTTATAATCAATATTTATATTTAAAGAGATCTAATTACAAGATAATTTTAAAATAAATTACTGTCTTGTAATCAATAATTGTTCATTCTTTCCTTAATTGATACTTTACGATGTTTTGTTTTTAAAGGAACATTGCATTAAAAATAACTTTAAGTCAAACTTTATAAGTAACAATGTTTATTTAGATTGGCATCTATTGTATTAAGATTATATAGTAGATTATTTTTAAATGATTATAAATAACAACAATTATTAAATCTCTAAGTGGCTCTAAGTGTCTTTATTAAGCTTCTTGATCAAGTCAAACAGCGAGACTCTCTGCTTTCACCTGTGAGTCTACAAGATGATACTTGGGTGAAAGTTTTATTTTCCTCTTAATCTTATTAAGATACCCTTTTCTCTGCATTGACTTTTTCAAGTTTCATTCTGAATGTTATGTAAATTTTTATAAAGTTTAACTGTATATTACTATGTTACGATTTTTAATAAATTTATTTTAAAACAATTATTAAATCTCTACAGGATTCTCTTTTTAAACTTTATATTAAATTATTTATTACTGTTATACACAAGTTTAGGGCCTTACTATTATCTAAATTATAAATTCAAAATTTTGGAATCTTAATTTACATTTTACTATACGGTAATTCATGGATAACCAATCAAAAGGTTACAGTGTATATCTAAAAACAATAAAAATGAGTTTCATTTTTATTTTTCATTTATTAGACTAGAGATTATACAATAATGAATAATATTCTGTAGTGTATTTGTCACTATATCACTTTCCTCCAAGATAGGGTCTATTTTTATTTGCTTTTAACACCTTGTGAAGGGATGTAATCATAAACAGATGACCCAAAACGTGAAAATATTTATGATCCCCAAAAAGCATATTTTATGCTGAACCAGCAGCATTCATAAGTTGGTCCAGAATACAATAACTTACACATATCCTTATTATTGGCTGTTTTGAAACAAGAAGAATAACAATTATGTCTCTAAAATAAAATTAAAAATTGAATTTAATAATTACAAAACCCAAATAGATGATGGTTATTTTTTTCCAGTATTTAAAATTTATTACAGTAGTATTGCAGAAAAAGAATTTTAATTGCTGTTACTCATTTAACTTCAATAGTAAAAGTTGGAAATAACAAAGACAAAAGGCAAACTATCCCACTATAGTCTTTCTGGTATTAGTGTATCTGGTGCTGCCAAAAATTCTGACAGTTATAACTTCAGCAGTGAAACTCCCAATAATCTAAAATTCAATTAACTAAAATTATGATAGATTTCAACAGTTAAAATCTGACAGGTCAACATCCCAATAAAGTAAAATTCTGAATTTATAAAATGTTAACAAATCGAAATCTAGATAATATCAGTTTTATTATGAAACTACTCACATAAAACTTAATTTTTATTTATTTATTTGTTGTCATTCAACACTTTTAAGATTTTTAATTGTCAAGATTCTGATCTAGTGTTGTTTTAAAAGTTATTTCTCCGTTTCCAAATTTCATAATAATCAAAAATAATAACATTATATACAAAAAAACATAATTTTATTCTTAATAGATATAAAACCAATTATTTATCTGTTAACATTTAATATATTTGATATTTTAATATGTTGAAATTTTGATTGAGATTTTTACTGTTGAGGCTTAGCTGTTTGAATTTTGGGGTAAACACTAATATATCATTGTCATTTTATGGATAAATGAAAAAAAAAAGTGCAAATACTAATTGATCGAAAAAGGTAACTTGAAATTTCCTTTTCAGAAAAAATAAATCCGTTCAATCAATTACTTTATATATTTAAAATCCAATTTGTTTTTAATTTTATTACATTTAATTGCCCTTTAAAAATGCAAAAATAAGAAAGTAGTTATAAGAGTTCTATAATTGTTTATTTGATTTATTTAAGAAGATTAAAAAAGTATCCAGACATTTGAACCAAAGTTTCAGTTATGCAAATATATCACTTTTTCAATTTTGTAAATTTTTTAGCTAGCCAAAAATAAATGTAATTTATATTTTTTTTGCTTTTATGAAAATATTTTTACTATTAACAATAATTAAGTTATGAACATTTTAAGATGGTTATATGCAAGCAAAATCATATTGCTTGTGAATCTATTTTTTTTATCTGTATAAATTTATCCAACGCTGAGCTTTAACAAGTTACATAAAAATTAGAAAACTAATTATCAAATTTGAAGGAAAAAAATTGGTGAGTTTTGGGAAGATATGAAGAAGGAAAACTGCAAATTAAAATTACAAAGTTCAGGTAACATTGGCCTTTAAAGCTTTATTGCAATTGATGTGTTAGTCAGCAGCCATCTTCAGAACAAAGTTGCAAAGAATTAAAAACTATTACAAATTGTATTTATATAGAGGGTGATAAATTTATGTGATTAAGTAATAAATGGTATAATTATATATGTGGGTGTGCAATGAAATGGATTTTGGCCATCATTACAGGTGATTTGATGGACCATCAGAGTGGGTGAGAATGTGTATCTAGGATTCTTAAACTTCTAGATTCACATCTCATCCTGAGCTCACTCCTAAGAGATGGCATATTAACATACAAATAAACATCAAATATATATATATATGTATATTCATCACTTTTTTTCATCCTTAACTTCCATTTATCCCAGAATTTGAGCTTAGTGAAAATACACAACTTCAGGTAATATTAATATTACTATCTTTATTGTGCAAGCAGGTGATAAATTGAAAATAAAGAAAGAAAAACAAAAACAATAATGTTTAATTTAAAATCATATATATATATATATATATATATATATATATATATATATATATATATATGTTAAAACGAAGATTTGCACGGGTTAAATATGTATTATATATATATATTCATGATTATTATTTATGCAATGAGAAATTATAACAAAAGCAATTAATCTGTTTAGATATCTATGAATATTCTTTGGTTAGTATAGTTAATACTTATTAATCCAATCCCTTTTTCTCCTCAAATAATCATCAATTAATGCCAATACTAATAATAAATAATAAAACTTGTTATTATTTTTATATCTGCATGCTTAATAGTTTAGACTTTAAAATTGTCATTCATTGTCTCCAACATTTTTATTAATTAGTTCAGATTCACAACGTGGTGGTGCTATAGAATCCCCATTCTTATTATGATTTCTTTCCACAATGATAAGAAATATCATTGCATTAAATCTTATTAATCATACATACTGAAAAAAACAAATAAATGATAAAGTAATTAGTACAAACAAACAACAAATAACAGTATAACTGCATAAGTTTTGGTATTTAATGTGTAAAAATATAAAATCTTACCTTACTCTTGGTGATAATGAAATTCATATGCAAGCAAGTTCATGCCTGACCCTATATTTTATTTCAATTTAAAAATAAGGCTAATAATTTTTTCCCTTTTCTAATATATCAAACATTTACACCCCCCTCCCTTAACCTATAATAAATGAAACAAGTAAACAAATAATAAGCAACCTAAGATAAATCAAGAGTTTATAAAAATGTCCAAAAAGAAATATGTATGGCTTTATTGAATAGAGTTCATGATCCAATGGTGGGGTTCAAGTATTCTAGTTCATGCATAATGGTGATAATTTTTTTTTCCATATAACATGCCATGAGATATTAAAAGTGCAGCTTCATATCCAAGAAGTAAAGTTGGTAGTGCATTCAGCATAGATGAATAAATTCTGTGTTGATTCAAATTCAGTTTTGGCAGTTGTAGCTCCATGGGTGGTGAATCTTTTTTCATGAGGTAACTTCAGACTTTGCTTCATGTGTTTTTTTGTGTTTCTATGTATGTAATTGGTCAAATCCCTTGAGCGCATTGACAGTAAGATATTGGCTATTGGAAATCTCAAGATAAAGTTGATATAATTCTCCATTGCAAGATTGAAAATACTCTTGAAGTATCAAATAAATTTAAACCTCTTTCTGAGATATATAATTTAAACTCCCTTAGTTTGATAGATTTAAATCCATACAGTTTGATTTTAACTTTTATTCATATTCAATGAGATATTCTCATTTATAGTTTTTACTTTGATGGCTCAGACTTTTCTTCTCAAATGACAAGTTTTATTATTCACCCACAAAATATATGTGATGATTAGCTAACAATGGTTTTTTACCTTATTTTTGAGAAAGAGGACACTCTCAGGAAGGTACTTGATATTGTACTTAAACATCAGCATTTAGCTTTTTCACTGCACGGAATATCCCGCAAATAGTAATAATAATATGACATATATATATATATATTGAAACAGATGATCTGATGCTCAGATACTGTTTCACAGCCCACATCCAATCTCCTACCATCTAACTATATTCAAACCAACCTTCACGCACATATATACATATCTAACTTTTATTCATATTCAATGAGATATTCTCATTTATAGTTTTTACTTTGATGGCTCAGACTTTTCTACTCAAATGACAAGTTTTATTATTCACCCACAAAATATATGTGATGATTAGCTAACAAGAGTTTTTGATCTTATTTTTGAAAAGCTTATTTGTATGTGTGGATATATATATATATCTGGTTTGCTATGCTGAGTTTGAAGACATTACGTGTCTAAAAAATTCACGCTTGCAAGCTGAATAGAAATTGTTTCATAAACGCTCAGAGTTTGTATTCAGATCTAGTTTCTTTATTCCTGTCTTTCACTGACGATAGCAAATAGCTTGAAATCATGATCTGAAAGTGGAATTATAGTTAGAGATAGTGAATACTAACTACTCTGACGTTTATGTAAACAAAACACGCTTGATTGGCAGTCTTGGTAGGACGCCATCTGTGGACATAAATACAAGCGTTAGCAAGTTTTTTAACTTGCATTTTTGTTTATCATAAATGTACCTTTGAGGTCTTTCTTGCAATGATATAGATTGCAGAGGCTTCTACTATGTGGTGATGCTGAACTGAGATCAGACCCATGTAGCTATCTGGTTTGCTATGCTGAGTTTGAAGACATTACGTGTCTAAAAAATTCACGCTTGCAAGCTGAATAGAAATTGTTTCATAAACGCTCAGAGTTTGTATTCAGATCTAGTTTCTTTATTCCTGTCTTTCACTGACGATAGCAAATAGCTTGAAATCATGATCTGAAAGTGGAATTATAGTTAGAGATAGTGAATACTAACTACTCTGACGTTTATGTAAACAAAACACGCTTGATTGGCAGTCTTGGTAGGACGCCATCTGTGGACATAAATACAAGCGTTAGCAAGTTTTTTAACTTGCATTTTTGTTTATCATAAATGTACCTTTGAGGTCTTTCTTGCAATGATATAGATTGCAGAGGCTTCTACTATGTGGTGATGCTGAACTGAGATCAGACCCATGTAGCTATCTGGTTTGCTATGCTGAGTTTGAAGACATTACGTGTCTAAAAAATTCACGCTTGCAAGCTGAATAGAAATTGTTTCATAAACGCTCAGAGTTTGTATTCAGATCTAGTTTCTTTATTCCTGTCTTTCACTGACGATAGCAAATAGCTTGAAATCATGATCTGAAAGTGGAATTATAGTTAGAGATAGTGAATACTAACTACTCTGACGTTTATGTAAACAAAACACGCTTGATTGGCAGTCTTGGTAGGACGCCATCTGTGGACATAAATACAAGCGTTAGCAAGTTTTTTAACTTGCATTTTTGTTTATCATATATATATATATATATATATATATATTGAAACAGATGATCTGATGCTCAGATCCCGTTTCACAGCCCACATCCAATCTCTTTCCATCTAACTATATTCAAACCCACCTTCACACACGTATATACATATTTGATAATAAGTATATTTTTTTTGCTTAGTATTTTAACATAAATCATGTAAACACTTATGTATTTTAATCTAAAAATATTTTTATTTAATAATATTTCCACGTGTATATGGGCATAAGTAATAAATGTATATATATTTCAGTGTAGGAGATTGCGAATAAATTAATAAAGTTATGTTATATATAAAATATAATTAAAATCATATATGAAACTTATTATTTTTTCATATGTAATTTTGTAGCCAGAAATTATGCAATCTTGTTAAAAAGTCTCTCGAAAAACAATTACCCGGAAGATCCCTTAGATAAAAGTAAAAGATTATGATTTTGTAATAATAAAATAAACCCATTAGTGGAAGTTTTGTCCACGCTATCTTGTTTTAAAATCATAAGATTTATTTTAAAACAATCGTTCAAGAAACTGATAACAAAATTGCATTGTTTCAAAAGTCTTACCAGATAAGAAAATATCCAGTTAAATTATTCCAGATGAACCTTAAGTGCTTGCTAAGTTACATCTTCAAAATAAAAGTATATATACTGCTGGATTTGAATCCACAAGGGAGGAGACCAAAAAATAATGATGTTGCTATACATATTCCATGCCAGTTTTGATTCTCACTCAATGTGCCATGAGTAGGGGAAATTTCACCTTTTCCCTCCATTCTAATAAGCTTTTCCCATAAGTGAAGCTCTGCATCCCATACTGATAAACTTTATCTGTATTTTTCCAGTCAAAGTGAAATGCTAACTACCATATAATAATTCTAGCCTAGATCTAGTGAAACAATACGGATGGACTGACTCATAGTAAAGTCACTCTTCCAAATAGTGAGGTAAAAAGAACTTTGACCGTTCATAATTTTCAAATCCTGTCTTCTCTGTAATATTTATGATAATTTCTAAATATTAAATGTCTTCAAAATATGTAATTCTTATAACTCTATATAACTAATCACTATTAAGCCTCTTATAAAATGTTTTCTGTTCTTTTATTTCCAAGATGCAAATAATTTTCATTTAGATTTATGTATTTATATTTTAAAAAGAAATGCCAGTAATACTAAAATTGCCAGCATATAACTTATTTTCATTTTCCCCAACAATCATTTATCGGGTAATTAACTTATAACTTAATCAAAACAAGTCTTATTCGACTTGCCCAGGTGCTAGCAATTTTAGATAAACAATCTAATTATTTTTTATGTTTACTGTAGAAAAACAGATTGACATATGTTTCATAAATATTTTCCATTTTAAATAATGCGCTATCTCTTATTATTAATTTATATTATATATGTAAAACCCATCATAGCTACTACCACCACCCATTTATTTTGTATTAATTTATATATTTTCATAAAGGCATTTATAACCAAGATTGAGATTTATTAAATGTGTGGGAAGTTATGAATAATATTAAGAAACATAACGTAAAGGGGGGGGGAACCATCAGATCTTAGTTTATATTTAATAAGAATTATTGTCCATGTTTGTTGAACGAAAAACCCATACTATTATGCCGAGTATTTCACAAGTAACGGGCAGCAAATAGGTTTTGATAGTCTTAAAAGCTATAGTTATATTATGTTATTAAGTGTTGCATGCATATAGGCCAGTTCGTTTATATATATTCGTGCTTCTTTCTCACATGGAGGTATTCGCTAAGTCAAGCCCCATCGGCGTTCTCCGTGTCCTAGAAACCAGGCTGTAAAACCATCCTGTGACCACATTTGATCCTATGTGCATGCTTTATATGGGGAGTGATCTGGGAAACCAGCCCAGTAAAGACATTGCCGACCACCCTTCATCTCAATGCCAAACCTGCCTATGTTTGCAGAGGAAATCGGTCAACTTTATTATTAAAATTCATGAAGCACACTCCAGGATCCATAATTGGACCACTCCAATCTGCCACCATTCACGCACCACCTTTCAGTGTATTATTAGTCACCCTGAAATAGCCATAAGTCATAATGAGATGATTTCTTTAAACAGACATATTTGCATTAGTTTACTATGCATATCAATATGATAAATTTAGTATCATTTATATAATTATTCATTATCTATCCTGCACATTAATTGTTTACAACTCAAATTAATAATATTGAATAACCAAATGTAATATCTGCTTGAAAAATTATTGTTTTTTTAAATCAAGTAAATGCTCTTTTTGTCTCTCTGGAGTTGTATTAGTATTATAGTAATGCATTCCAATAATGCTAATTCCTTAAGTCACAGACATATATTATTCACATAGCCGCAAATATCAAGTTATTGTAAAATATGAATTAAATATATATATATATATATATATATATATATATATATAATACTCATGAGGCTTATGACAGATAAATAACCCGACATAATTTTTGTTATTAATCTAATAAATCTTAAATATATATATCAACTCTCGAACCATTGCTTTCTTTTAGTTAAGTTAATACATTAAGTTATTAATTGTGCTCAATTTGACTAGATGATCTCTGCTAAATACATAATTAATATGCTGGGTCATGAGCCTTCATTGCTCATAAAATATAGTTAGTTGTTAAGTCAGTATATCATTAAAAGTTAACCTAGAGTTTTTTTGTGTCTCCAATGGACGTTGCCGGTGGTGAGAAGTAAATTAAATTAATGTCATCGGGATTGTTGTTCATAATGTTATAGATCTGGGAAATAGGCAAATAGGGCAGAGTTCATGAGTGTTCCTGACCTGTGTATCTTGTGCACGATTGGATTTGAGGTACTTTTGTCTAGATGCTAGATCTTGTTACGTGAACATACAAATCCGACTGGTACAGATTTTTTTCTTTTCCCTGGGTTTGGACACCCACCATGGAGCAATTGTTTATTTTAACACCCTGTAGAACCATTAGTGATATACATAACATATTTGTTTTCATAGTGATATTGAATATATGTGTGTAAAAATTTTTTTTTTGGTTCAGACACCCAGCTTAATTTTTTTTTTGAATATCGGTACACACTCCCTGCGCGTCATTGTTAGTATAATTATAAATATGTTTTCTCTCAATATATATAAAAAATATGTTTCCAGTAAATATTATGTTATATACGCAATAGTTTTTTTTTAACACATAAAAGTTTTAAAAGTCTTATCATTTTCACAAAGCTATAAAATAAAATAGTGGCAGTTTTTGTTTTCTTTAACGTGTTGTGATCTAAATAATAATAATGTTATATAATGTTTTATTCCTTGTCCATAAATAGTCATTACATGTATTAATTCTTGTGAGTTTTAAAAGAAGTAAAGAGAAGTGACAGCTTTTAAGGGGCTTTTACTTTCATATTAATTAAAGATAAAGAAGTGTTTTTCCCAAATAATGTTTATAGTTTTCATAAATGCATTTAGTATACACGTAAGATTCCAGTGATATAAAAGAGTGACAGCTTTTAAGGGGCTCTCACTTCATAAGATAAAGTGTTATTCAAAGAAGTAAATAATATGTTGTATAATGTTTTTTTCCTTGGTCATAAACGTGAAAATTACATGTGGGATTCCCGTAAATAAAATAGTGGCAGCTTTTAAGGGGCCTCCACATTTATAATAAAAAAAAAAAAAGTATGTGTTCTAAATAGTGTTATATATATATATATATATATATATATATATATATATATACACTATTTATCATTTATGGAAACATATATATAAACATATATATATATATATATATATGTTTCCATAAATGATTTTAATAAAATATTTTCGAGTTTACAGTGTGATAAAATAGTGACAGCTTTAAGGGGTTTTCACATTTAAAATAAAAAAATAGTAAAGTAGTGTGCGTGATAAATAATAATAATATATTTTTTTTTTTCATAAATGTTTTACATAATGATGTTAAATATATTTTTTTTGTTAATATATCTTTTAAATAAATTTTTTATAATATTTCCAAATCTGAGAGAGTTAAATTAGTGACAGCTTTTAAAATGCTTTCACTGTTAAAAGGTAATAAAATAAATATTCTAAATAATCGCGAATATGCAGATTTTTTTTAATAATATTTATGCATATGTTACTGCCTGAGATTAATGAAAGAAATAAAGTAGTGACAGTTTTTGTTATACTTTCATTCTCTTATATAAATATGTGCTAAAGCTATAATATTTTTTTATTATCATTGTTAAGCTGTGTGTATAACTATTTAAGTATATAGTTTAGAAAAGTGTACAATCCAATAATAGTAGATCATCTGGTCAGATCTTATAGCCCTATCCTTTTGGCTGGTGCCTGGTATTAATACCAAAATAAATTTTCCAATAGGTGATAGAGTTATTAAGAATAAAAATAGTTTAAGAGCAATGATTCATAATACAAAGTTATATAGTTTTTTTTTCAAAATATGTGTATCAAGTTTATCAATGCAATTGTTAATCAATCATTTTGTTAAAATGTTTCAGGTGCTAGAGAACAACTCCGAAAACCGACAATGAAAGAAGACATAAAGAAGGCCAGGTAGAAGTTGCACTATTTTTTATCATATACTTTGCATTGGAGAGCTAGATAATAAATAATCACTAGTTATATATATATATATATATATATATATATATATATATATATATATATATATATATATATATATATATATATATATATATATATATATTCTTAGTGAAAACTAGAGCTAGAAATTATTGTTTAGAAATAAAAGGTAGGATGGCAGTCATTATTTAAATAAATATAAATTAGGTATGGGAGTGGGAGAGTAGAATCAGGGAAGAGTGTGTGAATGGGGGGAGGAGGTGTCTCAAATCATAGAAGGAAAAAGTTGTATTATAAATTTATTGTTCTTGGATACTAAGTTAATAGCTATACCAAATTTTTTTGCTGAATATGACCTCCTTTATACAAATATGGAAGTTTCATGGATGGCTGGGTGAAGGCCAACACGAACATTTGGAAAGCTTAGCAGTTTTTTTTTTGTATCAACCCACAAACAATGATGAACAAGTAACGATTGCAAGCTATTACCTAGAGAAGACTACTAAAGACTGGTGGTGGTCAGTTAAAGGAAAACTGAAAACATTTAAAGAATATAAAGACACCATCCTGAGGCAATTTTGGGGTGAGGAGCAACAAACCGAAATTTTAATGGCAATAAAAACTGAACCTTATGGGGAACACCAAGGTGAGATGTGTACCAGGTTTTTCATGCAGCAGGTAGCCTGCCTAAGAACCTAACAGCATTTAAATATTCTGCTACCCAGATCATTAGATTAATTCAACACAAGTTGCCCATCCAGTTGCAAGAGATGATTAAGATAAGCCGCATCACCAATACAGAAGAAATGGCCGACTTCCTGATATCTGTGGAATGTAACTGCCATCACATCAATGGAGGCGAGATGAACAAGAAAGAAATCATCCAACCAAGCAAAGAACCTAACATTTCAAAAAAATTTACTGGAACACAGGGGACCCAGCCCATGAAACATTCCCCAGAAGAAAAACAGAGAAATCAGGACTACAAGACCTTGATCATCCATGAACCAGAAGACACCAGTGATAAAGTGACTACCAGTGTATCACCCATCAATATAAATTAGGTATGGGGGTGGGAGAGTAGAATCAGGGAAGAGTGTGAGAATGGGGGGAGGAGGTGTCTCAAACCATAGAAGGAAAAAGTTGTATTATAAATTTATTGTTCTTGGATACTAAGTTAATAGCTATACCAAATTTTTTTGCCGAATATGACCTCCTTTATACAAATATGGAAGTTTCATGGATGGCTGGGTGAAGGCCCACATGAACATTTGGAAAGCTTAGCAGTTTTTTATTTGTATCAACCCACAAACAATGATGAACAAGTAATGATTGCAAGCTATTACCTAGAGAAGACCACTAAAGACTGGTGGTGGTCAGTTAAAGGAAAACTGAAAACATTTAAAGAATATAAAAATGCCATCCTGATGCAATTTTGGGGTGAGGAGCAACAAACCAAAATTTTAATGGCAATAAGAACTAAACCATATGGGGAACACCAAGGTTAGATGTGTACCAGGTTTTTCATGCAGCAGGTAGCCTGCCTAAGAACCTTAACAGCATTCAAATATTATGCTACCCAGATCATTAGATTAATTCAACACAAGTTGCCCATCCAGTTGCAAGAGATGATTAAGATAAGCCGCATCACCAATACAGAAGAAATGGCTGACTTCCTGATATCTGTGGAATGTAACTGCCATCACATCAATGGAGGCCAGATGAACAAGAATGAAATCATCCAACCAAGCAAAGAACCTAACATTTCAAAAAAATTTACTGGAACACAGGGGACCCAGCCCATGAAACATTCCCCAGAAGAAAAACAAAGAAATCAGGACTACAAGACCTTGAGCATCCATGAACCAGAAGACACCAGTGATAAAGTGACTACCAGTGTATCACCCATTATACATAGACATTGGTCAAGACATGACCTACGGTATTCAGGTAACCAAGTTTCCATCATTGCCAAATCATAGATACAGAAATGTCAAAAACAAAAAGGGAGGTATGAGCAATTACAGACTCATCCAATACACATGGTATTAGCCAATGGGAAGAAAATGATAAGCGACAATTACCAAGTCTGGGTGGAGATAACATTGGGACATAGGCTGATTGGCCATGTCTTCTTAATCATCTCTGGGTTGATATACAATATTGTATTGGGGTCTGATTTCTTAACCCAGCTTCATGGAGTCATATATTATCCCTGAAAAATGTGCCAATTCCAAGATCAGCAAGTTGAATTCAAAACTGCAGAAATTCCCATGTCTGGTACCAGCAACTGCTTTATTCAACCAGTGTATCCCAAGACCATAGCTACAAAGATTCATGAGGCTGGACTAACCAGCACAACGGATAAAATCCATGTTAAAAAACTTTCTGGAAGACCATATGCAAGTGTTTTCCAACACCCCTGGACAAATCCATTTAGACACCCACAGAATCAAAGTCCAGGATGAATCATACAAACAGTCAAAATCATACCTAAACCCTTTTCAATATAGGAAGAAGTTGAAAAACAGATCTGTCAGATGTGGAGTGAGACATCATTGAGCGATGTCCATCTCTATATATCAACCCATGGTTTGTCGAAATAAAGAAAAATGGAAGTCTACGCCTATACCTTGATGCCCATCACTTGAATCATATGACAATCCCTTAATGGGATGTGCCACCTACAATCCAAGATGTGTTTGTGCAGCTAGCAGGAAACACCTACTTTTCTACATTAAACCTTACTGCTAGCTATTGGAAAATGGCCTTGGATCCCACGTTAGTAGAAGTATAGGGTGTTTTGATACCAAGGATATAGGCACATCTTCAAAAGAGTCCCATTTGGATTGATTAAAAGAGGGGCTGGGCTAATGCAATGCTTGAAGCAGGTACTTTCAAAAGAAATACAATGGCACATGGTTTGTTATGTGGATGATATTGTGATTGTGTCCAAAACTTTTGATGAACATATGAAGCATCTGGCCATGTTTTTCCAAGAATTCCTTAGGGAAAACATCACAATTAACATTGAAAAAAGCTGTTTGCTGTGACCGAAATCTCCTTCTTGGGCCATAATATTAACCAGCAAGGGATCACAATACAGCCTGAGAAAGTAGAGGCCATTGAGAAGTTTCCCATGCCCACTATACAGAAACAAGTCAGATTTTTCCTTGGCCTTTGCAACTTCTACCACCGTTTCTACCCCACCTTTGCCCAGAAAACCCAACACTTGACTGACCTGCTGCATAAAGATAGAAAATGGGAATGGACAGAGAAACACCAACAAGAAATTAATAAAATCAAACACAAATTTCTCCAAACTGTAAAGCTTCACTATCCAGATTTCAACCACCTGTTCTATGTCCAGACCGATAGCAGTAAAAGTGGTTTAGGAGCAGTCTTATTCCAAATTGGAACTTCTGGTGAGCATCAAGTGCTGTAATTTTACAGACAGACTTTGAGGGGTGCAGAAGTTAATTACACCACCACAGAGCAAGAAACACTCACGATTGTCTGGCCGTGCCAAAAATTTAAGCAGTTTCTTCTGGGATCCAAGGTTATCATTATTATAGATCACTGCTGCCTCGAGATTCTGAACAAACGTTTCTTAATGAATGACGGGTTAATAAGGTGGAGTCTTTTTCTGCAGAAATTCCAGTACAAAGTGATCTATTGCCCGGGCCCAGAAAATGTGGTTGCAGACGCATTAAGTTGACACCCCATAGCGATAGAGCCACAAAACCCAGCAATTGTCAATCAGATCATAAAGATCATGACCATGAACAAGGAAACCAGCATCAATTCAGATCTCAACAATCTCTGATACTATCAAGATTTAGATCCTCAGTACGAAGCAATCATTAGCAAATTGATAACAAACCAACCTGATGAGGGCACCAAACATTGTGATAAATGAATATTGCAATATCAAATTAGGGATGAAATTCTGCAGATAAACACCAAGAACAGGGAAAGCCCTGAAAAATCTTGGCCCCTAATCAACTAAGAAACCAATTGGTAATGTATGCCCATGAAATGTCAGGACACTATGGGCCAAGAATGACTGAAGAAGTATTGAGGTGCCAATTTTATTGGCCCAGGATGTATGCACAGGTGCTCTGCCTGTGGAGAACTTGTACTATCTATGCTCAGTGCAAGTTCCCAAATCAATCATTCATTGGCACTCACAAACCAGTTCTCGCTACCAGTTATAACGAGTTACTGGCCATTGATCATTATGGCCCCTTACCAAAATTTTGTGGATGTCAATATCTCTTGGTGACATATGATGTCTTCTCAAAATACATATGGGCATACCCAGTAAGGGCAAATGATTGTAAAAGGGCAATATGTCTTCTCGAAAATATTCAATTCCGGGAAGTAGGCAAATCCATCACCATCCTATCTGACCATGGGTCCGCATTTACATCAAAAGCATGGAAAGCTTGGAACTCCCAGCAAGGGATAATACATTGACTTATGTCTATAAGCAACCCACAATTAAACCCATGTGAATGAGTCATGTGGGAAATCAATAGACTATTTTGTACCCACCTTATGATTAACCATCGAGGCTGGGTAGATAAAACTAAAGAAATAGTCAGTTACATCAACCATACCATAAATGAGTCAACTGGCTTTACACCAGAATGGCTACACTATCGTAGACCATGCCCAAAGGTCTTCAAGATACCCCTACCACATGAGGATATAAACAAATCCAAGTCAGGATCAAAAGGATGCCCTGTGCTGTTTAACACATATGGCTAGAATATGAGGGTGAAAAGGACTCCCTTCATGCCACAAATTTTGGGAAGGAGATTATGTCTGGCTATGGAACCCCAAACCCAGCAACCCTACGAAAATAAAAAATTCAAAAAATTATTTCCTTTATATCAGGGGCTGTATCGCATTGAAAAAGAATGTGGGGATAATGCTTTCTTGCTAAAAGAAACCAATGAGATAAAATGGACCTTTATTGCAAGGCAGTTAAAGCCGTATGAACGGCCACATCGAGGAAGAAACTAGATAAAACTGAGCTGGACGGATAGAACATGACAACATGGATATTCAATGATGAATGACTTAGGACTTTAATACTTTCTATATATTATAGCATAGTTTTTTTTATTATTTATTCAGTTATTCAATTAAACAGGCAGTTTTTTTTTGTTACATGAAGACAGAGTGGAAATTTTTTTCCAGTAATATAGCAGATAGTTAGGGTATTCTATCATAAATGAAAGTCAAAACAGAGTATGAGCAGATCAAATAAAATTTCTTTTAGATACATCACCAATCCACTAAGTTGTTTTTAGTTACCTGGACATCAAATAAAATATTTTTTTCTTTTTTTAAACATTTTTTCATTTTTTTCAGTAAGTTCAGGAAAATGAAACAGATGATCTGATGCAGATCCTGTTTCACAGTCCACATCCAATCTCCTACCTTCTAACTATATTCAAACCCATCTTCACGCACGTATATACATATCTAATAATATTTCTTTTCCTTAGTATTTTAACATAAATCATGTAAACACTTATGTATTTTAATCTAAAAATATTTTTATTTAATAATATTTCCACGTGTATATGGGCATAAGTAATAAATCTATATATATATATATATATTTCAGTGTAGGAGATTGCAAATAAAATAGTAAAGTTATGTTAATTATTTTTTCATATGTAACTTTGTAGCCAGAAATGATGCAATCTTGTTAAAAAGGCTCTCAAAAAACAATTACCCAGAAGATCCCTTTGATAAAAGAAAAAGATTACGATTTTGTAATAAGAAAATAAACCAATTAGTGGAAATTTTGTCCATTCTAGCTTGTTTTAAAATCATAAGATTATTTTAAAACAATTGTTCGATAAACTGATAACAAAATTGCATTGTTTCAAAAGTTTTACCAGATAAGGAAAATATCTAGTTAAATTATTCCAGATGAACCTTAAGTGCTTAAATCACCTCTGGTCCTGCAGTAGTTGGTGAGTTACATCTTCAAAATAAAAGTATATATACTGCTGGATTTGAATCCACAAGGGAGGAGACCACAAAATAATGATGTTGCTATACATATTCCACACCAGTTTTGATTCTCACTCAATGTGCCATGAGTAGGAAAAATTTTGCCTTTCCCCTCCATTCTAATATGCTTTTCCCATAAGTGAAGCTCTGCATCCCATACAGATGAACTTTGTCTGTATTTTTCCAATAGTCTGTATTTTTCCAATAAAAGTGAAATGCTAACTACCATATAATAATGCTACCCTAGATCTAGTGAAAACAATACCGATGGATTGACTCATAGTAAAATCGCTCTTCCAAATAGGAAGGTAAAAAGAACTTTGACCGCTCGTAATTCTCAAATCCTGTTATCTCTGTAATATTTATGATAATTTATGATATTAAATGTCTTCAAAATATGTAATTCTTATAACTCTATATAACTAATCACTATTAAGCCTCTTATAAAATGTTTTCTTTTCTTTTATTTCCAAGCGGCAAATAATTTTCATTTAGATTTATGTATTTATATTTTAAAAAAGAAATGCCAGTAATACTAAAATCGCCAGCATATAACTTATTTTTGTTTTCCCCACCCATCATTTATAGGGTAATTAACTTAAAACTTAATCAAAACAAGTCTTATTCAACTTGCCCAGGTGCTAGCAATTTTAGATAAACAAACTAATTATTTTTTATGTTTACTGTAGAAAAACAGATTGACATATGTTTCATAAATATTTTCCATTTTAAATAATGCGCTATCTCTTATTATTAATTTATATTATATATGTAAAACCCATCATAGCTATTACCACCACCCATTTATTTTGTATTAATTTATAAATTTTCATAAGGGCATTTATAACCACGATTGAGATTTATTAAATGTGTGGGAAGTTATGAATAATATTAAGTAACATAACATAAAAAGGGGGGTCTTCAGATCTTAGTTTATATTTAATTAGAATTATTGTCCATGTTTGTTTAATGAAGAAACCATACCATTACACCAAGTATTTCAAAATTTATGGGTAGCAAATAGGTTTTGATAGTCTTTAAAGCTATAGTTATATTATGTTATTAAGCATTGCGTGCATATAGGCCACTTTGTTTATATATATCCGTGCTTCTTTCTCACATGGAGGTATTCGCTAAGTCGAGCCCCATTGTCATTCTCCATGTCCTAGAAACCAGGCTGTAAAACCATCCTGTGGACACATTTGTAAAACCATCCTGTGGACACATTTGGTCCTATGTGCATGCTTTATATGGGGAGTGATCTGTGAAACCAGCCCAGTAAAGACATTCCTGACCACCCTTTGTCTCAAGGCTGACCCTGCCTACATTTGCAAAGGAAATTGGTCAACTTTGTCATTAAAATTCATGAAGCACACTCCAGGATCCATAATTGGACCACTCCAATCTGCTGCCATGCACACACCACTTTTCAGTGTATTATTAGTGACCCAGAAATAGCCATAAGTCATAATGAGATGATTTCTTTAAACGGACATATTTCCATTAGTTTATTCTGCATATCAATGCAATAAATTTAGTATCATTTATATAATTATTTATTATCCATCCCGCACATTAATTGTTTACAACTCAAATTAATAATATTGAATAACCAAATGTAATGTCTGCTTGTAAAATTATTGTCTTTTTAAATCAAGTAAATGCTCTTTTTGTCTCTCTGAGGGTGTAATAGTATTATAGTAATGCATTCCAATAGTGCTAATTTCTTAAAGTCACACAAGTATATTATTTGCATAGCCACAAATATCAAGTTATTGTAAAATATGAATTATATATATATATATATATAATACTCATGAGGCTAATGTCAGTTAAATAACCCGACATAATTTTTGTTATTAATCTAATAAATCTTATATATATATCAACTCTCGAACCATTGCTTTCTTTTAGTTAAGTTAATACATTAAGTTACTAATTGTGCTCAATTTGACTAGGTGATCTTCGCTAAATACATAATTAATATGCTAGGTCATGAGCCTTTATTGCTCATAAAATATAGTCAGTTGTTAAGTCAGTATATCATTAAAAGTTAGCTTAGAGTCTTTTTGTGTCTCCGATGGGCGATGTGAGGCGGTGAGAAGTAAATTAAATCGAAGTCATCAGGATTGTTGTTTATAATGTTATAGATCTGGGAAATAGGCAAATAGGGCAGAGTTCATGAGTGTTCCTGACCTGTGTATTTTATGCGTGATTGGATTCGAGGTACTTTTGTCTAGATGCTGGATCTTGTTACGTGAACATACAAATCCGACCGGTACAATATTGTACCAGTTGAAAAACCCATCACCTTCTAAAGTGCAAGTCGGATCCAAACTCAGCTGAAACAAACTGAATTCTATCCCAACTCAACAGCTCAGCTTAGTAGAAATCTAAATTGATGGCACAGTGCTATGCATCAAGAAACTAGCTCAAAAGTTGGTGAGAATTATAGGCCTCTGAACTGACACTAATATCAGACAATTAATTAACTTAAAATACTTTTTTAAATCGAATCATACATATATGTTTGGGTTTCCAACACAGACAGTGAGCATTAACATTAAAAATAATTATTGAATAAGATAATTAAGAAACTATGAATCCAAGTCTGTTTAGAAAATATTTAATAGTTTATTTTGTTTGAATTTTAAATAATAATTATATGAATTAATTCTAGTCCTTAAACAAAGTTTATGATTATGATAAGAGTGGCGGTCCTTATTATATGCCAATGAGTAGTCCGCAATATTGGAATTCTATGTCTATGCCCCTGACAAGAAAATAAAGGCAGATAAAGGTATTCATTAGTAAAGGAAATTATTACTGTAATTTTATACAAAAGAATGTGATATTTATTTTCATATTCGCAAATCTATTCACGAAGAGCAAGATACATATTTAGGAAATAACTTTAATGTTTATTAGAAAACTTATTTTGAGATATAACAGAAAATTTGTTCAACTTTAATTGAAATCACTTCATCATGAATTACGAGCATCAGAGCTATCTTTACTGGAACAGAGAGGTAACGGTGCTGATGACTTATGAGCTATAAAGTAAAATGAACATGAAAGATAATAGCTGGTCAGTCATTTAAAAGTAGTATGGAAGCTTGCATATGACAAGTCTTATGCCCTTTAAGTAGACATGAACACAAGAAAGCCAGGCTGAGTTGTAACCACTAGCCTTTGGCGTTCCAAATATAATATAAGCGGGGGGAGGAAGTGTTTTCTTCTCTATAATTAAAATATCAGAAATATCACCGACAAGCCTGTGAAATGAACGATAGCCCTACGCCAGCAATTTTGAAGATGATGACTTGATAGTCACCGTTTGGAAAATAAAACCCAATTATAGAATGATCTACATGATGACTTGATCAAATGGATTAAAGTCAAACGAGCTTTTAACTAACATTATTTTAAAGTATTTGTAAATCATATTAATTATGCCCCAATCATCGTGCCCTTCCTGAATCTTAATAGAAAATAACCAAGTTGAATGAGAAAATAACCAAGTTGAATGAGAATATATTTATTTGATTCCTTTATTGGCCCTTTGCCAAAAACATTTTAAGATTATATATGAATAAATAAATAAATAAATATTAGTGAAATGAGAAAATAGTGGTGGCATAGATTAGAAATGGAGCTAATAATTTATTATTAGCCAATGATAAAAATAGCAATCATTTAATAATTTCTTTTGACTCGATGATTGATCAAACTGTATAAATCTAGTTCTACTGGGTGAGAATCAACTATCAGAATTAATCTTATATTACTTGTATAAGGCAAAGAAAATGAAGGAGATCATTGAGTTGAAGGATTATTGGCATATAATTAAAAATAACAACATTAATAAATTTACTCAATAAATATACATAATAAAATAAATGAACCACCATCGTGAGAAAGGAAAGTTAAATTTAAAGACTAGAAGTTGAGAGAATTGTGATATAATAGCATAAATAAAAGTAAGTTTACACAGAGATTATTACACAGAGATTATTACATTTATAGAATGAAAAGAGCTTATAAAGGTAGCATAAAGTAAAGTTCAGAACTGGCCAGAAAGTTTAAGGTTCATTATAAAAATATATTACCCATTTCTTCCGGGCTGGGCTTCTTAGCTTACACATCCGAGTTGGTAAAATGTAGGCACCATTTGATTGATTACTTGAACAGCATTTTATTTGATTTTGGCAGCCTGATTTGTCCAGAAAGAATTTAGCAGCTTCATTCAAGATTCACAAAGGGCTTCAGGAACTGTAGCCAGATTCCTGATGTTCTAGCCCTTCACCATAATCAAAACACTATTTAAAATGCAACGAGTTTACTGCAATTCTCTACAACAAAGATGGCTTCCTCCTCCAAAACTTTTCAGAGCTATATATATACTGTCCTCTGATGCCTTTAGGCTAGCACTTATTTCATTATCAATGTTTTTAGATACATTCATTCAATAAGGCTTTCAAACTCATTAAATTGAATTCATTTTATAATTAGAAAATGAATTCTTAAAATCAGAAAACGATTTTAATTAGGAAATCCTTATCTTTTTTTCTAATTAATAAAACTTTAACTATTGTTTTTGAAAAGGGAAAATCTGAAAGCTTATCGAAAGAATGTAGCTTTTAATCATTAAAACTTTAACAAATTATTTAAAAATAAAATCAAACATTCCTGACGCAATGAAACTTTCAAACAAGTATGTATATTTAAATATTTACAAATATATACACACAATCCACACAGTTATAATATATAAATTCATGAATAATTCTATCATGAATTTATTAATAGCATTGATGAGTTTTAAACTGAAACTAATTAATTTTAATATGCATTTATGAAATAAGTTATTGTTTATAGAAATTAGCGTAGATTGAACATATAAAGCCCCTTTGCATAGAAAATTTAAGTTTAGTACTAGGGTTTGAAGTGGGCTTATGGCTAAATGTCATGAAGCTAGGATCGAACTCAGATCCGACTGCTTCAATATATATATATTATATATATTGATGATCATCCAAATAGGTTGTTCTTTTTAGTATTAATTAGACGTCTTCAAATAGCAAGATTGAGTTCATGCATTGAGTTGATTATTTATCTGATGTATTTTATTTATATATATAATCACCATCAACCATTATCAATCCAATGCAGAATGAAGGTGTCTCCAAGTTCAATCCATCTTCCCTGATCTTTAGTTTTTATATTCACATTACCCCTGCACACTTTATTATTTCATTCATCCATCTTACATGTGGTCTCTTTCAATGTCTTTTACAATCTCTTGGAATCCAGTTTAATATTTCAATTGTCCATTTATTATCACCTCTTCTAGCAATATGTCCAGGACAACTTCATTTTAATTCTTTATTTTTTTCAATTTGTGGTCAATAACCTCTATTTGTTCTCTTACCCATATATTGTCTTTTGATCTTTTCTTGTTATTCCCAACATGCATCTCTACATACTTCTTTGAGTGGTCTAAAATATATGTATTGCTCTCGTATTAAGTATCCAAGTCTCAGATCCATAAGTAAAAACTGGTAAAACACATTTATTAAAAACATTTCTTTTCAAACACATAGGCATATTTTCTTTTTGTATCAAGTTATTTCTGCCAAAAACACTCCAACCAAAGGCAATTCTATGATTAATTTCATCAATTATGTTTCCATCTGTATTAATAATCTGAACAAGGTATTTGTAACTGTTAACTTCTTCTAACTCATCATAATCAATCTTTATTTTCATATTTTGAGAAAATCCATTAAGCATTACTTTAGTCTTTTATCATTTATCTTTAGTCCTACTTCCCTACTTTCAGCTGATAACTCTTGAAACATTTTCTGCTGCACTAAAGCATTATTTGCAAAAACAACTACATCATCTGCAAACAAAATCTCAATGATTTAAATAATCTGTATTTACTTTTACCTCTTTACCTTCCTGTTTTAGTCCACAAAATACTCCTTACGGCACTACTGTAAAAGGTTTTGGAGATATAAAGTCACCCAGTCTTATGATGAATTTTTATTTAGATACTTACAACTGCAGATAACTTTCAAGTGAAAGAAGATTGCAAGAATTAGAAGAAGAAGAACTCTTTTATATTAAATATTACATTATTGGACTTTATGAAGTTAGAAGAAAAGGTGAAGAGAAAATTGATTTAAAAAGTGGACATGTACTCTACTATAAAAGTATAAATATTCAAAATACAAGTGGAGTAGGATTCATTATAAATAAAAGTGGAAGAACAACAACATGGAGATTGATAGTGTATTGGATAGAATTACAAGATTAGTTATTCAACTTAATAGCAGATACCAAATGCAGATAATTCACGACTATGTCCCAATAAGTTCTCATTATGATGAAATAGTCAAAGATTTTTGTATGGATGTGCAAAAGCATTTTGATCAGAGTAAACAACACTTTAAAATTGTTATGGGAGACTTTATTTTTAGCATTGGTAAACAAATGAAAGATGAAAGTGACATAGGTAATTTTATTTATGGTAATACAAATGGGAGAGGACATTGACTTGTGAAGTTTGCAGAAAAACTTTATATTATAAATTCTTTTTTGAGAAAAATGTTAAAATAAAATTGAAATGGAAGCATCCACATGAAGGTACTGCAGAATTGGATTATATTTTGACTAATAGAAAATACATATTTCAAGATTGTATTGTTCTTAATAAATTCATCACAGAAAGTGATCATCAATTACTAAGATGTAAAATACATGTTAATGCAAAACTAGAGAGACAAAAGTTATTAAGACAACAATATTTACAGTTGATATTTTTAATCTTCAGAAACATTCTAATGGATTTAAATTAGAATTTGCAAATCGGTTTCAAGTATTAGTAGATTTTGAAGATTATTTACATTTGAATGAAATTAATATCAAAATAACTGATACACTTTTAAAAAACTGCAACAAAGATAGCTGGTAAAAAAAAGCAGCAATTGACTAATAAAACTTCTACGGAGATAAAGAAGGAATATGAAGATATACAAAAATGATACATTAAAAAGAAATGAATACCTTGAATTTTGTAAAATGGTGTGGAAAAGAATTGAAAATGATATAAGAAAGTATAACTGTGAACTAGCAAAGAAAGCTGTACCAAAAAAATAAAAGTCTCAAGAGTGTAAAACAACATTTTGGTATTTGTAACAATTTTTTATCTGCAATAAAAAAAGAAGATGGAATTATTACTAAAAGTGGAGGTGACATCATGAAATGAATAAAAGAATTCTATCAAGAATTATATTATTTTCTTCCTTTACATTTTTTGTGATTATCTCATTTGTAACTAAATTTAATCATCTTTTTTTTATATTGTTATAATATGTGTATGTTAAACAACAATTAATGAGAGTATTTATAATAAAGGTAAATATAAATATTTAAGTTTTACAGTTTAGTTTGGATTATGAGTGTATCGCACATTTGTTAACTATTTAATTATAGAAACAATTAAATGTTTTTCATCTATAATGCTTGTAAACATTTTCAACTTACAGGAGTACATTTTATATGGTTTACATACTCTTTATACATATAACTTACTTTATATTATATGTAAAGGATGTTGTTATTGTGAGTATTGGGGTTAAAGTTGCTAAGGCTGAGTAATCGTTCTTTGTGGAATGTAACACCACATCTTACAATATAATAACCTACAGATAAGTTACATAAACAATGACTATTAAAAAATAATACTATTCTGACTGACTTAAGATATACTACTAATATACAACATCTAATTAAAACAATATTTTCTAATAATTAACTATAAAAAATTTACTAAATTAAAATATAATAACACTTATATTCACAATAAATAATTAGGGTTCCAATTATAATACTCAACTCATTCATTTTATTAATAAATTTAATTTATAACTAGCTCATTATTATAAATAAAATATGGTTTGATTAAAATAAATATAATTCTGAAAACTCTGCACATAAACATTTAGCAAGTTACAATGGCTTAAACATTGAGGATACATCCTTAAAGATACATGTCCAATGCATAAGAATATTACCCCACTAAATTCATATAAAAATCTATACTATAATATTCTGATGTCTTTAAACACACATATAATAATACTAACATAAAATATTTTTGAATTTATTTTAGAAATAACAATAAATGAATTACTACTTCTTTAATAAAAAAAAATTACTAATTGTAAATTTAACATCAATTGATAATTATTACTCATAATTATCTTTTAATACAAATTTTACAATTCCTTTAAAAATAATCTCAGGTTCATTTTTAACACTAATAATAAAATAAATTAATTAAGACTCTGTAGTTGAATATGATGTGGGATTTTACATAATATCTAACTACCCTTACAAAAAGTACAACAATAAGCAACTAAGATACCTTAAAGAGTCTTCACATTAAATCTGTTTACAATTAATGTTTAGCAATAAAATCATAAGATTTTAAGTAAACATTGTACAATCTACATTTATTTTATATAGCATATATCTCAAATTAGTGTTGTATCATGTCAAAATAATCACCAATGATTATTTCTTCAGCAATAATAATAATATTGATTGTGTTATTTATTATTCAATGAAGTATAATAGAAATAGTATTTTAAGCAATCTTTACAAATCATATACAAATTAAGTAATGTTTAAAACCATTAATTTCTGTGTATCATGCATGTGGAAAAGAGAATCAATGAATGACACACAGGCAAATCAAAACTCAAATATGAATTAATTTAAAACAATTAAGAACTTTATTATAATTAAACAACATTATAGCTATTACAATAAAGTTATAAAAATTTAATAAAATGTTACAAACAGTTATATAAAAATTGGCATCTAAAATTAAAATATTATTAGAACAAATATTACAAGTAAATAAAAATAAGATAACCTTCATTCCAATACCAAAAAAAAAAAAATCTTACAGAAATAATGATGACATACTATCATTATTTAATAAAGCAATAATATTATATTGTTTTTGTGGTGGGGAGTAATTACAATAAATATCCCAATTTCTAAAATTCATGATACATTTAAAATATTTTTAAAAAAAACATCTTTATTATTTTGTGATTCTTAAATAAAAGTTTAGATTTAAAATACATCTATCTATATTCAACACATAAACATTTAAAAAAACTCTTAAAATAGTTTTTTTTTTTTTTTTGCAGTTGTGCAAACCATCATCTTAATATATTATATCCTGATATTCTAATACCAGAAAATTTAAATATATATATATATATATATATATATATATATATATTATATATATATATATATATATATAATATATATATATATAAATATATATATATATATATATTTATACAATTTAACTATGTATGCAAAGAATACTTAAAATATAACTTCATGGGTTTTCTCTATTTTAAATAGGTTTATCTATTTTTATAGCAAATTTTAAAAAACTATCAATAAATTATATTGCTTGATATTTTATTTTTCATGTATTTTTTTACATTCATTATAGAATTTGAATCATTTTTCATTATTCTCATTTTTATTCCAATTCAAATATACATGTATATGAGTTTAATAATATCTAATATTTATTATGTTTGTGGGAATATTAATTATTCATCTTCTATTTTATATATTATGACAAGAATTAAATATTTCAATATCATTTTTGATAGAAATTGTTATATATCTTATTTTGATTTTGCATATATTACCAACTTCTAACCATTTAGTTATTACTTTATCAACTTTTACAAACTATCCTCTGCAATGTGATTCCAATGGAAATAGATGGTGATTGTAGTGTAGGATCTGGAATAATGACAATAATAACTCAAATGAGTATGAAAATATCATCATGGATACAGTGCTAAAATAATAGGTCTATATTTATCAGGCAAATAAAAATTCACATCATGGCTTTATTCTAGCTCATATTGATTATAAGAAAATGCAACTGTCCATGGGAAAATGCTATATAGTTCTTTGTTACTTGTAGATTTAAGAAATTCAAGTTGTGACAATATAGTTCACACATAATATACCCCTAAATATTTAGGATTTTATATAACAATTACTTTCCCAACCACCACCTTATAACTATCACATAACGAATACCTTTATTAACATCATAAAAATATAAAAGCCTCATTACAAAAATAATTTCCACACAACTTTACTAAAAACAACAAAGATATAAGTTCATTTCAAAATGGTCTTAAAAGTTTTTCAAGCATAAATGATTTTGATAAGACATTCATTGATAATATACATTTATTGATTTGCTGTTACATTATATAATTTAGAGATCAATATTGCTGTATTTCTCTATATCTTGACAGATAACATTCATAATGATAATAGATTAATAACTCAACAATGGTATAAAATTGTATGCATATTCAAGCATTTATGATAAACAAATAGTTTAAAATAGCCTTATATATTTCAAAGCATTCATTTGCATTTTTTTATAAAATACATATGGTAATACTTATACCAACAGTTCATTCAACTGTTACATATTCAAGCAATATGACATATAATATAAAGTAATAATTTTAAAATATGTTATTACAAAATATTATCAAACAATTCAATATAATAATAAACAAGATTATCTATGATATCAACAATTATTGAAATCATGAAATGACAATCCACTTATTTGACCGTACATTCAAACAAATTATGATTATTAATAGCCAGTCAGAACATTAATTTCTGAAAAACCCATTTTTTATTTAATGTAATAAAAAACATATATCTTAAGAATAATTTTTAAAAAAATATATTATAACAGAACAGGTTAAAATGCTATTTTTAAAATATTAAGTTTTTCTAAGTAATGAAAATTTTTAAAAGTTATGGAAAGTCTCTTTTCTACTTGTAAGTTCAATGCTTTAAAATTCCTCTTCCATTACCTGGTTATGGGTAGACAGTTCTAAACAAAAGTTATTCTACTTGCCTGCTGCCATTAATGAAATGTATAAATAATAAAAATAAATTCTGCAGAATCTGGAAAAATATTGGGCATCCTAGAAAGGTTGAATATTTATTTCAGTCTTTTTCTGAACATCTATTTAGGCATGCAATATCTCCATAACATAATAATTTAAGGATTCATTTTTTTATGTAAAATATCTTCTACATATATTTCTATTGATTCCAGCTGTTATATATAGCTGATATATCATGATAAATTTACTTCACACATATTTATATTTCCACATTCTATCAACAAAATATTAGTAGAATATTATATAAAATTTATCCATTTATTGCATTCTTTCAGAAAACATCCTAATTAAAAGTAGATTTTTTTTTTTAAAAAGTATTAAAAAACTTTTATTTTTAAAAATGCATATATTTTAACTTGTTATTTTTTTATAGGAAAAATGACTGCTTTATCATCCAAGTATTAATTAAATAATATGATGTAAATTGTTAAAAACAGATGCATTTGTTGCTTTATTTTAGATAAAAAATTATTTCAAAACATCTAGTCTATTTAATAATTTTATTGTAAATAAATCTTTTAAAAAAGCATAAAATATTCAAAGGCCATTTTCTTTCAATTTTTCCTTTAAAAACATCATTCTCAGACATAAACTTCATTTAAATTAAGTGTTAAAGATAAATTAAATATAAGATGCACCACTCACATTAATTATAATAAAACAGTTATTCTGGCACATCATAGAAATATATTTAATTTAATTTTTAACTCAAAGGCAAAATAATAACTTTTCCTTTTCTCAAATTGAATAGCATTCTAAAAATGATTTTTTATAAATATTCATTTCCTTTTTGTTAAGTTAACTTTCCTTGAAAAATTAGTTTTATTATAAAAATACAAAGTTATTAAATATAAATGTTCACTCATAATAAGCATATTAGTTATTTAAAATTTGAAGACTCTACATAACACAAAGTCATCTCCAGACATGTAAAATACTTGTTGACATTCGGTGCACATTGTCCCAATACTTAAATGACTATTATCATGTTCCATAAAAATCATTGTAGGTTTTAAATTAAGCTTCAAGTAGAATTCTCTGATAAGAAATTACTTGGTGTTTATTCTATGATTATTTTAAAACAATTATCAAATTATCCTTTTAAGTCTTTTGTGAGAAAATAATAATAATTATAAAAAATTACTACTATTACAAAAAAATATATTAATTCTAAATTTCAAATTAAACTATAACTTTTAACTTTTTTACTATCATTTTTTACTATCTAGACCAGATTGAATCTCTGCTTTTATATTGATTTAATTCTGAGTTTAAATATTTGCTAATTTACATAACTAAATCAATTTTGTCTTTAAAATAAGCCTTAAAACTATGAGTAATCATTTTAAAAATATTAAACCAAATTATTTATCAGTTATAAGGAATAAATACCTTTATTAAAATAGTTTATCTTTATTAAAACAATTTAAATATTTTAATGATTTTAAAATATTGATTTTAAAACAAAATATTACATTTAAACAAAAATAATATTTTAAATTATTACTTTTTAAAAACATTATCTTTAGACTTAATATTACAACTTTAAAATGTGTTAAATTTTATTAACAAGCTAAAAATCATAGTTTTCTTTTCCTAATCCTTGAAAGCTCATATACATTACACACACACCTTTAAGTCAAGTGACACTTTCTAAACATTCTAGATTAATATTAAACTATTTATCATGTAAATAATATTTTAAACAAAATAATCATTTTAAACACATTATACAAAATATTTATTATAAGAGTTAAACTATTATCAGGTTATAGTATATTTTGAATATAATAAATAAAAATTAATCCTATCTTTTAACAATATATTATTTTATTGTATTATTTTAACTTATATTAAAATGACTAAAACATTCAAAATATCTTTATAGATTTCTATTTACTGAATTACTCAATTACTTATTAGAAAATAATCTAAATTTATTTTTTTTTAAAAAAAAAAAAAAGCTACATTTTAAGCATTACTTAAACTATCAGCATCAACTATAAGGGTACAATATATATATATATATATATATATATATATATATATATATATATATATATATATCCACAGATGGCGTCCTACCAAGACTGCCAATCAAGCGTATGTTTTGTTTACATAAACGTCAGAGTAGTTAGTATTCACTATCTCTAACTATAATTCCACTTTCAGATCATGATTTCAAGCTATTTGCTATCGCAGTGAAAGACAGGAATAAAGAAACTAGATCTGAATACAAACTCTGAGCGTTTATGAAACAATTTCTATTCAGCTTGCAAGCGTGAATTTTTTAGACACGTAATGTCTTCAAACTCAGCATAGCAAACCAGATAGCTACATGGGTCTGATCTCAGTTCAGCATCACCACATAGTAGAAGCCTCTGCAATCTATATCATTGTAAGAAAGACTTCAAAGGTACATTTATGATAAACAAAAATGCAAGTTAAAAATCTTGCTAACGCTTGTATTTATGTCCACAGATGGCGTCCTACCAAGACTGCCAATCAAGCATATGTTTTGTTTACATAAACGTCAGAGTAGTTAGTATTCACTATCTCTAACTATAATTCCACTTTCAGATCATGATTTCAAGCTATTTGCTATCGCAGTGAAAGACAGGAATAAAGAAACTAGATCTGAATACAAACTCTGAGCGTTTATGAAACAATTTCTATTCAGCTTGCAAGCGTGAATTTTTTAGACACGTAATGTCTTCAAACTCAGCATAGCAAACCAGATAGCTACATGGGTCTGATCTCAGTTCAGCATCACCACATAGTAGAAGCCTCTGCAATCTATATCATTGCAAGAAAGATCTCAAAGGTACATTTATGATAAACAAAAATGCAAGTTAAAAAACTTGCTAACGCTTGTATTTATGTCCACAGATGGCGTCCTACCAAGACTGCCAATCAAGCGTATGTTTTGTTTACATAAACGTAAGAGTAGTTAGTATTCACTATCTCTAACTATAATTCCACTTTCAGATCATGATTTCAAGCTATTTGCTATCGTCAGTGAAAGACAGGAATAAAGAAACTAGATCTGAATACAAACTCTGAGCGTTTATGAAACAATTTCTATTCAGCTTGCAAGCATGAATTTTTTAGACACGTAATGTCTTCAAACTGAGATCAGACCCATATAGCTATCTGGTTTGCTATGCTGAGTTTGAAGACATTACGTGTCTAAAAAATTCACGCTTGCAAGCTGAATAGAAATTGTTTCATAAACGCTCAGAGTTTGTATTCAGATCTAGTTTCTTTATTCCTGTCTTTCACTGACGATAGCAAATAGCTTGAAATCATGATCTGAAAGTGGAATTATAGTTAGAGATAGTGAATACTAACTACTCTGACGTTTATGTAAACAAAACATACGCTTGATTGGCAGTCTTGGTAGGACGCCATCTGTGGACATAAATACAAGCGTTAGCAAGTTTTTTAACTTGCATTTTTGTTTATCATAAATGTACCTTTGAGGTCTTTCTTGCAATGATATAGATTGCAGAGGCTTCTACTATGTGGTGATGCTGAACTGAGATCAAACCCATGTAGCTATCTGGTTTGCTATGCTGAGTTTGAAGACATTACGTGTCTAAAAAATTCACGCTTGCAAGCTGAATAGAAATTGTTTCATAAACGCTCAGAGTTTGTATTCAGATCTAGTTTCTTTATTCCTGTCTTTTACTGACGATAGCAAATAGCTTAAATCATGATCTGAAAGTGGAATTATAGTTAGAGATAGTGAATACTAACTACTCTGACGTTTATGTAAACAAAACATACGCTTGATTGGCAGTCTTGGTAGGACGCCATCTGTGGACATAAATACAAGCGTTAGCAAGTTTTTTAACTTGCATTTTTGTTTATCATATATATATATTGTGCCCTTTTGTATGGGTCTCCATAAATTGTTGTATCAATCTATTTAAAAAATTTTAAATTTAAGATATATTTAGCTATATGATGTTAATTTTATTTATGATAATCTTTTAAAAAGTGTAATTAAAGTAATTCATGAGTATTTGATATGTAAAAATTGTGCTGATGTTTGAGAGAGACGTTTCAATGGGAATGATAATGGTATATGGTTGGGAAAACTGGCCATAAGCAATACTGCATTAATAAATTTAATAAATAAATGTTTAAAGTTAAAGTTTTAAAAAGACAAGTTAAAATTAAATGCATATATTTATTGTTGATAAAGATTAATATTTAATAAATGAATATAAATATTTTAATTATTAGTAGTACATGATAGAAGATTAATATTTGATTTTAATAATATCGAATTATTATTTTAAAAATTGTTATAAGATATTATTTATTTTAAAAATATTTATTTTTAAAAAATGAATTGTTAGTTTATTTTTAGATTATTACAAGCGTTTGTAGCTTTGTTGTAAGAAAAACAGATGTTAATTAGACACATACACACATGCTTGGGAGTTTTTTTTAGTAAAGTTGCAAAGCTATTTTAAAAATTCTGTTATAAAATTTATAAATATTATATTGGCTATCATGAGATAAAAATAAAAATAATTAATGTGAAACATTAAATCTGATTTTTAAAATACTGCTTAAAAACATAACGAATAAAAATAGACTTAATTTGTTTATAAAAATAATCTTATAAAAGTTAAAAGTGAAATAAAGTAAGAAAGTATATTTTAAAAAATGTTTAATAGATTTAAATAAATGATAAAGATTAATTTAAGAATTTAATAATGTGATAAATAATAAATATTAAATAAGTCATTATTTATTTTTAATTCTGTCTTGTTGGTAAAATATGTAAATAAGCTAGCAAGTCGATTGTTTAATTCACCAATCAAATGGGGAGTTTCTTCGGGTATAAAACCAAGGTTCAATTGTTCGGAGGGGATAGTGATTGAAAATCTTAAAGTAAAGTGTGCTATTAGAAATAGCTAAGTAATTATAGACGCTCTCAAAATCGTTTTAAAATTATAAGAGAGTAGTTTTTTAAAATAATTTATAAAAGTTTACCGACAAACATGCAGTGCTAATTTTAATTATAATTTCCTATCGTCTCGATCAAAGCTCAATTTACTATCAAATAGTCATGGAAACATCGTATAAGGATAAAATGTATTGGAGACTTTATACTAAAAATTTAACAAACGCTGGATTAACTAGGAGAGTTATTAGATGCATAAAAGTAATACGTTGGACTTTGTATAAATTTAAAAGCTAATGGTAATTAATTTTTATAAAATAGATATTTAAAAGAATGAGAAATACTTCTTTATGAAGAAAGTATTTGTAAATTATAAATCTAAGTATATAACTTAGTAAAGATGGTAAATAATAATGATTACATAAATACTTGCCTTGTTAAGTCTTTATGGTTTAAAAGACTAAATTCTGACAGTTTTAAAAGGCAAATAAATTGGAAATTTAATGGGTAAAGAAATACCTATAAATAAAATTATTATATTATTAAAGTCTGAACGCTGGTCGTACAGAAGACTCTAAAAGTAATCTTACCTAAATATTCGTTAAGGAATGCGCAAATAAAAATATACGTGGATATCCAAGTCAATTTTAGAACAATTAAAAAAAGAATTTATAAACTATTGACTAATACTAAAAATAATAACTTTAAAATAATTTTTCTTAAAAAAAATGAATATGGATCCTATAAACTATTTTAATTTTATTTTGTTTTATGATGGAACTGACTTTTCTTTATTTTTTAAAAAAAGAACGTTTTCATTTATTTCATAAAAACTTTTAAAAAACACGTGATGTACCGGAAAAGGAAGTAATGTTTGGTGAAAATTTGTGCCTAGGAAAAAGAACAATTATAGCTGGAAGAAGACACCGTTGGATTTTATGTAATATGTTTTATTTATTAACTAACATAAATATTTAATTAATTATTGATTTATTAAAGATAGGAAAGGTACATTTACATTTTTTTCTTTTAAAAGCTAAATATTAATATAACATTTTATTGCATAAAGTTTATTTTATAATTATACAACACGTAATATTTTAAAGAATAATTGTTGAGAGTAAATGTGAAATTATTTTGTAAAACTGAAATCTTGGAGGACATCGTGTGACGGACTGTACATTAAAGTATCATTTATGGTAAAAAATTATGTGATAATAATAATTTGATGTATTTACTATGTTTTCTTTAGATCAACCAAATGTTATATGATTATTGAATGAATGTATTAATATTTAAATAATATACACGCATAAGATTAATAATAGCAGTTTTATTTTAATATGCATATTTTAAATTGATGATGTAAATTTAGTACAACATAATATGAGAACCTAGAAATAATTATATGATTCTTTCGTGAATAAATTTCAATGTTTCTGTTATAATATTAGGAATTAGATTTATTATTAGTGTAAGTTATTTATTTTTTTCTTTTCAAGTTAGTAAGAGGTATATAAAATCTATATTTTATTTTTATTTTATTAGATAAGTTAAGTTAATTTTATGTAGAAATTTATATTTTGATTGAAGGCTTATTGTATATAGAAGATGAGGTATAAGAGAGTTTGGATCGTTATTATTTATTTTTTTAAAATTGGTCATTTATTTTTCTGAAGTTAAATAAGGTTAAAATGACTTTTGTAGATAGAAGTTTATTAGGAAGGAATAAGAATAACAAGTAAAGAAAAGTAATGATTTAAATAGAAAAGAATCATAGAATTTTATTTGATATAATACTTTATAAAAATTTGAAATTGTTGAATAATTTAAAATATTATTTTAGAAGAACATATACATATTGCATATTTTGATAAGACATGTAGTATGACATTATATCGGAATGACATAAATAATTATAATCAATAATTGTTATTATATTACAAAGTTATATCAGTTTATACATTAATTGATCTTTGAATAATACTGATAGTAAATGTAATACATACTAATACATTATAATATAAATAGCAGTAAGACTTAAGTGAAATAGCATTTTACTTATTAAAATTTGTTTATTTACATATATGCTACATGAATGATATCTCACATAAAACCTTTTCTTGTATTAATTAATGACAAATGATGTTTATTAAAATTAAAGTCATAAACTTAATTGAATGTTATTGATAGAACATTTAATAAATGTATAAATTATCTACTTATGATTATGGAAATAGTAACAGTGTAAAAATCTTGTATTATCATTTTTCTTATTTTTGTTTTATTTTCTTTAGTTCCATTTGTAAATGTAAATAGTGTAAATAAGTTATATGTTAAAGTTGATGTAAATAAATTTGTTAAGTTGTTTTAAAAGATGTGTCGAATTCATTATTTTACACCACAGCATTTGACAACAGATAATTTGAATATACATAATATTTGCACAATATGAATTTATTATTTTATTATTTTAGTAAGAAATACAATATTTTCTTAATATAATTTATAGAAATTGATTGACATTAACATATAATATTACAATGGTCACAAAGTAGTTATAATGCACAATATAAGAGTATAATATTATTTATTGCCACAGATTGTTAAATTATAAGATTTTGGTCTATTTTAAAATTAAGATACTATATGGAAATGAAAGACATGTATATGATTTACTTATTTTCTTAATGATTAAAAGTATAATCCAATAGATAAGATTAAGATATACACTAAAGATTATTATTGTTAGTGATTATTATTAGAATAAGTTAGGTGTATTTAGGTTTGATATTAAATCCCTTATCATTCCTATCTACATGAATTATTATTACTTTAAGATAATTAGAAGAACCTGAGATCGTTTAATTATATTTCCTTAACAAAAGATTGAGATTTATTTATCTATTATTATTAAAGATAGTTCATTTATAAAAGTCATAAGAGTGCTGTAGAGTTAGTAATGAGATAATTAGAAGTAATAGTATTCTTATGCCATTGAGACAGTGTCTTGGAAAGACATTGACTCAATGTAAGTCCAATTACCAATTGTAACTTCACTTCACAGTCTCATGATTTTAATTAAATACTTATTTAATTAGTACATTATATTGAATTATATTAATCTGATAAGTTATAATATTATAAAAATATATTAAAGATAGTTGTACATATTTTAGCTGAGCATAATGATTTAATTGAGCTAGTCTTATTTTAAATTATATTATATATCGAGAAGTGAGGGTACAATATATATATATATATATATATATATATATATATATATATATATATATATATATATATATATATATATATATATATATATATATATATATATATATATATATATATATATATAAAATCTAATTTACCCAAAATTCACAACTATGCCAGACTAGTAAAGAAAATAAACTCTAAAATACTATCAATGGTTTATCTGCTACAAGCAGACCTCAAATGTAAAGAACTACAAAATAAAAACATATTTAAACTAAACATTACTTCCAATTCCACTTACTTTCCATAAACACTTAGTATTAAAATAACTTTTAAATAAGTTATCTGCTTCAGAATCATAAATCTTTAATAATAAAGATTATTAAATTCTTTTTTTTATTTTATTTTTTTCAAAGAAGACAAAGTTAGCTTTATCAAAATTAACAGTGTGGCATGTATCGTTGTCATGGATATATAAAGCAAAACTAAGATATTTATTTCTAACTCTACTATTGTGTACCTTTACCCTTTCATTTAAGCTCAAACTACTCTGACCTATATATATGCAGTACACCTGGAATAATCTTTCTAGCAAAAATTTATTTTTATTATTTAATAAATTATTCAAAGTAATACTCCCTTTCCAAGCAATTTTCTTATTTCCTAACAAATTACTATTTTACATGCAATTTTATAAGAAGGCAATTTAAATGGCAAATAAATAAAATCATAATTTTGTTTATCCTTTGCATCATTAAAAATATTATTACTATTAAGTAAATTATTTTTATCAAATTTATCAGAATAGCAAACACTCAGATACTCGTTTTAAAATTGTTCTTTCTAAACAAAGCTACCCCACCAGAATTATTTCATCTCTTATTTCAATAACAATAATTCCTTAAAGCAGCTACTTTATTAATACAGATTATCAGGTTTAATTATAGAACTTAACTATTTACTTTTAATATAATGACTGCATGCCAAACAATTATTCTTTACATTTATAATCACCAATATATCTAGAAGTTTTACCTTAAAATTCAACCCCTTTCTTCTACCACATACATTATAGAAGGATCAAAACAATTAAATCCATTTACCTATTCTTTCAATTTATCATTTTCAACTACAAAGAAACAATCATCCACATATCTTGTCAAATAACTTTATATATAAACAATCCTTCTTAATATTAATTTCCTCTTCCAAATATTTAATATAAACTGAAAGGAAAAATAATATAACCTATTATCCTCCCTTCCTTAATCTTATAAAAATTACTGTTATAAGAATCATAAAAGCAAATATTTAATAATTTCATTTTTTTTTACAAGATCCGTGTTTAATTAACACAAACATAAAAACATCAATACTACTTAATATGTTAACAGATTGGTGCATACTTTCAATATCCAAACTAACAAATACCAACTTTGTTCCATATTAAAATTATTAATTATTAATTTGTTGATTTTTGTTATTACATAGTTTCTTCTTCTTTTTAGGTTTTTGATAACATTAATAATTTTAAAATGAAAAGTAATTGGGTATTTTGTAGCTTGGATATTGAGAATATGTATCAATCTGTTTATAGATTAATTAGTATTGATATTTTATATCTATGTTGATTAAACATTGATCTTTGTCAAAAATAAAACTAAAATTATTACAGATTTGCTTTTATTATTGGAGGATTCTATGTATTTTACTTATAATGGTAATTTTTATAAGATTAGGAAAGGTGGATAATAGGTTTAATTGTTTCTCCTTTAATTTGTTCATTTTATATTAATTATTTGGAAGAGAAAATTATTATTAAGAAGGATTTTTTATATGTAAAGTTACTTGTTAGATATGTGGATGCTTTTTTGTGTATAGTTGAGAATGATAACTTGAAAGAGTTGGTAAATACATTTATTTGTTTTAACCTTTCTGTAAATTATGTGGTAGAAGGAAGGAGGATAGATTTTGCTAACTTAAAATTTTTAGATCTATTGGTAATTAGAAATATAAAGAATAATTGTTTGGTATATAGTCATTATATTAAAAGTAAAGAGTTATGGTCGATAGTTAAATCTGATAGCTATCAATCTGTACCTTATAAAGTATCTGCTTTAAAGAATTGTTGTTATAGAAATAAGAGATTAAATAAATCTACTTTTGTAAATTTGTTTCAGAAAGGTCAATTTTATCAAGATATATTTCAGTGTTGGCTACTCTGATAAATTTGTTAAAAGTATTTTATTTAATAATAACAATATTTGTAATGATGTAAAGGATAAAGAAAACTGTGATTTTATTTATTTACCATTTAACTTGCCCTCTTATAAAATTGTGTGTTAAAATAGTAATTTGTTTGGAAATAAATAAAAAAATTACTTGGAAAAGGGGTATTACTTTGAATAATTTATTAAATAATATAAAATTAAATTGAGAGAGTGCAAATTTCTCAAGTGCTTGTGACTATTAGTAACCAATCAGATCTTAAGCACTGGGACAGGGAATTTAATAAGAAAAGAGTGGATTCCACTCTCTTCTTTACTTGTCCTACTGGCTTGGATATATAGAAAGACAAGTAAAGAAGAGAGTGTAATCCACTCTTTTCTTATTAAATTCCCTGTCCCAGTGCTTAAGATCTGATTGGTTACTAATAGTCACAAGTGCTTGAGAAATTTGCACTCTCTCAATTTAATTTTCAATACTGTCTGCGCTTTACAAAATATTATTTAAATAATATAAATTTTTGATAGAAAGACTATTCCTGTGATATTGTATATTATTCCTTGTTTTTCGAAGAAGGTATATATAAGTCAGGGTAGTTTGAGCTTAAATGAAAAAATAAAGGTACATAAAAGTAGGGTTAGAAATAAATAACTTAGTTCTTCTTTAGATATCCATGAAAAGGGTATGGAACACATTATTAATTTTGATAAAACTAAGATTGTCTTTTTTAAGAGAAATGAAATGAAACAAATTAAAGAATCTTTATTATTAAAAATTTATGATTCTGAAGCAGTTAACTTATTTAAAAGTTCTTTTAATATTAAAGATGTATGAAAATTAAGTGTAATTGTGGGTAATGTTTAGTTTAAATATATTGTTATTTTATAGTTCTAAAACACTTGAGAAGTCTCTTTGTAGCAGAGAAAACACTGATATTGTTTTAGAGTTTATTTACTTGGCTAGCCTAGCTTAGTTATGAATTTGGGGTAATTTTGATTATTTATTGACTAGTTTAGCATTATGCTTACATATAGACATAAATATTTTTTCTATGATAAAAAAATTATATAGACATTAATATAATACTGTTTTATTTTAATTACTAGTTCACTTCTATAAATTTTATGAGTTGTGTTAAATTGATTTTTTGAAAACTATTATTTATTCTTTAGTTTAAATAAATAATTTAATATTTAAAAGGTATTTAATTTCTATTTTAGTAATTCATTTGTTGAATTTATTAAAGGTAATAGGTTCAATCTGTTATTTATATAAATGATTTAGATATATTTCAGATCTTTTGGGGGTGGAGGTGAGGTAGGACAAAAAAATTTCAAATTTTTTCACAGCATAATATTTAGTGAAAGAAACAAAACACTAGAACATGCTGGACAATTCAAATTAAAAAAAGCTTTCAAAGTGAAGTAAAAATTGCTGTTATTTTTATTGATCTAACTTCAGTTTATGATTCTGATAGAAAAATGGGCTTCTAAAAGTTTCTAAAATTCTTAAATGTATGAAAAATTACTAACTTATTTGGCAAAATGCTATCTAATAAAATATTTCAAGTGACACTAAATAATAATAATCATAATGATTACAATGTTTTACAGAATAATATATCCCTGAGTTCAACTCCCACCCATTTCATTTAACAAATTAATCAGTGAACTTCCAAAATCATACTATAAGACATCCATCTATGATGATGATATTGCTTTGCTTTCACAAAAGGTAATCTTACCAGAAATAAAAAACTATCTCCAAAAGAATATGAAAAGATTTGAAATATTTGCAAATATTGGAGTCTTATTTCTAATCCAATGAGGTCAATATTGTACCGGTATAAATCCACCACGCTTACTCATACACAGTACCCGAGTTCAAACCCAGCCCACGTTTAAGAATAAATTCCAAAACGCCAACTGAATTCCAACCCAAACCCCGGTATGACTAACCGATGATGACTTTATAACAGCACGGGGTTATCCCTTTTCTAGCTCAGCTTAGAACATGGACTAAATTCTTACAGTTAATGATATATAGGTTTATTAGACTCTAGATACTGGGACGGTCATTCATGTAACGTATATATTTAAGTTGCCAATACAGACAGTAAGTGGCTAAATAGACTTAGAGAGTAATAAGGTGGAGGACACAAAAATTTAGATTAAATAAAGTGTTTAATAAGCCAAATATAAAGCATATAAATATAGTGTTAAATAAGACCAAAGAAAGCACATAAATATAGTGTTATATAATAGAAATATACAGCATATAAATATAGTGTTATACAGTACGGTAAGACTTCATAAATCCTCTTGTATTTGGCTACTAGTCTTTAGTGAACGTTTTATTTAATGAACAAACTCATGCCAATAGCTGTGTGATTGAAGGATTGACGGGTGGTTAAAAGAATCAGAGTATTAGAGCATTGGAAAAAATATTTATCTAAAGATTTTTGTTTACTTATTTTATTTGAATAGGCTCGAGCCGGAACGTAGACGAACAGTGGAGGTGGTTTTATATAAATACGACATAAGAGATAGATGTACTGGTGGTTTTATATAAATACGACATGGAAGATAGATGAACTGGTGGTTTTATATAATTACGACATGGAAGATAGATGAACTGGTGGTTTTATATAATTACGACATGGAAGATAGATGAACTGGTGGTTTTATATAATTACGACATGGAAGATAGATGAACTGGTGGTTTTATATAATTACGACATGGAAGATAGATGAACTGGTGGTCGCCTATATTCGAGAGCCCTACAGTAATCAATTGCGGTGCATTAACGGGATACCGGGCGGCTTGTACTTTGACAAGGCTTAATGCCCCCAAGTAGCTCCGGGACACGACAACCAGCCGGGATCATTTCGAACCCCGGTGATCCAAGAGATTACCGGGAAAGAAAACTGCTTTCATTCCCCAATGGTAGTATGGCGAGACGCTAACTTCAGCGAAGGAAAGGCATTGCCACAGACATCACGGACGAGAACTTGAAATGGATTTTTTTAAAGAAATTATATAAAACCTGGAAACCATTTGTCTGTTTCTACGCCACAGGCTGAGATCCTTACCCCAATAAAACGTAGCGGACTTAAACTGACGGTGACAACAATAATTAGTTAAATTTACTCTGAAACTCTAACCCTTCGGGTTGACAGGTGGTAGCGATAGTATCAAATTATGCAATGAATTATTTCTCATATTATACATAACATTAATGAACACTTTGAAACTATTATATATATATTTAAGATTGAAACTTAGATTGTAATTTTATAACAACTTAACATAGAATAATAAAGTGATTTAACATTTACTAACTCGGAATGTGAAAGAATATTTAATTCAGAACATGAAACTACTTTTAAATTAAATTGATCATTATTACACACTAGTTTACACAGAGTTGGAAATATTACTATTGGCAATGTTTGTCCATGAAATAAGCAACATAAGAAAATATAAATGCATTCATTTAAATGATTATTACTATTAATTACAATTTTATAAATGATTTCTAAAGACTAGAGCAGAGGACAAAAAAAAAAAAAAAAAAATTTACTGACAGGTTAAATAATAGCATTATAAATGATATAAAAACTTACATATGATTTACTTGATTGATAATATTAAGCACGTAAAAAAGTTAAAGTTCGTGTAACAAAGTTCTCTTCTTTCTTCATCCAGCTTGGTTTGTGACGAACGTAGGCACGCATTTTTGAAAGTTATTTGTAAGGCATAGTAAATTTTGAGATTGGAAGTTGGAAATTCTGAAGTATATGAAACATGATCAAACAGCGGCACGAGGATCCATATTGGCGGGCAGAGACCAGCTCCTGGCACTTAGCCCATGAACATGGCGATTCACTGATAAACTTCTTAATAATAAGGTTTGAATTATACTCAACTGCTGTGTTGTCTCGAGACTACTTCTCTCACACACGACCAAAGTTAGAATGTCTGTTTTTCTCTAAAGTAGCCACTGCTGACCTTTTTTGACTTGTTTTTGTTTTAGGCTCCGCCTCCTTTTCAGCTTGACCAACAATCAATTATCTGTTTCTAGCAATCTTTTAATTTTATACGCTATTTTTAAATCGATACATTAATTACATATAAAAATTCCTTACTAATTTTGAATACAACTTAATTGCTCTGAACATTTGTGCAATTAGATTTTAATTAAAAACACTGATCAAAGGAATGTGATTTTTGATCAGTATTTTTAAACGACTTTATACAATTTTAAAACTAAAATTTAAAACAAATACGCCCGCACTGAAACTTTAAATTAAATGATATAAATTCGCAAACCACGCACACACGAATATTATTTCATGGTTTGCGACATTTATATACGGAAACTTTACATATTTATTTATAAACTATAGAATATATAACTAATTTATATTATAACTTAAAATAGACAAAATCTCACTGCGGGCGAACAGTAGTTTGAATTACCGTACATAAAAACACCTGAAACGAAGATCGGTTCTCCGATCTGTCCGTTTCAATATAGACATTTAAAAATGAAGGTAGGACTTTTAAAATGGATATATATGAACTAGTAGCCAAATTGTAAAATAAAAACAAATTAATTGCTCTATTAATATCAGAAAATAAAAAAATAGTAAGTATTATTTTTAATTATCATGATACATATTGATATATGTAAAGAAAATTTCAATAAGGCTGATTTATTGCCATGAATAGACAGACTGCCATGAAATTGTTATAAAAGTGCATGTTTTTTTATTGTTTGCTATAACTTTCTTACCTTAAAAAATATTAATAAACAAAAAGAAAAACTCAAAATATTGTCTAACAATAAATAAAAAATGTACGAAATTTTTTGAAAAATGCAAAATCAATTTAATAAATTATATATGTCATATATGTGCTTACATATAGGTTTGATGGTGCATCAGTCAGTCATGCCTGTAATTCAAAACATATTTTAAATAAAACTTTCAAGTTTTTCAGATTCTAATCAGGCTAATTTTTTTTCTCCAGATAACTGATTGATAACATATCGAAGCATCTGATAATAGCCAGCAAATTGATGTTTAGCTAGTATTAACTATAAGATAAATAATGATAACTATTCAAATTCTAATCACTTATTAATTAGAAAGATTTTTATCCTCTAAACTTTTATACCAGGGAAGGGGATATTTTATTTTAATAATAAATATATGTCACAATAAATATTAGCACTCAGGCTGATAGGAATTCAAAATATTACAAAACAATAAATAAATCAATAGATTATCAGTAAATAACCTAGAAAATCAATAAAGTTACATGTAATTTAATAAATACTTTCTCAATGTATTTACCTATAAAAATATTGATATTTTAATTAAAAATATTTAATAATTTAAAGATAAAATAATCAAAACATCAAAGGAACCCTAAATTGTTGAAGCTTTTAAATAAAAAACAGAACTACATTTATTTTTAATAATGATTGTAATTTTTTCAATAATAAATTGCTTTTTTACTAATTCATTATTTAAAACGAAGTTATGTCTATATTGTTTTATACTGACACTTAATATAATCAACAAGGAAATGAAAAACTTCTAAAAGGCTGCTTTTATATTAAAGGAAATTGATGTTTTTTAAAGTTCTTATAATCAATTTTAAAATATTGTATATTTCAAGCAAAATTATAAGAAATCAAAAACTAAATGCAATCTATTTTCCATTTAAATATAAAGCTTCTTTAAGTTTAATTGCTGAAAATATTTTTAGATATAACTATATATTATTTTGTATGGATATTTATTTATATTTTATAACTGTTCAGTCTTCATGACCTTATAAAATGTAATCTGTTTACACACTATATATATATAAATTATTTGTACCTTCTGGGAATCATTAGGTACAATGAAACAAATAAGTTACACAAAATTAAATAACATCAGTAAACATAACAGAAACAGTGCAACAATTACCATAGAATTAATAAGCAGTATCTAACGTCAAGCTGCAGTTGGATTAATAAAATAGAAAAAATTATATATCGTTTCAGTCTAAAAGAGATCAAATTGTCAGTGCATGATTAGGTGAACTTTTAAAATGTTTATTGTCTTAAAATCAAAAGTTTCAAAATAATTTCAAGCATTAAAGATGGATAATAAAATATTCTAAGTCTAACGGTGATTCAAAATCAATGCTATCTGAAAGATATATATCCAACTTATGATTATTTTTAACCAAAGAAATAGTAGAGTAACCCATTTTAAAATCAAAAAATATTTGAACTCTTCAAGTACTGAAATCAGTCTGTGAAAAGAATTTAGGAAAAAAACAGTCTGATCATTTTATATTTTAAAGCTATTAATAAACAGTAAAATTGTTGATTTTATACAAATATTATCCAATGCTTAAATACAAATAAGCATTTATTTTTATATAGCGCTATGTTTATAAATTGTAATACATTAAAGATCAGCCTTTCAAGCTATTGTTCACGCGCTTTCTTACGAGTGTTAATAATTAATGAATACTTTTATTTACAACACAAGATATAGTATTTATGAAAGAATAAAATGAATCCACTTATTCTTTTATTATTAACACTTGTAAAAAAGCACAATAGCTTAAATACAAAATGTATCTAAGCGTAATTAACTTTAGATTCTATCATTCTATCACTCTGCTAATCCATACTGAATACACTGTTTTTTGATGTCAATATAGTAGTGTGATTGGAATGAGAATTGAACACTGTCTGATGAATTAATACACCATTTATATTTTTAGCCATTGGAAGCATTGGATTGTTGGTTACCAAAAAGTTGTCATTAACCAGAAAGCCATTTACCAACTGAGTAATACTGCTTTGGAATTCTATGACTTAGTTGAATAATAAATAAATATTTCCACTAAAATATTCAAAAGTTCCAAAACATTTTTTATTATGTTGAAACTAGTTAAATTTTTCTTTCTATATTATTCAAATATTACATGATTTATTGTATTTCGTGTAGAATATATTTTTATGAATAAAATATTTATTTAACTCTAATGAATCTATCTATTAAAGTTTTGAATAATCAATAGATTCTAGATAATAATGCTTATTAAATCCATATTTTATTCATATCAAGACTAGTATATGGTTTATAATTTTAGTAAAAAAAAATTTGAATGTAGAACTACAACACCTAAATCTTTTGGAAATAATTTCATCCAATAAGCATTTTATTTTTTATTTTTTACTAATCATAATAAAACTCAAAAACAATTTAATATTTTGAGTCTAAGCATATTTTCTTGCATAGTTATTATAATTCTGTCATCAGTTTTGATAACTATAAACAATAAGTTAGAAAGAATTCTAAGAATAGTACTGGATATGAATTTAATAAGCAACATATTGATTATTCCAATTTACAGTTGTTGCTGGCATTGAATAGAATAATCAGGGTATAAATATTTTATAAACTAGGAACAGATAATGTTTTGATCTTGTTACATATTGTTTATATATATTTAATATTTTTAATAATCCAATAAAAAAGTTATACTTTGGCAAATAAATAAAATAAAGCTTAAAAAGTATAACATGTTAGTTATAAATAATATTGTTTAAAAAGTATTTAAATAATATACTAACATTTACATAAGTATATTTTGAATTTTATAATTGTATATATTTTTTATTTATTTCTCTCACATTTATTGAATACTATTTATTTTCTTGTATTCAAGATATTAATGTATTATTATTATTTTTGTATTTACATTTTCTTATATCTGTTATTATAAACATTATCTTTTTATATTTTATATAGTTAAGTTCTTATATTTTGATCTATTATATGCATATCATTTTTAAAGATATTAAATATAGTCCTCTGCTTAAATCAAATCAAATAGTGAGTACATTGACATCAGATTTTTACTGTCACTTATACAAATATTGTCTATTATTTTTTATTATTCATTTTATTATGTTTGTTATCAAATTTTTAATTTACTATCTTATTTATATTAAAAATTAAAACATTTTTTTTTTACTTCCCATATTTAAATTTATTTTAGTTTTTGCTGTTAAAATTTTCAGAACATGCTTAATTGATATGTTTTAATTAAATCTATTTTTCTATTTTGGAACGCCATCCTGTTTAGATAATTTATAGCACTTTTATTAATTTTCATAAATGTATATATAAATATCAATTCAGCATATTTTAAAAATTTTAACACTAGAATTTTTTTAAAAAAATTTAAACAGAAAAAGTAATAAATTTTGTTTTAATTTATAATAAATATAAAATAATAAATAGAAATTAATAAAAAATATAATTATAACTATAATTTATAGAAAATTTTAATATATGTAGTAATATTTATAAAAATAGTAATAAAAATTTGATTTTGATGTTCTATTTTATGTGCTTATTTATTCAGTATGCATATTTAATATTTCTGATGATAATCTGCATATAAGAGGAAAAAAAAACATAAAAATTTTTGAATCATAACTATATAAAATATATTTAAAAATCAGTGTTTTTAATACCAAATACAAAAAACATAATGACAAAAAATTTATGTGTGTGTGTTCAAGATATTTAATCGTAAAATGGTTAATAAATTCAACTAACATTGCAATCACACCTAATTTTAATTATGAGAAATTAAAACATTAAAAAAAATAGATTGTAGTCAAGCTTAATATTATCTTTTTTATTTAGCCCTTTTGGCTCAAATTCAAATCATTGGATACAAACAAATGATCAACTAATAATTATTGATTAAAAAATAAAATAAAATGGGAAACTACTAAATTCTCACCATTTTGCAATTGGAAAACCTATGGCAGTTTTTTTTTTTTTTTAGTACACTGTTTTATTCTGGACAACAATGGAATACACTTGACTATAATAATTTATCTTAACTCTTAATTATATATATATATAATGTCCGTTAATTAAAACAAAATTGTAATTACCGTTGTTATTATTATTATTTATATATATATATATATACACGTACATATGAGTTCAGTATTATAAGTATAATTGAATTATACTTTTGTAAAAATATATATTTATTTTTATGCACATTATTATAAGCAAACTATTTTGATAAAATTTTCATATATATATATATAAAAAGCAATATAAAAGGCTGCAAATAATAAATTATCAGAATCTACATTTTTTATTATTCCCACATTCTGTTGTGCTTTTATAAATATAATTTCTTCTCATTTAACTTTAATTACTTTACTCAATATCCTTTTTAAAATATGTATTATTCATAAATATTATTTATCTTTGTATATGATCCAGATCTACAATTTATAATGTTTTCAGTGAAACATGTTGATATTTCATTGTTATAATATATATAGAAGATGATATACTTTTTACTATTGTTTGTTTGCTTTTTGTTAAATTTGTAATTTCATTTCCAGGTTCATACCAAAAGATATTATAGAAACTTTATTATGTTATCATTATTTTATGTTAATTCTCCTTTCAATAAAGGTCAATTATTTATCAATAATATTTATTTTTTAGAATCATTCCTGGTAGCAATCAAATTTTACTTTTAATGCTTAAAAATGTCAATTTAGATAAAATTATATAAATTGAAATTTTACAGGATTATTTTATTATTATTTATAAACAAACACCAATTTAGATGTTAGGCAACTTATTTAAGAGTGCAAAACTATTTATGCAATGATACTGAAAATTATATTATGTTAGAATTTTTTGTATGTAAGTTCATTATTCCCTAAGATGGAGAAACCAATGCCTTAAATCAATTTAGCAGTCCATTTCACTTATGACATAAAAAATTCAAGCCTCTACAGTCTTAAACTTAATCCCATTTGTTTTTTTTCTTATTTTATAGCTTTTAAATGATTCAATAATTATTTTACTATTATTCAAGTGTTTCATGTTTGCATTACTTTATTAGGATAAATATTATTTAACCACATACATTTGTATAATTATGTTTCTATTGTTATCTATAAAAAATGCTTGAATAATTTGCTGTCAATAAAATGAAGATTACCACTACCAATAAAGATATGTAAGCTATTTGTCATATTTATTTGTCATATTTAAAAATCTTTAAACTATATTTTCTTCCTTTTTGTATTGTCCAACTTTTAAACTTCATAGAAAATGGCTTTTAATTACAATACTTAACATGCATATTTTTCCAAAGCAAATTGAAAATTAGGCTTTAATGATATACTAAGTTTATTTTAATTACTTTATTTATGTCTGTTGTGGTGTTGAAAACCATGTTTATTATTTTGATGATGATTTTAGATTCATTTTATATATTTATTTTATGCCTAATAATTACTAAAAATGCATAGAGTAAAAATTGTCAAATAACATGTAGTTTCATTATTAAAATTTTGAAAAGAATAATTACTATATAAATTATTTATTATTCTTAACAAAAACTTAAAATGTTTTAATTAAAAACATTTTTATTATAAACTGCAATTAAACTATACAATTTTCTTCGTCATTACATGTAATTTGCTTCTTCATCCCATCGATAAAAGTCAAACTATTATTGTTGCTAAATAAGTCTTTAAAAATAAAAATAAATGTAGTAAATATATTTATTGTAAACACATTGCCATTTAATTTTAACAAACTTGTAAAATAATTAGTTATGTAGGTATTACACATTAAAGTTTAATAGATGTGTTATTTTTTGTGCATCAGAAACGGAAAAAAATATATATATAGATAGTGAAATCAATGCTGTGAAAAAAAGTTATAAATATTAATCCCTTTACATAATCTTTTAGATTATAATTAATAAAATAGACTATCATAACATCATATCTTTTAATAACTTTTTTTACAAATATTGATATAAACACTATTAAGTAAGAAAATTATTTTATTTACGAAAGAATTAATTTTTTATTAAATTATTATATGACATTCCATCTTCTGTTGAAAATTGTAGTTAATATTTTTCTATTATTTTTTGTGTTTGTATATATAATTCAACAGCGAGTCTTGTATCTGCGACCAATATATATATATATATATATATATATATGTGTGTGTGTGTGTGTGTGTGTGTAATAAATAAATAAGTCGTACTATAATTTGAAATTTTAAGCATTAAATAATAATTAAACGACAGAAACATGTTTTTAAATATTTCAAAGTAATATTTCTTATGTGCAACAATATTACAAATGCTTGTTGGATTTTCACATTAGTATTTTATCTGATAAGTAAATCATTTTCTTTATTAATGCAAATAGCTTGTTTATACTTCTTTTTTTAGTATATTTTTCTTCAAATGAAATCTTCACTTTATTCAACATGGGCACAAACTTTGTAGCAAATATGATTTCCTTCTTAAACTAAACTATAGTTCATTTATTTTAAATTTGTGGACTTATGTATATGTAAAAATTAACAGATGAGTTGCTTAAAGTGATACAAAGACAAATGAATAAGTTTAAAACTGCATTTCAGTGAAACAAAAGTTTTAGCTGGCAAACGTGATATGCCTATGCAGATGTTTTTTAAAGATTCCTTTGCCTCCTATGAAACCAGAAGTGTCCCAAAATTGTCTAAAAGTAGTCAGTTTCACTGGATATGTTGTTGTCTGTAGTGATTTATTCATTAGAATAATAAATAATAATAATAATATGTGTATTAATGGTAAAGCATGTGGCAGTGATATGACTAAAAGTATCATAAACCTATTTTTTTTTCTAAATATAAGTACATGAAATGTAGAAATTGTACTTGTTACAAAGTCTTCAAAATCATAACAGAAGAATTGCACTGACAATTAAAAAACTGTCAAGGTTTATGTTTAAAAAGCAAGTCACACAAAAAAAGAAAAGTGTATAGTGTGGCTTTGCTGTAAAATTTAATTCAATATCTTTTGTTGTTGAAATACTTTGTTGTATCAATGAAAGGTTAATTATTTTAAAACTTGCATTGAATAATGTTACTAGTGCTCATATTATTAGTTCCTAAGCTTTAACCTTAAATTCAGAGAATTTAGAGAAGTCAACCTTTTATTCCTTACTAGATAGAATTATTATTGCAAAATTCATTAAATATCATATTTTTCTTGGAGGCTTTAATGTACATGTTGGCACAAATGGTAGTATTTGGGCAAATTTTATTGGAAATAGAGTTATTGGTGCTGTAACCTCAAATGATTTGTTATTATTAAATTTCGCACTATATACAGATTGATTATCACAAATACTTTATTTAGGTATAAAATACTTATAAAGAAATATAGATGTATCCACATTCACTCTACAAAAAAGTTTATTTTTCATGAGCAGTTTTAGAAATATATATTGTTAGATAAATAGTTATGTTATTCCAATCATATTCACAAGAAAATTAATGATTGTTCTTGAAAAGGATCTGCTATCTGTAATAAATTACAACAACTATCAAACATTAAATTTGCTCAAATAAATTATCAGAATTGTCATAATACTGAATAACTGAATCATCTTAAAGGGTATTCTGTGATTACAAGTAAATCTATTCTTGGGTTTACTAAGAAAAGAAGCATGGTTGTTTGTCTAACAATGACTTTGATATTAATGTTTTATTTAAAATAAAACATATTTTCTATATGGGTGATTACATGTGGAACTTCATTATAAATATAAAGGTTTGAAGACATAAGTTTAACAATTAACAAGAAGGCTTAATAATGATTGGGGGATTAAAAATACCAAGAAAATTAGACATTCACTGATCATAGTCATTCAGATGTTTTTAAATGCATTAAAAGCAACATATGGACTTAAAAAATGTATCACAATCCTATTAATTTCTTCAATGACATGATATGATATGACTTTTCATATCCCAAAATCAGATTAGATTTTGAAAACAAATTGTAATATTTTATTTTTTATATAATTATTTTATTGTTATTATTTGTTTTTATCATTTATTTTATATTATATAATACATTAATTGTTAATTTTTAATATTTCTCTTTTCTAGTTATTAAAAAATATCATCACTTAATATTCATGATATAAATATCATATTTTATATATTAACTTGGGTAGGATGATGTATGTAAAATCCCTTTTACATTGTCATATCTTAAAATGTATATACACACTTTATTAATCAACTTTATACTTAAAATTTCTAGCCCTAGTTTGAAATCACTGATTGAATTACTTTTAATTAGTTTTTATAATAAAAAACTATATTCATAAGAATTTTTATTATTGAATAAACTAAAATTAAGAGTGCACATATTATTATACAACCCTGAGAAATTTATTTTTATTAAATGTGAATCGATTATTATAGTATAAAATTGTTTTAGTTTTATGTAAAAATATACAAAGTATTGTATGCATAGTGAATTGTAAGTTAAGTTAGGAATAGATGCATATATTCTATAATACTGATGTTATCCATCACAACTATACTCTCTCCATATTATTGCCACAGAGATTGTTATTGACCTTTCTTATATATATATATATATATTGCGGGTTCATCCATGTTAAAAACTTTTAATATTAATATACTGACGTTTTAAAACGATGAACCCGCAAAATATGTATTTTATATATTTAACCCGTGCAAATCTTCGTTTTAACATTATATGTGTATATATATATATATTAAAATGAAGTTCGCTATAATTGAGATATAGACTATTAAACAGAGGGCGTTACTAGATATTTGTAATTGTATAATCGTCTATATATATATATATATATATATTATAATATTACAAATCGAAGTCTGTATTTCTTCAAAATAATATATGTAAATTTATAAATAAATATTTGAAAATACAGTACTCAAAAGTTTATAAAAATATATGCATAACTATCACTTAGAAGTGCTTTCAACTAACTTGTAGCTTTGTCAACTATCACTTTTAAAATGCCAGCTTTCCCATAATTCAATGATGTCAACTTTCCCATAATTCTGTGATCTTAATGTTTGCTGCTTGCCTATTAATTAAATCTTGCTTTTATTTATATATTAACATCACTTCTTTAATTTTCCTTTTATTATTATTTCTTTCAGCTTCCAATATTTTTACATTGCTATAATTAAAATTGAAACCATATATACATGATTTATTATGGTCATAAAAGACAGAAGCTGATAAAGTATCATTATTTTTAAAATTTTGTTTTGTGTTTTGAATCTTTTTAAATAATAATAAGTGTTCTTTTGTTCTTTTTTCCAATGTGCACCTCAATTCTCCTATATATCCACTACCACACCTACATGTCCATTTGTAAATGATACAATTTTTATTTATCAATAAAGTTTTATCTTTTGAATTGTTTATTAATTTATTTAATGTAGGTGGTGCATAAAATGCAATATCACATATACCTTTATAAATTTTCTTATGAAACTTGCCTGTTGATTCAAAATATATGGTATTGATACCCACAGTTTTTATAAGAAGAATTAACATTATTATTAATATTTTTATATTTAGATGTAAAAATTTTAACAGTATAATAAACACAATGATAATTGTATTTGACATTTAACAATTCATTATAATAAATTTCAATATTTTTAATTTTATCTGATGCATATTTACAAAGGTTATTATTTCTAAATAAAAAGGACTTCAAGCCTGCCATTTTATGTGACATTGGTACTTTTGATTCGTATGGAATATATCCTCTTTTTGCTTTTGGTTTAAGAGTCATATATTAATCCAGTTTATCCTTGTTTCTAGTTATCTCGAGATCTAAAAATTGAACACTCATTGAATTTTCATCTGTTTTAATCCACTTTAAGTCCTTTATATTATTTAATTCATTAAACAAATTATTAATAGCATTTGGTTTTACACAAACAAAAACATCATCAACATATCGATTGTATAAAATAATATATCTCTGATAATTTTCTTTTATTAAAATATTTTTTTCATATGTAAATATAACAAAATTACATATTTGGGCAAGTGTAGGAAGACCCATGAACCACCCATTATTCATTTTATAAAATCCATGTTTAAAAATTGCATAAATGTTTTATCAATAAAGTTTAATGTTTCAACAATAAATTTTATTATTTTAACATTAACATTTTTTAACTTTAATGCATTATTAATTATTTCAATAGAAGTCTTTCTATATAATGTTCGAATGTTAAAAATTATGACAACAAAATTTAAGCAAAAATTTTTAAATGAATACTCCCACTGTTTCAAACACAAGTTAAAGTCTTTGGAAAAAATAGAATGAATCCATCTATCTTTTTGACCCAAATGTATATGTATGGGCAAATCTTAAGTGTTTGAAAATGAGAGTGTGAAGTTGTTAATTGATCACTTTAAATTACTTTTTTACTATGTGAATGAATGATGCCTGTGAAATTTCTAGAATTTACGATATGTCATTCTTATTAGATTAAACACATGTAAACAAGACATTTATTTTATATAGTGCAATGTTTTAATAAACTGTAATACAATAAGCCAATAAAATAAATGTCTTGTTTACATATGTTTAATTTAATAAGAATGATGTATCGTAAATTCTAGAAATTTCACAGGCATCATTCATTTACGTAGTAAAAAAAATAATTTAAAGTGATCAATTAATAACTTCACACTCTCATTTTCAAACACTTAAGATTTGCCTGTACATATACATTTGGGTCAAAAAGATAGATGGATTCATTCTATCTTTTCCCAAAGACTTTATCTTGTGTTTGAAAAAGTGGGAGTATTCATTTATATAGTGACCACTAGAAAATGCATGTGCATTAGCTTATTGGCTTATTGGTATTACAGTTTATAAAAACATCATGCTACATAAAATAAATATCTTGTTTAAAATTTTTAATAAATGTTTATAAATAAAAATTAAAAATCTATTAAAATGTTCAGATAAATATATATGGTATAATTTAATTAATTATTAAGTTAATTTGTGTTAAAAACAAAATATTTTCTAAAGTTATTTTTAAAAGTAGTTTAAAAGTAAAAGATTCTAGGAAAAAAATAATTAAAATTCTTGTAAATAGTTTGCTAGATTAAAATTTAAAAGATAAGTGATTAACATGATTTAATTTAAAAAGTTATTATTCCTGCTCAAAGCTAAGAGCTTGCAAATAAGATATTTGACAAATAAACTCGAACATCAGTGAAAATAATAAAGATATCTAGGGTCATAAATCAGATGATCCAAATTGCAAGAGTTTAATCTGAATTTTACTGATAAGATAGCTAAAAATCATATAAATAGTGCTTGAAATTAGTTGATGATTATTTTATCTTGATCCTGTCACTGATTATCATTCTGCCATTATTATTATTCTGCTTTAATTGTTATTGCCATCCAAACATGTTTCTGCTATGTATCCCACCTTAGAAAAAAAAAATTAATGTCCAATGCTACAGAAAGAACCAACCACTAAACCAAGACATAATTGATATCTAAACATTTAAAATGAATGTGAAATATTTAAACCTTCATCCACCATAGTTATGGTTTTAAGAATCAACTCTGCTAATACCTAAAGACAACCTGAACTTTTGAAAAAATAAGTTTAAACTTTAAACTAATCTTCAATTAATTATTATCTCCTATCTATTAAAATATGTTAATAAGTAGTTATTCACTTAACCTGTTTAGGAGCAGGTACAGCAAAGAATTGTAATTTGTTCTATTTAAATATTATGCCACAATGTAGTCAGCTCTAGTTGCAATAAATTAGTTTATAAAAGTCAATTAATTTGCGATCTCAGTATCTTAACATATTACTAAATGTTAATATTTAATCAGTTGTTTCCACTTTATTTATTTAATAATAGTAGATTAAAGGCAAGCATGCTGCAATAGACAAGCTAGATTGGGGTTGTGATAAATAGAGGTCAGTTTTAGCTAAGTAGTCTTTTATTTGAATTATTATTATTGATAAACATGTACACCTGATATTCATCAACTCATATTATGAGTTATATCTGATTCTTATTCTTATTTAATGATTACTATTTGATGACTCTAACATCATTTGTGACTGCTGATCTCTTGCAATCATTATCTTATATAAAACAGTAGTGTGTGGTAGATAATCAGTTCCTACCACTAGACATCCATTTTACTTTCATACAAATTGTGTAGGGATACATATACGATTGCCAGTCACTGTCTCCTATATAAGCTGTAGAAGTTTAATTTCTACTATAGGCATATAATCTTTCCATGTATGCATGCTTATACAATTATTGTAATACAGATATAAATCCCTGTATTTTATAATATTTTATTAATTATTGCACATTAATATCATAACCTTAATGGCATCAGTAAAATAGCAAGATCAGCTTTAATTTATAAGCTTGAACCAGCTAATATTAGAACAGTGGTAATGATTGTAGAGAGCAGATAAGTGTTTATGCAATAAATTGGATTCCATTTAATTAATGTGAATAAGATTACTAGCGCCTAATGATAATTCAAAACTAAATAAAATTGTAATGAAGTGAAAATGTATGGATATAATTTATAGACCGAATACCTATCCTGCAGAAGTAATGGAGTTTAAAATCCTGTAAAAATTGGAATTATTGATATAAGTGTAATATTATTACTAACTTATTAAGCTCAGCCCTAGACTCTACAAATATGTATCCGTGAATTGGAAACGCATCTGGAAAAAATGTCTTACTGGATCCCAAAGAAAAAAGGCAGTTGTTTTTATTAAAATATTAATTAGACAAATGGATGCGATAATATGGTGAAATAATTGGAGGATGCAAAAATAATATGTGATTTCTGAAACTTATGGCCATTAAAAAAATGTCATTTGAATTATATGTGCGTGCAATAATCCTAGGGTGCGGGGGTGAATTTGTACAGTCCAGGGAAGGAGGATCATCGTCAATTATAAACTGTGCTCAAAAAAATTCTTAAGTATAATTTCATTTTTATTTCTTATTTTATGGTTAATTAATTGGTTGTAGGTTAAAGTTATTTATAGAGTATATTTGTTAAACATAATATAAACTACCCCGGCATTGATTCAGTCTAGAGTAGATAAAAAAAATAATGCCTTTACATTATTATTGTTAATATTGCTTGACCTTAACGCTATTATGAGATGATTGAAATATTTAGGTAAAAGTATGGAATGTTTGTTTAAGAGGTTCGCGAATATAATTTTATGCTTTTAGTTAAGATTAATATTTAAATGCTTTACCTTATTTATGTATTCTGAAAGTTTAATATTGCTACGTCTTAGAGCATGAGAGTTTTGAAGTCAGTATATGTTAAATAAAATGAACGATGCACATTTCTTATTTTCTAGTATTTGAAACTAGAATACTTTTAATTTATTATTATTATTTAGTCATATTAGACTATTGTTAAATTATCTGTTCATGCATCTGTAATATAATTTTCTTTATAAGAGTTTAAACTGTGTTATCTTATGATTATGTGTAGTTGTAAGTGATTCTGGTGAGCGCAAGATATGCAAAAATATCACAGCCTTGGGGGTTGAGATGGAGAGTAACTCTCTCATGATGATAATAATAAGAATTTTTAGTGTGTTCAGATTGGGGATGTATTCCCAGCTTCATTTATATTTACTCTGTATCATATGTGAGTTGAGCATGACCATCTTTATATGTGTAGTGATGAGGTCCTAACATATTTTTTAGCCCTCAGGTAGAAGGTGATCTGGGTTCATGCCACACTAATTGGTTGTTATATGAATTTTCCTTTCTTTACAGATGTATATTTTTGCTATACTTGGTATAAAACTTTGTTAAAATTTTGTGATGGGTCACTGCTTAGATTTTGAAGAATATCATCCACTTTAGGATACTTTAGATTTTTAAAAATATAGCTTATGGAACTGATGCATATTGTTTAGTTGAGCTTTGCTCACAAACATTTAGAACTGATAATCCATCAAAATTTAAATTAGATTATTATTAATATTTTAGATATGTGGTGTGCATCATATCCAACTCACAGCTGAAGCAAGTCACCACTGGACTGGTAAAATAGTTAAGTAATACTCATGTTGGGACACAACAAACATTAAATGAGTGAATGTGTATGAATGTGATCTCTAAAATTGCCAATCATTCTAGAATTAATAGTTAAGGAAATTAATATGTAGGTAAGCAATGAGTCATATAATGATTTAGAAGTATTCAGCAGAAATTTTGGCATAATATTGATTTACTACATCCGTAGCCTTAAGGGGTATATTTATCTGATGAATTAAAGTTAGCAAGTTAAATTTAATTATTAAGCATAATTATTATAGTAAGTGTTCTTGAAAATTGTTTCAGGAAAGTGATATTGATCCAGAAAGAGGTAGCTGGTCAAAATACTTTATATTGTTAGTGCTCTTTACTTTGTTCAAGTTCCAAAACAAGGTAGATTTATAGCAAAAGGGGCATAGTTGTAAAAGTGCTAAGCACAGAAATGGATCATCTTTGGTAGTGGCGGTACGTCCCTTGTAAATATTTTTTAGTTGTTAGTCAGTAGCTATGAAAATTTGTATTATATTATTAATGTTACTTTTCGTTTAGTTAATTAATAAACATTATGTTAATTTAAAATTTTGGAATTGTGTCTTAATGTTTTGGGTATCCATAACATTCAGAAATCCAATCATATGCAAGTTTAATGTAAAATATTTAATACTTATTTCACTACAGATACATTACGAAATTTTTGATTTTTAAATTAGAGATAACTTCTAGTTTCGAAAATTATTAGTAATAATCATTAGTGTATTTATCTGAAATGGATGGTGTCAATGTTGTCAGTGGAGGGAGGTTGACAATGGTAAATGAAAATGTAGCAATTTACTCTAGATAAATACTTATGCATATAATAGAGATATATGTGAGAGATGGTGACCTGGGCCAACTGATGAGTGCTAGTTCAGCATGAAATGCATCTTGGGAGTCATTTGTCTTTTATTATATCTTTATTTACATGAATTTGAAAAGAATGGGGAAGTGTAAATGTGTTTATTATATCTATAATAATTTATTTTGAAATTTAAAAAAATATTTTTAAGAGACATTATTACTTTGTATTGAAATTTTACATACTCATTATGGCAAACATTTCGAAGATTTAATTTCGAAGTTAGTCATCATTTCCCTAAATTTATTATGCTATGACAAATATCTCGAGTTCACATAAAATCCTTTTCCCACTCTGGATATTTAAATGTGTTCCCAGTGGATAATAAGTTTGTCAAAATTTAATGCAATTAAAATGATTTATTGTAATTTATTGTCTCCTAATTTATAAGGTTTATTATTATTATTACTATTATTGGTTGATGAACAGGAGATGTTGAATGTGGTAGATCTAGTAAATATCTGCTTGAATTACATTCACTCGGATAGCATTAATCTAAAGACAATGGATTTAGAATTACTTATAATAGCTCCAAATTCCAAATTTAAACCTTGAAATTTGAAAACTCTAAGATTATAAATAGTAAGAAAAACAACTACTTTACACTTCCAAATCAAGATGCTTCAGATTCGCCTATATAAATGAACATTTAGATTAACTATAAGGTGGCTGCTCTTATCTTTATAAAATTCTCTATCTTGTGTCATGTTTTGGAAGATTCCCTCTATCGGCAAAATATGTTTGATTATTGTGAATTTTAAAGTGCACTGAGTACAGGCCAAAGCCTGTTTAAACTACTTAGATATGCTCTCTGTGTGCTCATTAAATTAAATACTACTCTTCAAGATTTTACATTATAATATTTTAGATTATAAAATTTAGATTGTCAGATTTCAATTATAAAATAACTTACGAATTGGGGTCTGATGGATCAAGGTGATAATAAGATCAACTGAAATAAGATTATTAATTTTGCAAATTTTGTAGCAGGAGGGATAAAACTGAGAAGATGGTAAAGTTTGGTAGTAGATGTGCGATCGGAGAAAATATATCAGCAATAGATTAATTGTAACTTTGGTTGGGGATATATGTGAGGGGATACCAAGGTCATTAATATGAGGTGAGTGTGAATTGAGGTCTCTCCTCCCTTAGTATAATAGTAATAAGTTGAAGTATTTATTAGTGGTAGGATTTTGGGTATTCTTTTCATAAATTACCAAATTATTTTATTTGCTAAATCTGAAATTAACACAGCTACAGTTGGTGCATGTGTCTTATTTGCAAGTTATTGAATAGTATGGTAGTCTATGTTTTTGGGGGAGTTGTAATTTGGCTAGCTTGACTTAAGCTATATAATTTGCAAAGTGAATTAATCACAAATATTTAAAGTAAAAAATATGTTCAAATTTAATAAATTGTTTTCCTTGTGAATTCATAACTTGTAAATCAGTCATGGCATTAATTCGGTTTGGTAACTGTTTCTCCAGAGTGGCAATTTGGCATCCTGACATATATTAGGTTTTCTCTCTCCCCAAGATTCTCTCCATCTCTATCTCTCTTTTGCACAATTAGAAATTTAATGTTTTTACCTGTCTCTCATTTTGGTGGTAGAATATATAATATAAATAAAATGTCTATAAATTAGAACAATATTGCAATCATAATAAAAATAATAAATATAATGGTAATAAATTATTATAAACAGTTTTTCAATTTACAGAAGTACTTTCAGTTAATTTCTTAAACCTGCCTCAAATGCCATTAAATTAAAAAAACAAAGTGGAAGCAAATGTCATCAACTCAAATCCCATAATACCATATTTTAATGTTGGCAGCTTGTCTATTTATTAATGCATTTTATTTCTATTTATAAAAATTGCTTCTATTTTTTTATTTATTATCGTTTCTCTCTTTATGAAAAATTTTCACACTTTCAGTATCAAATTGAAATTTACATTTAAAAATATAAATAGGACTAAAATGCATTTAATGAATAGAAAAGCTGCTAACATTAAAATATGAGATTCATAGGATTTGAGTTAATGACGTTTGTTTCTGCTTTGTGTTTTTTTTACAATTTAATGGCTGTTGAGGCAGTTTTAAGAAATTAACTGAAAGTGCTTCTGTGGATTGAAAATCTTAATAATGTTTTATTACTGTTATATTTATTATTTTATTATGATTATATATATATCATCATCATCATCAACCATAATCAATCTACTGCAGGATGAAGGTCTCTCCAAGTTTAGTTCATGTTCTCTGATCTTTAGCTTCTCTACTCCACATTACTCCTGCACACTTTCTTATTTCATCCATCCATCTCACATGTGGTCTCTTTCTGGGTCTTTTACAATCTTGTTGGAATCCAGTTTAAAATTTCAATTGTCCATCTATCATGACCTTTTCTAGCAATATGTCCAGTCCAACTCCACTTCAATCTTTTAACTTTTTCAATGAGGTCAATAACACTTGTTTGTTCTCTTACCCATATATTGCATTTTTGATCTCTTCTTGTTACTCCCAACATGCACCTCTCCATACTTCTTTGAGTGGTCTTAAGTCTCTGTACTGCTCTTCTATTAAGTGTCCAAGTCCCAGATCCATAAGTAAGAACTGGTAAAAAAACATTTGTTAAAAACCTTCCTTTTCAAACACATAGGCATATGTCCTTTTAGTATCAAGATATTTCTACCAAAAGCACTCCAACCAAGTTTGATTCTATGATTAATTTCATCCATTATGTTTCCATCTGTATTAATAATCTGACCAAGGTATTTGTAACTGTTAACTTCTTCTAATTCATTATAATCAATCTTTATTTTCATATTTTGAGCAAATCGATTAAACATTACTTAGTCTTTTTAACATTTATCTTTAATCCTACTTTCCTACTTTCATCTGATAACCCCTGCAACATTTCTTGCAGCTCTAAAGCATTATTTGTAAAAGCAATTATATCATCTGCAAAACCTTTATGACTTAAATAATATTCATTTACTTTCACTCCTTTAGTTTCCCATTTTAATCCACAAAATAATTCTTGTAGTACTGCTGTAAAAATGTTTTGGAGATATGGAGTCACCTTGTCTTACACCCTTCTCAATGTTGACTTTACCAGTATCATTATGTAATCTAATTGTTGCTGTTACATTTTTATAAATATTTTTTTAAATAAGACAATAACCTGGATCTGTACCTTGATGATCCAATGCTCTAATCACTGAAGAAATGTTTATAAAATCAAATGCCTTTGTATAATCTACAAATCCAAAATATAATGGCAACTCATATTCATTTTCCCTTTCTATAACTTCTCTCAATACCTGGATATGATCTACTGTACTAAAACCACTTTTAAATTCAGCTCGTTCTCTTGGTTTGTGGAGATCCAATTTTCACTGTAGACGAGTTGTAATTATCTTGGTAAAATTTTGCATAAAACTGATAAAAGCTTATAGGCCTGTAATTTCTAATATCTTCTTTATCACCTTTTTTAAATATTAATATTATTACTGCATTTTCCAATCATCTGGTACATCTTTATCATTTAGACATTTACTATATAACTTTGCTAAAAAAAATCTATTTTTCCACCTGCTTCTTTTAATACATCAATTATAATTCCATCATTACAAGAGCCTTTATATTCTTCATACATTTAATTGCATGTCTCACTTCTTCATTTAAAGTTCTGGGCAATTAACAAGATGTAATAGATATAGGAGGTACTTGCTCTTTATTACAATATAATTCTTGATAAAAGTCTTGTACCCATTTCATGATGTCAACTCTCCTTTTAGTAATAATTCCATCATTTCTTCTTATTGCAGATATAAATTTTCTATGAATACCAAAATGTTTTTTCTTGAGTCTTTTATTTTCTTGCTCAGCTTTCATTGCTAGTTCACAGTTATACTTTCTTATATCATTTTCAACTCTTTTCCACACCATTTTACAAAATTCAAAATATTCAATTATTTAAATGCATTAGTTTTGTATATCATCATAGTCCTTTTTTTCTTCATAAATTGTCTAGTCTCAATAGAAATTTTATTGGTCAATTGCTGCTTTTTTCTGCCAGCTATCTTTGTTGCAGTTTTTACAAGTGTATCAGTTATTTTTATATTAATTTCATTCAAATCTGAATCATGTTCAAAATCTACCAATACTTGAAACCGATTTGTAAGTTCTAATTTAAATTCATTAGATTGTTTCTGAAGATTAGGAATATTGACTGTAAATATTGTTTTTTTTAATAATTTTTGTCTCTTTAGTTTTACATTAACACGTATCTTACATCTTACTAATCAATGAACATTTCTTGTGTTAAATGTATTAAGAACATTACAATTTTGAAATATGTATTTTCTGTTATGCAAAATATAATTCAAATCTGCTGTACCTTCATTTGGATGCTTCCATGTCCATTTTCTTTTAACATTTTTGTTTCAAAATAAGAATTCATAATATAAAGTTTATCTTTTTCTGCAAAATCCATAAGTCTATGTCCTCTTTCACTTCTATTACCATAACCAAAATTACCTACAGCACTTTCATCTTTCATTTGTTTACCAATTCTAGCATTAAAGTCTCCCATAACAATTTTAAAATGTTCTTTACTCTGATCAAAAGCCTTTTGTACATCCATATAAAAATCGTCTACTACTTCATCACTATGAGAACTTGTTGGGGCATAAACTTGAATTATCTGCATTTGGTATCTGCTATTAAGTTGTATAACTAATCTTTGCCACTCTGTCCGATGCACCATCAATCTCCACAATGTTGTTCTTCCACTTTTTATTTATAATGAATCCTACTTCACTTGTATTTTCAATATTTGTGCCTTTATAATAGAGTACCTTTCCACTTTTTAAATCAATTGTCTCTTCACCTTTTCTTCTAACTTCACAAAGTCCAATAATGTCCCATTTAATATAAGACAGTTCTTCTAATTCTTGCAATCTTCCTTCACTTGAAAGTGATCTACAGTTGTAAGTACCTAAATAAAAAGTCATCAACAAATGGCAGCTTGGGTCCTCAATCAGGGGATTCTTCACTACCAACTGTTGCCTTGGATTGGGACTCTACAGATGACTGGAAATAAGGGCCATGATTTATTTTTGTCAGTCATAATTGTATATATTTATTGTAAAAATATTTATCATTTACACAAACATTTATTCTGCCTTATCAGGCAACTGATAAGAAGGTCCATGGTGTTTCTTGATCTTAAACTCACAAGTAAAAAGCCCTTAAACTCACCATGCTGGCTAATGCATGTTGACAAGCAGCCCATCCATGTTTATATAATATATGAATAATCACATAGTAATAACAGCTGCAATGATAAGAACATATGGAGTGGATCTTAGGAATTTGTCTTTCTTGGTTCCTTTAAGGCCTCAAAGAGGAATCAAGTGGTCTTTTTTCAGCTAATAGCAAACTCCTTTCTGCAGCCTATATATATATATATATATATATATATATATATATATATATATATATATATATATATTGAATTAAATGTTTATATGGATTTTATTACCTAGATATGAGGAGATAATGACCATTAAATAGAGAAACACTAACTTTTGATCTTACTAAGAAACTATCAATTATTACTAATTGAAAATTCCTGAGGCAAAGCAAGTTTTTCTCATAAAAGCTCTTTTGTTAGAGGTCTCTAAAGTAAAAAGGGCCATCATTTACTTTAAACTCAAGTTCTTATACATAGCTATTTATTATTGGTGTGAGAATGTGAAAGAATAAGATCTTTCTTGACATTCAGCAAATAATATTTTTAACTTTTCCAGAGATTTGTATATGCTGAATTGAATGTTTATATGGATTTTATTATATAAATATGAAGAGATAATATATATTAAATAGAGAAATACTTTAACTTTTGATATTATTAAAAAACTATCATTTTTTACTAATTGACATTTCCATGAGGCAAACCAAGTTTTTTTTTCATAATAAATTTTTGGGTAGACTTTAATATGAAAAATGTCCTCTTTTACTGTATAACCAAATTCTTATGTAGATTTAAACCTAGAAAGCTATTTATTATAGGTGTAAGAATGTGACATTCTGCAAATAATATTTTAAACTTCTCCAGAGAGTTTTATATGTTGAATTAAATGTTTATATAGATATTACTACATAGATTATCTAAATCTATATAAGAACTTGGATATAAAGTAAAAGATAATCCCATTTGCTTTAAAAAATCCCAAAAAAGAGCTTTTATAAGAAAAAACCTTGCTTTGTCTCACAAATGTTTATATAGATATTATTACATAGATTATTTAAATCTATATAAGAACTTCGATATAAAGTAAAAGATGATCCCATTTGCTTTAAAGAATCCAAAAAAAGAGCTTTTATAAGAAAAAACTTGCTTTGTCTCACAAATTGTCAATTAGTAGTAATTGATAGTTTCTTAGTGACATCAAAAATTAAAGTGCTTCTCTAGTTAATGGATATTGTCTCCTCATATCTATATATTAAAATCCATATAAACATTTATTCAACTTATACTACTCTCTGTACATGTTAAAAATGTCATTTTCAGAATGTCAAGAAAGTTGTTATTCTTGCACATTCTCACACCCATAATAAATATTTTTGGGGTTTAAATGCATATAAGAACTTGAGTTTAAAGTAAAAAAGGATCATTTTGCTCTAAAGATCCCAAAAAAAGAGCTATTATGAGAAAAAACTTGCTTTGCTAAGGTATTGTCAATTAGAAGTAATTCATAATTTTTTAGTAACATCAAAAGTTAAAATATTTCAACAAGCAGACTGGGTTTCATCAGAAAGCACTGCAAAATGCCTTTTTTTTTCAAAATTTAGACACTAAAATTTACAAACAGTTACATATTGGATAACAAAACTAATTCCTATAGGGTAAAAATCTTTACAAAACTTTGTATAAAAAATACAAAAAAAAAACTCTTTCACAAAAAACTTTAAAAAAAAACTAAAACAATACATTTTTACAATAATAATAATAATAATATTATTATTATTATTATTATTATTATTATTATTATTATTATTATTATTATTATTATTATTATTATTATTATTATTATTATTATTATTATTATTATTATTATTATTATTATTATTATTAATAAATTCTGGAAATAGCCATTTTGCTATGCTTTCTAATAAAAACGAGTCTGCTGGTTGAAATATTAAAGCAGCTTTATAGAGAATTAATTATATGTTTTTATTATATTTTTATTTTTCCTTTAGTTAGTTCCTATATTTATTATTTCCATATATTTACAAAAATGTAAATAATTGTAAATTTCAATTACAATGCTAAAACCATTTCTACTTATCACTTTAGCAAGTAAATAAAATATTCATCATTCTGCAGGATACATGTAATTTCAATATAATACTTTTATTAGCTGTCTATAGCATTGTCAATCATTTATACAATAAATATAGCAACTTTATTTAATTAAATAAACATTAAGAGATGGTTATCATATAGAAATTTATTAGAAGTTCAAACATCATGTGTGATTAATCTATGGTATAATTTATGGATCTTGAAATGTAAAGTCTGATACTTCACTATTGTACCAACCTCATATTAAAGCATTAATAACAATGGAATAATTTCCTATTAATAAGCCTATAAAATTGCTATTTAACCGAAATAATTTTATTTGACGTTTTTATGTAAAATATTTTAATTAACAAAAAAAGAAAAATATTTTTAGATAAAATAAAGAAAAAAAGTTTACAACATGTATTAATCATACTTAAACTGCTGTAGGTAATGGATTAAGAAACTGATTAGTTTTAATGAATATAAATTAAAATCAAGATAATGTTAATCAAATTATTTTGTTTTATTAATCAATATGTAAAATAACAGTAATTTTCTTATTTTCAAATTTCACTGTATAGTATAAATTGTGCATTCAAATTAGAATTAAGTTATTAGAATAGATCAACAAATTAGATAGAGGGCAGAAAGGCAGTTGTGAGTTCCACATGGATTGAATTTGAACCTGCATAAAAGTAGAGAATTGATTCTCTGTGATGGTTCATAGAGCAATATATGGAAAGTTGTCTGTAGTTCATCAAATTATAAAAGATTAATGGTATTGATAACTTCCAGTACATCACATTTGCTATATGCATATCATGACAAACAGAAGTCAACCTATTGCTGTACTATGATCATGATCATATGAAGATAGCTACTAATCTTGATATTCCAGTGTTGCTTAATGTATCTTCTGTTTTGTATATGTATAGGAGCATAGATCACAAAATCTACTATACATTTCATATATATTGTAAATATAATTATAAAGTACAAAGAATATGAAAAAATATATATTCCATATTGACTTCAAATGAATTATTTTAAAAAAATAAGAAAGGAAGATTTATTATAGTAATTGAATGTAAACAATTTTTGAATAAAATTACAACAGCTAACAAAGGAATTAAATGTATTTTAAAATCTTTTTATAGTGAAAACAAAATCCAAGAAGTTTTAAAAGAACTTTCAGGCTCAATTTTTAAAAATAAGAGGTGGTTTTTTTTCTTAAAAACATTTTATATAAAATTTAACTGTTCAGAGGAACAATAACGTTGACAACTGAAATATTTTAACTTTTTGGATAACATTATGCACTTAAGTATGAGTGTTGTATGTATATTTAGCATTTACTATTTACATATAATTAAAATATAATAATAATTGCATATATATTTAATGAAATTATTATTGAGAAATAAAATATATCTTATTATTGCATGCACATACTGTGCATGTAGCTATATACGCACATAGACATCTAAATTATTTACTATGTATTATTAAAATAAAATTAAGATTTATTAAGCTTAGTCATTATTGGAATATGTTCTTTTATCGTGTATCAACATATGTGTATTTATTTTATGCATTGTATTACATCTAAACTCTAAGTACATATAAAAAAGTATACTTGTATTTCAAATGCTATATATATATATATATATATATATATATATATAACATTTGAAATATATATATATATATATATATATATATTCTAACCCTTGTCCTCGCCTGCAGCTCCACTACACCTCAGGCCAATCATGTTGAGGACCACAATCTGCCCTTTTCTAACACATCAGGCCAATCTGATCGCCCCGTTCCCGCATCTCCACTTTCCCCAAATAAATACAATATAGTGAAAATCACCTGACCGGGTTCTAGCTCTAATAATTAATGAAATATTCAATTAAATGCTTTACTAGATCAAGTTTCTTAAAATTAACTTAGGTTCTGTTTTAAACTAAATCAAATAAATATTCAGGAATTCATGAGACTAGAAGTGGAAATACGGGTGACAAGGTAGATTACATTGAGACAATATCCCACCGGATACCACCTCAATGGCATAAGAACACTATCCCCCCTTATACTACTATTACATATAATAACTACATAGTATTCTTATGACTTCCGCAACTTCTAATCACTAAGACTCATTTAACAATTAAAGTATTAATCTTTTATCTCTAATAACAATAATAGTAATCATCTAGCTCAAATGAAACAATCTCAGGTTCTTAAATTTATACGTATGTTAATAACATATGGTAGCAAAATATGATAAGGGATTTTATGTCATAATCTAGGTACTCTGAAATTAGATTAATAATAAAATAATAATAATCACAATCTTTATTGCCTAATCCAACTAGTACAGCTTTTCTTTCATCGCGAATTTATATCCATAATAAATTAGTTAATAATCTAATATATCCTTTTTTATCTTTAAGTAATAAAATAAATTAATAAGTGGCAGTGTTTAGATAATTTGATAACCAAAGCAAGTGGCAACTAATAGCATATAATTTAGCAAAATATTATGATAATGGATTGATGACCAGTAACACAATGCAATTTTATAATTATTTAATTACAAGAACATCAATAAATATTTAAGATTAAACATACTTCTCTATTTATCTTTTGTGCAAACAATCATATACTTAGTTTAATGGTTGTGAACATACCCTGTGAATTCATGCAATGATGTAGAGAAACAAAACTCAGACACATGTTTTAATAAACAAATCTTAAAATTTTATTAACATCAATAAAAATAAATAAAACAAACAAATCTATTTACATCTATTTACAAGGGATATCCTCATTTTTCTTTACACTACAATAACTGAATTATACACATTTATATTTCTTTTATCGTTAATTACTTATTATGCCTTTTAAAAGTTATTTATTTATTTCTCATTAGGTTTATCATATCACTAATTTTAACTATTTTATGGGTAACACCATTCTTTACCTTTTAATATTAAAGTTACTGTATTATAAATTATCTATGTGAATAAACATCATTTATAACATCATAAATTTACAATCAATCTGGTTTTTAAAAGAAATTACATTTTCTTGTAACTTTATATAAGTCACTCCACATATTATTCAAATATTATTATTACTTTTAACGTTTGTTCTCCAATGCTCATAAACTATAATACATTTATTCCATAAGCCATACTCATGTATAATACTATAACACGGGTTTAATTATCACCTGTTACAGTTTCACATATACTATAATTATCGAATGTTATTGTATTTTTTAAATATGCAATACTTATATTTTTTAAAATATAATTAACAATAAGAAAACGTGAAATTATATTTAATATTTTGTATATTTCTATTTGGATATACTTTTATAAAATTATAGTTCATTTCTTAAAAGGAATTAACATAATTCTCTAACTCCTTCCCTTCTTAGGATATTTGCATCTTTCTTTCAATAATCATAATCTACTCTTCATTAATACTTAACTATTCTTATTCCAAATAATAGCATGACATACATTCTAAAATATCTATTGTTTCCCTTTTAATAGACTTATCATATAACGATGTAGTTGCAAGAAATACAGATAAAGATAGCGAAAGATGTATAGGATATCGGGAAGATAGATAGATAACTTATCCGCAATATACTTCAAAAATGTATGGAACAGTGTGAATAGGTACGACATTCATTGTCTAATAACCTTGGCGATAAGCATGATGTGGCAGCTATTTACTCAGCTTTACCAAACATCTAGTACGACTCACAAGAAATATATAAAATACCACTGTCCAAGACAACATATGTACCAGTCGTAGGGCTTTGTTAACTACGCTGATTAACATCTAAAACTACTTATTATTTCATTCCCTATAGCATCCTAGTTTTTAATACATCCTCTTGGTTTCCAAATCACCACGTACTACCAAGTCACTACCCAAACTATCTCTCAAGATTTTTACTGTATCCAACATCGATAAAATACTAACTACTTTTTAAAACAATAAACAAAATTCGCTAATATAAAACATTTCCCTATTTTATAAGAACAATTTGTCTTGCTTTATTACACTGTAGGTTCAACATCTACGTTTTGTTAAAATAACATTTAAATATCCCAATCGGAAAATTAACAGAAAATATCACATAACCATCGGTTATATTGAACTATATTAATAACACCCAAAATGATTATCGTATGCATATTTTTAAAAATCTAATCACATCTCAAAGTGTTTTAGAGTGTTGTTTTCAAAATGCGTTTTACAACAATAATAACAATAAAACTTTGCACTACATTCATTCGATTCTCAGCTGATCTAAATAAATAAAACATACATTATATATCATTAATAATTATAAATGTTACCAAAACCAATCTTTATCTTCCTATCAGAGTTTTTAGTAGGCTTCTTTCTCTTCGAGCATCGCAAATATACAAATTTCCACATACATACAATCTTATTTTAAAATTCAAAATCGAAACATATTATTTCATATAATGTTATATTATGAATTAATGTATTTTGTTTTCCCTATCGCTATCTAAAACTTAATGTTTAACTTAGATTAGTAAAGAAAATAATTCAAATCATAATCACATATTGTCTGACGGTAAATCTTGGTTAGTCCCATAATATTTATTATTTCTTCTTTTGTCCGAATGTTCTCCTTTCTGCTTATTAAAGTTTTAAATAAATTAGTTCATTTAATAAACTGTTTAGATGATCTTTAGATTTAGTGTTTAATCCAAAATTATTAGAAAACATTTTATTTACTTATCCCACGAAGTTTTTAAATGTTCTGGCGAATATTACCTCGGCACGTTGATGCATCTTTATTTCTAGTTAAACTACAATTATTTAATAATTACAGTACCAATTGCATTTTCCATGGATCCAATATTTTATATTTCTCTTCTGTAAAATATTTTTTTCTTTAGGCAAGTGTTTTCCTTGGTAAACTTCATTTTCATTCATTATTATTTTATATACACTACTTTCGATCTTAAACTATTTTCTAGAGTATTTTCTCAAATCATCTTAAAGAAAGCAATTCAAACTATTTCAATATTAAAATTCCTTTTGTCCATTTATTCTTATATGAATAATACTTATTTTTATTTTCCATTATCTTCATTAACTCTGCGCACAATGTCCTTTCATTGATTTTATACACACGAAAACAGCTTTCATAGTGATACACTATATAAACTATATCAACGAATAACATTAACATATTTGGAATATTATAAAATTTACAACTTAGTTTTAAGAATCTATCCATTTTCTATTGAAAACTCCGATTATATTTCGATAGAATCCACTGGCAGGTTACTGTAAAGTTAGTGAAACATTACTATGAGAAACTTTTTTAAATTTTATTCTAAGATTCTCTTCGGATGATTTTTAAATTGTCAGTTGGTTTCTTTCAAAAATATTATTAAAATTATAATAAAATTGACTAATAAATTGAAGAAAGAAAAAAAATTTAGAGAGCTTAAAATTTTACCTCTGCTCTGGAGTCAACACATTTTTGTTCTCCCAGTTTATACAATTAGTTGGCACGATTTTTTGCTGTCTGCTAAGATATATTTTTTTATTGGTCAATTCCTACTTGGATTGATAAACAATTTCTAAAGTTTTAAAATTATGATGTAATAGACTTAAATATTAACTCATTATTATTTTTAAATCAATTATTATCTATTATAATTTAATTACCTTTAAAATAATTTTGAAACAATAATTAATAAAGATGTATACTACTTATTTTTATTATGATGTGTGACAATTCCATCCACTTCTATAATATACTATTTAAATATTTTTAATTATTAGTATTAATTTAAACCGGTACTTAGACATAGAATATTTCAGACAGTCACATGGTCATTTCCGGTGTTTAGTCTGATTTTATCTGTCTGAATAAATTTTCTACTTATATTATATAAAATAATTATATAAAATTTTGAAAAACAATTTAGAAAAATATAGAATTAGATACAATTCTCACCATCACAATATTTATTATTAAATATATCATATTAAAAAATTTACTGCTTAATATAATCTATAATTTTAAATACTATATAATATTAATTTTAAAATTTTTTAGTAATTGACCATTTATAACCGTCATTGACCTATAGAAAAGGGCACAATATATACACACATTATGTGAACTTTATATATCTTTATAAATTTTATTGTTTGAATATGTCAATTTATGGATAAATTGTAGTATAAGTTAGAAATGCTGCACATTCGTCTTATACATTATTTATCACATCTTTCATTTTATTATTATTATTTCTTATTAGTAAATATATTAATCATAAATTGTAAGTTAATCCAGTGAATTACTTGATACTAAAATAGATTAAGTGTAAATATCATTTATATTCTCGTGTTCACAGTCACATTTATAGGGTCCTTACATTTACAAAGCCAGCTCCTGACTTAATATGTTCTCTGTAATATGTTTAAACATCTATAATATTTTTTTAGAATTATTTAAATGACACAAATTAATGATCACGATTAAAGTCTACTTTGTAGATTTTATAAGTGTATTATTGATGTCAATATATTCATTGTCTTGTACAGACAGATCATTGATAATCAACAGCATTGATATAATGACTCCAAAATTTGTGATGTAGGATTACTTGTATAAATATTTTAGTACTTATAAATGTGCATACAGGGCTAGATGATAATCTAAGATTCTATAGGGTACTTCTTTTAAAACTATCAAGAATAGTTTGGCTTTGATGATTCTTGTTAATTTTTATTTATATGATTATTTGCATTTAATCAGATGCTGAATTTTTGCTCATTTACTATGAATAGTAGTTTAGCATTGCATTATTATGATGATAACTTTTATCAAATCCCATTATTATATTCATCTGTATGATTACAATATTTAATACCTATTTGGTAATTTTTTTTTGTAAATTTTCTTATAATACATTCAATATCATTTGTAAATAGTGCTTTAATAATTTGATCATCCACAAATAATAAATTGGAATAAATACCTTTCCAATTGATAACCTTATATACATTTTGTCATGTTATTTAGTATTTCAAAACCATATCAATATATGTGTGAACAATGTTGATATAAAACAATTCTGCAATACTCTTATTTTCTGTGATAAATTTCTCTCATAACTCCTGATTACATCTATTTGTTTCTCTAATTATATTACTCAATGAATCATCAGTCTCTGACATTTTAAGGGCTTTTCACAGTAATACCTATAACATGATCATAAGTTTTTTTCAAAAACGATAAAGGTCATGTATATATTTCATGTTTAAATTGGATCTTTTCCATTATCTCTCTAATTGTAAGTATATATTCCATATATAACTTTTTCATTGAGAAACTACGCTGTTATTCAGATGATTCAACCTTTTTATCCAAACAAGTTTTTATATTTTCCCATTACTTTTTATGAGGTTAGTAACACAAATTCTTCTGTAATTCATATATTTATTTGTCTTTTTTATCAAAAAATAATAACATATATTCCAATATTATCTTTATGATATATTTTGCTTTATAAAAATTGTATTTATCAATCTGTTAATCAATTTTAACAATTTTTATCAGTATTCTATCAGTTCAAAATTAACTTTTCCTACTTCAGATATTTCTTTATTTTTTATATTGTATTTATCTCAATACTTTTTGTATCCCACTTTCAAGGCTTTTATTATCCAATTTTTGTGTTTGACAATTCATCATGTCATCTTTTTCTACATTTAAAAGTTTTTTTTAATATGTGGAAATTTTTCATATTTTTATTTTTAAAAAAATCACAGTCAATTGGTAAGATGACTAATAAAAATGGTATACTATAAGTGTTTATTACATTCAAAAGAGGGTTTCTTTTTCAAACATAGTTCTAGTTCTTTTATAAAAACAAAGCACTTACAATAAATATATGCATTTAGAAAAGAAAACCCACTTTTAAATACAAAAAGGGTTTATAATATGCAATTTTCATTGGTTACTATTATCATCTGACTGATTTTCCTAAAATAAAAATAACAACTTTCCACATGTTTAAAAATATTTATGCAACTTTTAAAAATTATTAAAAATATAACCTTCATCTATGGTGGAAGAGTCTATTGTATAAAAAGAAAAGTAAAAAAAAAATATGATTTTTTTATTTCCTAAATATGTATATATTTACTTACTCTATAAAACAGCTATAAATCCATTTAGAAAAGGTATTTTCTTTTTAATACAAAAGAAATTGCACAGTTTTCATTGATCATTATTTATTACTATAAAATAAAAATATCAAATTTTCACGTTTTAAAAATATTTAAACAATTAATTACATCTGTTGAAAAATTATTAATATATATATATAATTGTTATTTTCAGCTATTAGCAATCTACTGAAGAATGAATATTGTTAAGTTTAACCCAGTTTCTCTAATCTCCAGCTTCTCCACATATACCAGAAACTTTCTTTATATCATCAATCGGTCTCACACTTGATCTTTTTCCAAATCTTTTGTAATCTCCTGGGACCCAGTTTAAGATTTCTATTGTACTTTCATTATCATCTTTTCTAGAAATGTTTCCAATCCAACTTCACTTCAGTCTCTTACTATTTTCAGTGGTGTCAATACTATCTATTTGTTCTCTCATTCAGGTATTTTATTTTTGATCTTTTTTGTTACTCCTAACATACATCTTTTCATAGTTTGTTGAGTAGTTTGAAATCTTTGTATTGCTCTTCTTTTACATATCCATATTGCATATCCATAAGTAAGACTTGGTAAAACAGTTTATTAAAAACCTTCCTTCTCAAATACATGGGCATATTTTTTAAAATATTACTTTAGACTTACCAAAAACACTCCATCCAAGTTTAATTCTATGATTAATTTCATCCATTATGCTCCATCTTTATCAATAATCTGAGAAAGATATTTACCATTGTTAATTTATTTTTGTTCATTATTATTATTTTTTTCTTTTGAGAAAATCCATTGAATATTATTTTAATCTTTTCAGCATTTATCTTCAGTCCTACATTATTATTCTATTTTCTCTAGCTCATATTGCATTATTTTCAAAAGTCACCATATCATTTGAAAAATCTAGATGACTTAAATAACCTCCATTTACTTTTTTTTCTTTAACTTTTCATTTTATTTTACAAAAATAGTTTTTATAAAACAATAGTATAAAGTTTTGTAAATTACTATGTTATATATTCTTTTCAATATTAATCTTGCAGTATCATTATGTAATCCAATTATTATTACTGTTGCATTTTGATAAATATTCTTCAAATTATAATAACCTGGATCTTTATTTTGATGGTTCAATGTTTTAATCAGTTTAGAAATATTTATACAATCAAATGCCTTTTTATAGTCTACAAATCTAAAACATAATGACGAATCACATTTATTGGTCTTTTCTATAACTTCTCTCAATACAGAATGTGATCCATTGTGCTAAAACTATTTTTAACAAATTCAACTTATTCTATTTTGATTGATTAAAATCCAATATTGCTGGTAGTTTAATTTTATTATCTTGGGTCAAATTATCTTGGCACAAATTTTGTATAGAACTGACAAAAGACTAATAGGTGTGTCATTTCTAACATCTTCTGTATCTTCTTTATTTTTGTTTTTATATATCAATATTACTAATACATTCTTCTAATCATCTGTCCATTTTTCTCATTTAGATTTTTGGTATATGACATTGCAATTTTTTTTCCATTTCTTTATCTTTTTCTTTTAAGATACCAATTGTATTTCTATCTCTGCTTTGAGGTTTTTCCTTCTTCATAGATTTAAATGCATGTCTCACTTTTTATTCAAAATTTTGGACAATTCAGAAGTTGTAGTTATTAAAGGAGATTTTGTCTTTTGTTCTTTATTGTTATGTAATTCTTCATATAACTCTTTTATACATTTTATGATAACATTTCTCTTTTTAATAATAGTTATATCTTTCCTTCTTATTGCAGAAATGTTTCCTACCAATGCCAAAATGTTATTTATACTTTTTATTCACTTTACAGTTTTCAATTGCACAATTATAATTTTTATATCATTATTAATCTTTTTATTCAATTTTTATTTTTTCTTAATGGATCATTTTATATATTTTCATATTCCTTTCTTCATTTATATATTGTCTTGTCTGGGTAGGAAATTCAATAGTCTATTTTAAACAGCTATCTTTATTAATGTTCTTAATAGTGTATCAAGTTCTTAATAGTGCATCAGTTATCTCCCTATTGATGTTATTTAAATATATGAACCATCTTCAAAATATGTTATTTTTAAAACAATTTACAAATTTAAATTCACTGGAATGTATTTTAAAGTAAGAAATATCAACTAAATATTGTTTTTTATTAATTTTTATCTTTCTAGTTTTATATATATATGAAAAAAAAAAAAAAAAACAAGTTAAAAACTTGCTAACACTTGTATTTATGTCAATAGATGGTGTTTTTGGTAGAACGCCATCTATTGACATATATATATATATATATATATATATATATATATATATATATATATATATATATATATATATATATATAAATTATTAATCAATGTCTGTATTCCAATTATAATAAAATATATATAATTATTCAAAACAATACAATAAATAATACAGTAAAACAATATTTTAAAAAAACAAATATATACCAATTTAATAGAAGTACTTTCAACTATCTATGTAGTCATTGTCAACTAGATTCAAATTGTATTAGAAAAAAACGTTACAAATGTAAACAAAAAGTAATACGTCATACATCAATTTTCCCAAAATTCATTAATTTTTATATTGACGGCCTGTCTGTTTATCAACTGTTGCTTTTCACTTTTTATTAACATAGCTTCTTTAAATTTGTGTTTATTATTATTTCTTTCAAAGTTAAGATTTTGTGTATTGAAAGAAATAATAATAAATGCAAAATTAAAGAAGCTATGTTAATAAAAAGTGAAAAGCAACAGTTGATAAACAGACAGGCCGCCAATATAAAAATTAATGAATTGTGGGAAAATTGATGTATGATGTATTACTTTTTGTTTACATTTGTAACGGTTTTTTCTAATACAATTTGAATCTAGTTGACAATGACTACATAGATAGTTGAAAGTACTTCTATTAAATTGGTATATATTTGTTTTTTTAAAATATTGTTTTACTGTATTAATTATTGTATTGTTTTGAATAATTATATATATATATATATATATATATATATATATATATATATATATATATATATATATATATATATAAACATCGAGAGATTTTAGATATACTATAAGAATTCTCCCAAATTTATTTAAATTAATGCATTTTCAGGATTAACATCATAATAATAACTATTTTTATTAAACTTCTAAGACTGCTTTATAAAAGTTCTTAAAAATATTTGAAAATGATTTCTTTTACATATTCCAATAACAAAAGAGTTCAATACTATTTGATATTTTGTTAATGAGGTTATTGTGTTTATCAATATACCATGTCTTTTTTGTCTTTTCTGGTTATTTCACCCAAAACAGACCACTTTAATCTTTGTGACTTGAAGCAGTGTTCTTGCTCTTTGTCATGGTCTAATAATACAAATGCATATGCTGGATTTTGGGGGGTTCTTGTATAAGTAGTTCAGGATTTTATCATAATAAATAGTGATATAGTGGAACATACTGTGCATCACAAACAATATGTGGTAGTTCTGCTTTATTAATTTTGTCCTTGTAGTTGTTGATCAACCTATTTAGATTACTTGGCATCGTAAAGCTTCCATTAAAATTCTGATTACAAATTTTCTTTATTTTAGTTACTATGCATGAAATGCAAGTCATAGATACACAAGATCTATTGTTGTTAATACTTGCATTAATCCATTTGGTTTTTAGTTAACACTTGTAATTACATTGTGAAAGATGTTTTCACTGCATTCTATGTTAATTCAGTCTTCTTCATAAACATCGTGATTTAGGCTTTCTATTGGATGCATTACTACATTAGAAAGCCATTAATACATACAAGTTTATATTCTATTGGGATTTGGTACTGTGAGTTTATAGCATCTCTAATCTCTATAGGCTTAACAATCATTCTGTAATCAAAAAAAAATTTTATTTCTGTTTATAGATGAGTCAAAAAAATGTAAACTTTTGTAACATACTCATTTTCTCTGTCCACATTAAAGCTGAAGCCATACACAATTTTCTACACATGTCTTTTGCTGTCCACTTAAAAATACTTGATGTTATATTTTTTTATTTATTATGTTTTCAACTTTTTTGAGGAAAAGCAGTAATATTTTGTTTCCTATTTTCACTGATGTTAATCTACAATTAATACCATTACTTGGAAACCCATAGGCCATGAGTCTTTCATTATATACTATCCATAGTGAAATATGGCTTTGATATCACTATTTACCCAATTTAAAACATCAATAATAAAATCATATGATAACTCTCATCTATAAATAAATCTTTAACAATATTAATGGACATTCTATAGAGCATTGATCCATACAATTTGTTACAACAAATAAAGCCACTCTCCAATCTTCTTGAATGTTACCAATTTTAATTCATTCAAAGAAACTAAAGGGTGAATTAACTGAATATTTACGAAAGTTAAACTGACTTGGTAGCCATTCTGCAATGATACTTATGTTCCTCCAAAATCAATCAATAATTGTAGGGAATAATCCATTTTGTGTAATTTTATATAAAAAGTATTTGTGGAGGTATTGCAATTGAAGGATACATCTTCAAATAACTTATTCTTTTATAAGCCTTAATACAATAATTTTTAAATCCGAATTAATAAATCTTTCTTTCATTGTTTTAATATTGTTATGTGACAATCTAGTTAAACTTTAGTTTCTCCAATTTCTGAGTAGTTTTTGTTATGTAATCTGTTTAATAAATCAGTGCAAACATTGCATTTTCTCCCTTTAACAGATTATTTTATTTATGGATAGTAATTAGTAAAAGGTTTAATAGTTTTATCTCAATTGTTTGTAGAAGGTTCATTAAATGCATTTTGGAGTATGTGTGCCATTTATTTAAAAACAATCTCTTTATTTGACACATTTTCATATGTTGCTTTAAAGTCCATTATGGTTTCTAAGTGTGCATTTCCACAAACCACCTATCAATTTAGAAATGTATTCCAGAAGCTTCTTTTTTCTCCAATAAAACAGCCTTTGGTAAATTATTAATGCATTTTATTTGTGTCATTTCATATATAAACTACTTATTTATTGATCGGGAGTTAAATTTTCTAATGTACTTTGTGTTTTTATTAGTATGTTTTGCAACATGTGATTATCTGCTGTGGAATGTCATAATAATGCATTAACCTTTTATTTTTAGTTAGTGAATGATTTCAACTTCTTTTGTACATTTTGACTCTATATTTAAGCAGCAGATTTTTAATGTAAATAGTAGTCCTTTCATAAAGATATATCAAGTGATCTAATTTTATATCACAATATTCTGAAAACACTTTATGCTTTAAATATTTATTCCAAAACAAAATTTGCTTTGGCAGTCTTATTGTATTTTTATAAATTTTCAATGCTATAATGGCACAGTGTGAAGCTAATTGTCAACATACACTTAAAAGTAAGCTGTTACATGTAGAATCAAGAAACACACTAAAAGATATTCATTTTACTGTTAATGATATAGAATTATCCAAAGTATTGCCTATCTCAGAAGAAGGAACTTGTTTAAAATTAATGATGAAGGAAGTAAAAACATTCTGTGTGGAGTTTTCAATTCAAGGGTTTCTGATTATTGGTAAAACATAGGACAAAATAGAGAAAAATAAATTTCATTATTATGAAACTATTTATCACAGAATTGTGTAGCTGCTTTAGAAATTTGAGGATGAATAAATTTAGAGGATTTTAGTATGTAAATAAAAATTTGACGATTGGTAAGAATACTGTCTTCTGATAATAAATTATACTGTAAACATTTTAATTATTCTTCAAGTTTGTCTGACATATTCTCAATCTTAATAATATTGTTCTATTTTTTTTATTTTTAATGAATCCCATTCCACTTTTGCTTTCAATATTTGTGCCTTTATAATAAATTATATATTTACTTTTAAAACAATTTTTTTCTGCTTTTTTTCTAACTTCACAAAATCCAATAGTGCCCCATTTAGTATTAGACAGTTTTTCAAATTCTTGGAATTTTCTTTTACTTGACAATGATATGCAACTTTAGAATACCTAAATAAAATGTCATCATCAAATGTCCTGAATTCACAATAAGGAGATATCTAACACCTTCAATCTTTAGTTTTCAATTATTGACATAGCTAGACAACTTTACAGTTACAGCAATGGGTTTTACAAATTATGTTTATAAATATGTTTTTCAATTAAAAACTATCAGTAAACTAAGAAGAAACATTATGATATTTTTTATCTAAAACTCAGAAGTAAAAGGCCGATTAACCTACCACACTGGCAGATAAATGTTGGTGAGAAGCTCATTCATATTACAATATAACAATTATATAATAATAACAGATGCAATGACAATAATGTATAAAGTTGACATTTAAAAATTTGCTTAACTTCTTTAAGACTCAAAGAGGAATCGAAAAGCCTCCTCTCAGTTAACTACAAAGTCATTTCTGCATCTATTATATATATATATTGGCCAACTAATGGTTCCACATAAATTATGTATTTTGGGGCTCTTTTATCTTTTTTACATGTTTTTGGTCTTATGCTTCAGGAATATGTGGTGGAATCGAAATGTGATAGATATATATATGTGTGTGTGTGCGTGTGTGTGCATTTAACATTGCGTATGGGAAGTTAAAATTATAATAAGAGTTATTTCTGTCTTATTAATTTGGAGAAAATGAAGTGGATGTTTCAAAAATGAATCCAAAGAGAGAGAGAGAGGATGGTCTGACTTTTGGACTGATGGTGTTTGTATATGATTGAGATAAAATGAAAAAGGCACTGATATTAACAAAACTTGAATATATATATATATAATTGAAATAATATTTTTAACGGTTTATAAACAATTACAAACAATCTTAAAATCCGTGGAAGTACTTTCGGTTACTTTCTAACCTGCCTCACTTCTGCGGATTTTAAGATTGTTTGTAATTGTTTATAAACCGTTAAAAATATTATTTCAATTTTAATTACAATATTGTTTTTAATTAACAGATATTTTATTTATTATATATATATATATACTATAACCCCCTCACTCTATGCCACTCCTATACACTATACGAACAAATGCCCAGGGCGCCAATTCTATTGATGAATAGAATAAATTAATAATTGTAAATTATCAAAAACTAATGCTGAGACTCTTCTAATATATCTAATTCATAACCTAGTTTAGTGAAGGGTTAAAGATAGTTTTAAAATATTCAAAATATACTTAAATGAATGAAGAAATATTATTGAGGAGTAAAACAAGATGTATGCTTCACTAGTTAATCAATTACATAATAAACTAATAATATTTTGTTTTGTCAAGTTAATAAACTATAATCTGAGTTGAATTTTTCCATAATCCAAATACATTCATAGAGTAATGACAACATAACTTTAATACAAATAAGATACTGAATAACTTCACCATCCAGGATACCTTAATATAAATAATTACACCAATATTAATTTGGAACTAGGAAATCGGATCTCAGGGAATCTTTAATGTGACTTGATTATAAAAATTTCATTACATAATAATTTAGGACTATTTAAATAATAATAAAGGATTAATAATAATAATAATAATAATAATAATAATAATAATAATAATAATAATAATAATAATAATAATAATAATAATAATAATAATAATAATAATAATAATAATAATAATAATAAAAACAATTAGATGATGTTTCACTGAGCTAACAATTAGATAATGAAGAAAATAGGGTGCCTTTTAATTTCACATCATTGTCTAAATAATAATTAAGTATGTGACCCTTTTTATAAGTTTACTGCACAATAAAATATTTTATATAATGCTTGGATCAAGAGAACAATATTATTAGACTTCAGCACATTTATTATCTAATTTATAAAGTCATGTACTTATATTATGATAGATGTGTAGAATGTGGAAACTAGAATTCAAATGCATATAAGAACAACTAGAGACACAGTTTTGAATAATAAACAAAGCATTTATTTACACTTAAGATTTAGTTAAATGTAATTAGTTCAGAATAAGACTTTTATTTCAATTTTAAATTTATAAACAAATCCATTAACTGAAGTTTAGAATTATCCCCATTACATATTACATAAACAAATTATACCTCAATAATCTGACTTCGAATATCGAGGCTATCTAAATATTTTTTTATCAAAATGCAACACTGAATAAATAATATGTTATATTATTGGGCACAATATACACTTTTGAAAGGATATACATACTATCAATTCTTAAAAAAAAAAAAAAAAAATTAATACACTTGGTTATCAAGAGAGTAGCTTTAAATAATCTTAATTAATTAAATAATCACTTTAAATACCTACAATTTTATGCATACAAAAACAAAAATAAAATAGAAACAAATAATAGTCATTCCGATGATTTGATGATTTCTAACTTGTGGCAAATTTAATATGATATACTTTATAATGTTTATTTTCAAATATATAAACTTAGCAATATTTTACTTTTATATCCGCGATTTTATTTACATTACGCATGTGTGTCACATCTCATGCTATAATAAAAGAAAAGCAATAATTTTACATATTATCAATTTACTTAAGAACTATTAAACAAGTGATTTATTTCAGACAACGTCATAATCCAGCGAACAAATATCACATTATATCAACTTTCATATTCAACAAAGAACCTGATCTGACTGTTTATCTAACCACCAACTAAATTCCATAAACCTATGCTCTTATAAAAATACAAAAGAAATACTCAAGAGAATCTAAGCACATGGGGAGTGAATACCCTCTTTAGCTAATAAATCTAATATCAAACTACCAAAACTCTGACATATACTATTGGTGTGGGACATGCCTCAACACCAAAACAATGGCAAAACATCACTTAGCTTCATGAAATATCATCTTTAACATATACGTACGCAATCTAAAATATACTCTACCCATGGCAATCTATATAATAGAAAATTATATACTAAGGGAGAAAATTCTCCACCTCAATAAACATAGAACGTATCAAAATAATTTCCTTTCTCATAGCTATTTTATACATTTCCATGTTATACATTGGCAGATAAACACATACATATGATCGATTACTGACTTCCTTAATTCTTTTGGAATATAGCAATATCAGAAATTAATAGAGAAAAGCAATCATACAAACTGAATATTTATTATTTGAATGAAATATTGCATAAAACAAACACACACATGTGCAAATAGAAGTGTGAAAACATTTCTAAATTATTTAATATGCCAATATTATAATTGTAAAGGATAAACTGAGAGTAAAATTTTTAGCTTATAATAAACCATTAGTGATTTTATATTTTATATAGCAATAATTATAATAAACCAGGCTTTATTATCGTTAGCACAATATTCTTCTTTGTTTTTTATTCCAGCTACTCTCAAAATTAATTCTCACTTGAAGATAAAAGAGAAATATATAAGATTAAATCTTTCTCTTTAACAATATAACCCATATATATATATACATATATATATATATATATATGTTTCACTTTCAAAGAAAATAAAATTATATTCAAACAATATTAATTTTACTAGCCTACCCACCATTTGTGGATATGCTATTCCAAGAATTTCTAGAAGTTCGCAAATATTATAATTAAATAAACAAACATATAATACTAAATAAATATATCTAGCTGCCTATTATATACCTATGTGCCAGTAACAGCAAATAATAACATAAAGTAAAAGGTTATACTTCTATTTAAACTTAAAAAAAAAAGTTCATTTGCAAAGTCTCTTTTCGGAGGTCTGCTGAATAATGAAGAATATCTCAAACGAGTGTATGTTAGTAAAGACATGAAATATAAATAAAAAAAAAACATTTCTAGGACGAACATCCACAAGATAAATTTAATCTAGTAAGCTCTAATGTTCTTGGTTAAAGCTAATAGAGTTCACTTATATAACACATGTAACAACGAATATTTTCAGTAATGGAGATAATAAAAGACAGTTTCAGCTATTAATTGGTTTACTCTTTTATTTATTTTTAGGCAATTCCACTTGTTTAATCCAACAACATGTTTAATATATTTTCCTGCAGAAAAACTACTCGCTTCCATAATTTATTAGTCAACAGCTAGTTACATTATTAATTTTTTTAAGTTGTTAATAATTGTTCACATAAAATTTGTATATCTTTAACAGTAATATTTTATTTTCCAATATCCACGTATCTGAAGAGAACAAAAAAAATATTAAAGTCTTTCAGTTCAATCTAGGCACATATTTTGTAGATAATAGCAAGAATTTATTCTGGGTAAGTCATATATTTATCTTCTTTTAATAAAACACATATTATTTATAGCATAAATAAGAAATAAGGTTAGCATTCCGAAGTCATTTTAAATATCGCATAATAAATATGCACATCCTTTTAATTTCAACTTAACCTTTGTATATGTAAAATATAAGTTAAACAGAGAGCTTATCAAAGTAAATTCTGTTAAAAGAGTCTGTGTGTGTTTCCACAAAACATTATAGAGTTCACACATTGTAGTTAAGGAATTATAAAGTTCATACACTTTAGTTTTCTTCTTAACAGAAATAATCAAGAGTAAATGAAATAACATAAGTTTAACAGTACAGAAGCACATATCTTTAAAACAAAACTGAAAGTGTCAATTTAAATGTTTTTAATTAGACAAGAGAAATGAGATTGATACCTTCTTTATAATTTATCCAGACATTCTCCTATAAAGCTTTAAATGTCTGAAATTCCTATAACAAGCTTTATGAAAAGGCTGCTTTACAGTTTCACTTCACACCATTTTGATTCCTGGAAGAGACACACATATAATATACTGGTTGAAATTACAAAGATAATCTATATTTTTATTACCAGCTATCAGTTAAATATATCTCCCCCATCAATCAAAAAGGTCACCTGATCCTCTAAAGGTCAACTCCCACCCTTTTGCACTTGATCAATTAATTAATATTCAAGAAATCTTTTCTTAAAAAAATCGTTTTGACATTCACAATTAAGTCAAATCAAATATTAAAAAAATAACTTTTTATAACTTTGAAACAAATGAGTATCAATTAACTATTAAAAAAAAGGTTTATAATACAATTTAATTTGTTTAATAATTCACAAATTCAGATATTTATTAATGACTAAAAAATATGCTTACAAAATTATTAAAGATATTTACTATAATTTAAATGTTTTATTGTAAGTGTAATGTTTTGTGCTGAAATTAAGATATGAAAATGAAATGAGATGATGATACATTCATACATATTTGCTGCTATATGAATATTAAATTATTCTAACTGAAACATGACTGATATGGCTGTGGGATAAACATATTTCACTGATTATAATATTGGTAAATGGATGGGTGTCAATGAATAATAAATCAGAAAACCACTCAGACAAACACCAACACTACCTTATAAATAAATAAAACAACTTTACGTCAATCTAACTATGATAACAACACTTTCTGTAATATTCCACCCCCCCTTCCTTGCATTAAACACTTTATCAAATATAATAATAACAATAAATGCTTGAAAAATTTGCTAACCAAAATGTACAGTTGGCCCACATATAAGTTTTTGGATATTTAATAGAAAAATTTTAAACTTTTAAGGCTATTTCATTTTTTTAGTAGAATGCAGTTATTCACTACTGATGCAACACAGTTTAATTACTTGTGCCCATTCAGAAGGTCACTATATATATATATATATATATATATATATATATATATATATATATGGTTCAATATATATATAATATATATTGAACCAGATACTTTATCCACTTCAAGAATTCCATTGCAAAGTTAAATCTAACTTTCAATTTTATAAAGTGTTAAAAGAAAACTATTTTTAATGTCTTGCATGTTATTTTATATATTAAAAGAGCATGCATTAACACACATACTCTGGTATACTTTAAAAGGCTGTGATTTTATTTTTCTTCAGTAGATTTTATTTTAGTTTAAAATAAAATTTCTTTTGACACTTGTTTTTTAACCCTTTTCCCGTCTCTTATGAGGCCTCTCATCGACAGCTGACGTCACTCTAATTCCGTTATTTTTAATGCTAGAATATTCGTTTGACAGTTATTTATTAGGTTTTTAAAAGTTCTGTAAGATGGTGCCCTCTTCTGAATTATTTTACAAGTAAACAATAAAAAAAATGCATTTAAACTAAACAAAGAAAAAAATCTTGTCGGTGATTGGCTGTCAGCTGGCTCTCAGCCGAAAAAGACATTCTGATTGACTGGAAAGAACAAAGAAACTGCCTGATCAAAGAAAATAAAGAAAAATGCTGAGATTTTCATTTCGAATATAATTTAAAGAATATTAAAAGTATATATTGAGTAATTATATCATTTTCAGAGAGTATACTAAAAAAACAAAATTATTTTCGAAAAATATTGAAGATTTTAGTAAAAATATTTAAGATTTAGCAAAAAGAAATATTTACTTTTCTATAAGGTAAAAGGCATTTTCATCACAAACTCTTTGTTTATATGATGGCTTTTATGTTGCCGAAATTGAATATTTTATAATAAATAAATAGCAATTTATTTTTGAAAGAACTTTTGTTCACTTTTATAACCTGACAATGTATTAATATCCTTTTTGTAAACGAATATAAAATCAATATGATATTAAAGGTGAAAATATTTTGACAATTGACTTGTCTTCAGTTTGTGAGCTGGCCAATTAAAAGCTTTAATTTTTAGCTAACACAACCAGTAATATAATTAGCAGTTAAAAGGTTAATCTATTTTTCAAAATGTTATAATTTAAAAATTTCTTATGTTTTTGAAACATTTTTTTTTCTTTAAAAGAAAAGTTAATTGCATACTTGTTTTTTTTTCTTTGTAATCTAATTTTAATTTATTTTTAAAAGATGAGACTTAATTTTTGAAATTACTTTTCTTTAATTAATTTTGAATAAGAGCCCTAGTCATATTTTAATTAAGATTGAGTCTGAGATAGAGATTTACCCTCATCAAAAATTGCTAATTAAAGATGACATGGAAGATAAGGACTCACATAAATAGCCCCAGATTTGGACTGATTTTATTCTCTGATAAATTTTCTGATATGGCTTATTATAAGTACCTTTCTGTTGACTAATTTAACAACTGAGCCTTGTTATTCTTCTGGTGATATTATTTGGATTGATGTGCTGCTGTGCCTGATATTTCAATGATATCATGTTATGGGTTACTTTTAACTAAATAGCAATCATCCACACAGAATGCCAAAAATATATGCTATAAAGAAATCTTCTCCATATGCAGTGCTAAATTCTCTCAAGACAAACTCCATAGTTTCAGATCATGCCACCAAGATCATGTTATAAAAGCCCAATCCAGAATAGATTTTGAGATTGCCCCCAGACTGCTGAACATATAAATGGAAGCCAAAATATATGTATAAACTTGAAAGTGAACTAAACTGTGTGTAATGCTAAAAGACATCAGCCAGGTTTAAACTTATACCTTGGGGTAAAACACTTTCATATTACACCAGGTTTAAATCACCAGTTAAATCATTTGTTAAAATCTCAGCTTAAACTTAAAAAGAAACCCATCTTTATAATATCTTCTACATATTAAACTTAAATATTTTAAGAATTTATAATGTATTTTATTTATAATGAGTGTTAGAAACTTAATTTTAAAATTTCATAATTATTTATTTTTTTAATTTATTTATCCAACAGTGTATTGTGAGTTTCTATTTTATACATTTTGTTTTCTCTTTTTATAGTACTAACTCTTAATAAATGCTTTGACAGACATTTCTAATTTTCTTTTAATTTATCTGTTCCCTTTTTGTTTACTGTAATTAAATTAGCTAAGTTTAGTTTGTGTTTCCTGCAGACCACAAATCGTATGGCTAGTAGTTTCTCAAGTGTATTGTTCTGTTTTTTCTAAATCAGAAATTTTATTTCTTTTATTCAAAATTATGAAAATCATAATCTTTTCTTGTTATACTTTCTCATCTTGTATTGGAACTAACCTAACTATGAGCTGTTCTGCAGACATATGACATTCTTTGTCACAATGCTTTATTCCAGGTCAAGGAAAGCTCCCCCATGTTGTTTTATGCTTCCTATAGAACTTTTATTTTTGAAATCTCTAAATAGGGAAACTGTAATTAGTTTTTATAAATGGCTGGGAGGAAGGTATTATAAATCCCTATTTTAAATCATAGGTGAGAAAACCAACTTTTGTGCCAGGGTATTTAATGTTTTCAATACTCTTGTACATTCTCTGATAAATATGATGTAGAAATCTAAGTCAAACTACTATACTTTCATTTACTTAAGATTTAACTATTTTCTTTTCTTGAATTTAATAAACTTTAAAATTATTTAAAAATTATTTTGGCTGACATTTGTCTTTGTGTTCTTTTCTTAATTGTCTGAACAATCTTAAAGATCTCTTTCTTTTCCTGAGTCTAGTTTTTGATCACTGTAAATTAAATTTTCTAGGTCATTAGTGACTTGGTAGCACCCTTGGTGATCAAAAGAAGAGAGAAGTGACTGGCATCATATATATATATATATATATATATATATATATATATATATATATATATATATATATATATATATATATATATATATATTATTCATTTTTTTATTTCAATTATTTTTTTTTACTACTTCATCAATCTTGAAATCAATCGTCTCTTGGTTTTTAAAATCCTAGTTTTCCTCCAATATCTGCACAGTTCTTCTATCATTGTTTCTTTTTATTGTGTTCACTATACTTAATCTTTTTTACTATATCTATAAGTGTCTTCTTAATTGTTATCCAGATTATTCTTCTGAAACTTTTTTCATTCTCTCTTTAAACAATCATATTATACTTTCATCATTCAATATTTGGAAGTTAAACTTTTTATCATGTTAAATCAATCTGACATTTCATATATCCAAAGATGCATATTAATATCAGCAATGCTATCAGTGTGAAATGGAATGTTCTGTTTTTGATCACTTCTTCAATTGAATTGATTATATATATATATATATGTGTGTGTGTGTGTGCGCGCGCGCGTGTGTGTGTAAGTATAAGTGTGAGTCTGTGTTGTGCCTATGTGGGTAACAAAATAAAATAAAAATATATATTACTGTGTGTTTATAAACTCAATAGTTTAGAATGCTTGGAAACGTTTTTCTTATTAACTGTAAACAACATAATTGCTTTTCTGACAAAATTTCAAAATGCATTACAAAAAATCTAAAACTATTTAGAAGATCTTATTATTTGAAATATATTTCTATGTCTGCTATCAAATATCAGGTACTAGATTTTCTTTCTGTTTTATATACAATTACAGCTTCGTTTGTTTTGTTTGTTTGTTTGTTTGTTTTTTTTAAAAAAAAACTAAATTTTACGTCAATAAAATTAATGAATGTACCGTAAGTCTAATTATTTATTTGCTACTTAAAATGTAATAGCAGTTTTTAAAATATTCTTCTAAATCAATTTCATAAAAATATTTAGATTGAAACAAAAAAACAATTTATTTTTTTAAAGAAAATTGCAAAATAAATATTCTATATATTCGGAATAATATTTAACTCTGATACTTATTTAATTTATTGTTGTTGTTGTTGCTTTAAAATTCAAACATAAAAATAAAAAGTGAAAATATATATATAAAAAATAAAAATTGAGGAAGAAAATATCTATAATTGATTATAATAATATTAATATATGTATGTGCGTATGAATAAAAAAAAATACGAGTAATCTTGTTTTTATTTAAAAAAATAAAAGCATTAAAATAAAACCAAAAAATGTCAAAGTAATGTAAATTACTTTATTTTTTTCATTTAACTAAGCATCGAATAAAAGTAAATTTTTATGATCGCGGTATTTTAATACACAGATGTCACCAATAATGTTAATGTACAAGTGATTTAATTAAATTTTCAGTTAATGTTTAAACATAGTTGTCGTTATTATATACCATAGTAATAATAAGCAATAAAAATATACTGCAGCAAAAACAATAATAAAAAGCAAATATATAAAAAAAATTATTATATTTAAAACAGATTACAGAAAAAATATCTTCGATCATTATGAAAATCAAAAGAACCTTACTGGAAATAAATTTAAATTAAAATGAAATGATCAAAGTGATATAGAAATAGGATTCAGTTTAAAAAAAAAATATTTGTTCTCTCACTTTACATCTAGGTTGAAATTTATCAGATTATTACTGTTCTAAGTGTAATCTAAGATTTATCTAATATAAATTATAATTGTGGAGAAATAATTGGTCAAGACAAAAGTCATTGGAAAGAAACTCGGCATTCTGTAAATAAGAAACAGTATGAAGTTATGATTGCACACCATAACTTTTCATAGCCAGATAATTCAGCGTTTCCCTAACCAAAATTCTTTTTTATGTCACATCTAAAGCATCCTTGATACGTTTGTACTATTTTTGTTTCAATTAAAAAACAATTTAGTTAGGCTACCATAATTTAATCATTTGAACTAAGTAGATTGAAGAACTTTATCGTTTTTAAAAGCAACCTAATTTTCATTTCCATATGTGAATATGCAAACCTTGTTTATCTTGGGCAATGTCTATTTAAATTATAAAAATGTTTCTAATGAACCTATTGTTTATATCTTTTGGAAGATGATTTATATGTCAGTAGATTTATTTTATTGAAGACATTCTGAAAAATCAAGTATTAAACATAAAAAGTCATTTTGTTTTCTGATAATAAATTTGTAATTTTTAATCTAGACCTAACATTACTGCTAAAAATTTATTTTATTAGATAATTACTTATTTGCTTTTACAAATTATCATCTTCAGAACCAGACAATTATGCAAATATGGATTTCCTGGCCAATTGATTGATATCTACTCTGTACTAATGTTGTCATCATTTGAATATAAAAAAAAATTGAGAAACTAAATTCTATTAAGCTTTCAGATGGTAAAAAGTCATATATAAAAGTAAGAATTTAAAAATAATATTGGAACACTAGAAAAAAAACTGATGAAATCATGAGTTACTTCTCTTTCTAGGCTCAGGTGTGATAATAAAATAAATGGGATTCAGATACTGCTTTCATGTTATGTGTTGTTTTAATGCCTAATCAAATTTTATGTAACAATGATAAAAGCATTTTAATATTCAAAATAAAAAAGTATTAACCTATACTAGCAGAATCAGCAGAACTTACTTAATGAAGATTTAATTTAATGAATGCAATAAATGGGAAAAGCACTAAAAATGGAATGTCAGAGAGGGGTTTTCCAGAGTTTAAATCACAGAAGAAAACCTAAGTCATGAATGATTAAATGTCATACTTAAAATGTATATATATATATATATATATATATTAGATCTAATGTCCCAACTCCTCACTGAAGAGACCCATAGGTCAAAACCGGTCTGGGGATGGGGACAATCCAAGATAAAAATGATTTGAAAGCCTTCTTTTGTAGTAGCATTTATCATAAATAAAAAAAAAAGAAGCTTGTTTAGAGTTATTAGCACGCTCTTAATTTTACATATTTGTAAGTGCAAGCTATATATAAGTCATGTGACTTCTGACTTGTTATTATTACTATTATTATTTTGCTGTTGTGGCTTTAGCTAAATTAAAGAGCTAAGCCTACTAATATATGGAGTATCTGAATTAGGTTCAGGCCCATATGATTTTTTCAGTTGGAGAGCTGACTTTAAAGACATGTAGATGTCTAAAAGTTTCAGATCTTCTTCTAACAATTATCTTTTAGATAAATGCTTTGCTTGAGTTGGTTTTTTAGATCTAATGTCCCAACTCCTCACTGAAGAGACCCATAGGTCGAAACCGGTCTGGGGATGGAGACAATCCAAGATAAAAATGATTTGAATGCCTTCTCTTAAATAAATAAAAAAAAAGCTTGTTTAGAGTTATTAGCATGCTCTTAATTATATATATATATATATATATATATATATATATATATATATATATATATATATATATATATATATATATATATATATATATATATTTTATAATGCAAAACTGTGAACCTAAACTAATTAAGAGTATTTTGGAATTTTCTGAATTTACTAACAACTATTTTTATCATCAATTAAATTCAATTTTGAAATATGCAAGTTAAGTACAGATGTTTATATTTTTTCAATAGACATCCATATTTATGTATTAACATCATTTGCTATGACACTTAGAAATTTATAAAAAATGATTTTAATGGCATGTACAGCCATGAGTGACTTTCAGGTCAAAAAAAGATATTTATATATATTTTTAATTAATTTTGTATTGATTTACATTTGAAATCCAAAAACAACACTTTTTTCTGAATAAGTTAACATTCACCAATTATAAAGCATTGCTAGTAATATTCTTTGATTTTAGGTCTCCAAAATTGAAATAGTAATGTAGCTTCAATCTGTTCTCTGATCACCAGTTATATAATTGTCATTGATGACTTTCAGTCTTAATAACTCACTCATATATATTATAGTGGGAAGAATAACCTACAATAGCGGTTTTGAAAAATTTTAATTTCACTTCTGAAATTAGAAAATCCAAATGAAATTAGATTGAGTTAATATGCCCTTTTTAAATAGTGTTTTCTATTATGATTGTGATCTGTATAATAATCATCAAAATGTTGGAATACTAAAAGATAATATTATAATTATGTTTAAAACATTTCTTGCATTGCACATAAGTAGATTTAATAATTCAAAATTTTACAATGATTTGCACTATATAACCAAAGCTCTGAATAAACAAATAGGTTATCAATATGTGCATAGAGTGATAACATCATTTATGCCCAAGAAAGGGTTTAGTATACAATACAGTAAGTGAAAATGTAATTTTCTATGAGGACTACTAACCTTTAATTGTTATCATGTAATTATTAAAGAGAGTGATTATAATATGAAAGTATGTCAGAAAAGTACTTTTTAATAGAGTTTTTTAAACTATAGTAATTTTCTCTATATATAAACAGAACAAAAAAAGATATTTGTGAGGCATTGTGGCTGCATGCTGGTTCAACATGAAATGTGCATAGATCTTTTTTTCATATCCTTGATCATGTGTTTATGATTATATCCTTCCACAGGGTGTTAAAAGTAGTTAGAAATTACTCCCTATGTTGCATGAGAGTGATGTAGTTAAAATTATATTACAGAAATATTATTCATTATTAGACAATCTCTATTCTTATGAAAGACTAATAAAAAATATTATTTTACATATTTCTACTGCCTCATACATGTAAAATCCATGGGGTGTATATAAATATAGTATAAGTTTTAAAGCATGGTGTATTATATTTTTATTAGCACTCTTATTGGGATTCTGATCATCACATTAAAAACTAGGCATTTAACTATAAAGCCTTTTTAGTGAATATGGTAGTCTTATTCCATTTTATATGGGGTGTTTTAAGAATCAAAATATTTCAAGAATTCAATAAATCTTGATACTTACCAAATTAATTGTTCTAATGTTTTATTTGATATCTTTATGAATGAATATTGTTTTATTGGCATTGTTAATTTATTAGTATTATTCAGAATTATCGCGTTAAATTCAGGAATGTATACAAAAAAATATTCTGTGTAATATTAAGATTGATTTAGCAATTTCTCTCCTAATTCATTTGACTGATAAAGAGAGAAAATGTAATGATGAAATGGATGTTTTCTGAATTTTATGGAAATTGCTGTATAAGTACAAATTTATTATTAATCAGTAAGGAAAACATTTTTTAAAAAAAATCAATTTATTAATTTTCTTTAAAAATGTATTCTTTTAGGTCTTGTTGTGGCTAACAGTTAGTAATTTTGCCATATCTTATTTCTGTTAATTTTTTGTTATCGTTGAAACTATATATATATATATATTTTTTTTTTTATTTTACTACGAATATTTTATTTATTTTCTACAGATATATTATACTTATTTATTTAACTTGTTTTTATTTTATGTATTTCCGTTATTTTATTCATTTATTTAAATCTACCACTTTACTTTTATATCATTAATTTGACCCATTTATTTAACTTGATTTTTTATTTATTTGAACTGTTTATTTACGAACATTTCCTTAATTAATATGCGTGTGGAGAAAAAAAATATTTTATTTTGTGAAGCCTCCGTTATTATTATTTGATAAAACAATCCATCATTTTAAATAGAAATTCCAATTCAGGCTTTTCACCTACGTCAAAATAATTATATTAGACTCATAGTCCATTTCCAGTCCTTTTTGTTTATTTCCTTTACTATTCCGCCTGATTACTAACTTTTAAGCTATGTCAGGCGGTTCCTTCTTTCTTTCTACTAATTTTATAATATAAATCATACTCCATATTCTCACTTCTATTTCTTGGTTAAAATCTATTTTATCTCTTTCTTTTTCCGTTCTATATTCTGCCTTATAAATTAGAAAACTTTTAAGATTTACAGACCTCCATATTTTTCCTAATTGTGAATATTTTTTCCTACACTTCCCCTTTGTTTTAAATCTACGTCTACTGTGAATGCGAACGTTTACTTTAACCTTTTTAAATTTTTGTAAAAACTTTTCTACACTATCTACTACCTTGAACTTATGTTTTTCTTCTATTTCTTGATCTACATTTGTGTCTATTTTATTTATCACAACACTATCTGATTCTAATTCAATTTCTACCTCTTTCGTGACCTCAACTTCCTGACTTTCTTTAATTAAATATAACTCTATAACTTCTTGGTTCTTCTCTACCTTTACCTTTATCTCACATCTTATTTCTCTTACTTCTGCTCTGAGTTCTTTAACTTCTGTTTTAACCTGTCTAATTTCTTCCTTCAATTCTGCTTTGAGTTCTAACTGACTTTGTTTAATTTCTTGACGCATTTCTTTTATCAATTCTGCTTTGAACTCTTGCATCAAATTCATCATCATTGTCATCATCATTCACGTATCAGATACTTCTTCTTTCTCCTTTTTTACTAACTGGGGATTTTTAAAATATATTGGATTTCTTTCGGATCCATTTTCGAAAATTTCAATTTCAAAGTACTAGCGCTTATGTTAAACTAAATTTAAATACGACTTATTTGTTTATTTTTTTTAGTAAGACGGAAACTCACGTTAACTGCAGCCTTTTAGTCTATTTCTCTACCTGATCTAATGCTTTAATCCTGCCTAAATATCAGCTGTCTCTGATTTGATAGCATAAATGGCAAAATCTCTTTTCATTTTGAAAAAAAAATTTTTCGGTCAACTCTTTTTTAAAATTAAAACACTTTTACATACGTAATTTAACTTTTGTATAAAACAAAATTTTCAAACAAAAAACAAAGTATTTCTTTACTATTGTTTCTTAGGTTCAGCCCCATGTTGAGTGCCATTGAACCGTATTCGAATATGCGTATTCGAATCACCGGCCTCTTAGGCAGAGAAGAACATACTCAGAGAGTATGTATGCCCAAACGATAGCTATAAAGTATATAACTAATGTTACATTTCCAGGACATAACTCCTTCTCAACTGTTGAGTTCAACACCAAGTTCAAAGAACTTTTTTGTTTGTGTATAAACACGGGCGCCAGCTGCTTATTCTAAAAGAATAGACAACGCACTTTGAATAGTGGCAACTAACCCAACGCCTAAATCCACGACTAGCTCAGCTGTTTGTAATCACTAATAGATTATACTTTATTAATGATTAAAAGAATTAATAAAAGAATTTGTTAAAAGGAATTGATAAAAAGAATTGACCGACAAATATAGTTTAATTTTAAAGATAATTTATTAACTAACATTTATTTACTAAATTTAAACATTTTATAATTCTAATAAAACACATGCATATTTTAAATTAACATTTCTAAATAGTTTAAACATTCCTATAGATTTAACAACAAAACATTCTAAATTAACTAATAAATATTGATATAATGACCATGCATATATTATCTCATGCACACACATAATAATGATAATAAAGGACTACATAGCATTTGAAATTTAATCACATACATATCAATAGTTCATTTATGTATGATATCGAGTTCATATAATTAGACTCTTGGAGGATTCGCACGATATAATGAAATGCAATGGCTATTATAGTATAACGAAAATAAGCAAATGTTTTACCTAGGATTTTGAATGTTGACATAGAATTTTGTTCTTTGGAGGCTGCTTTCGGTGAGAATATTTCCATTATAAATGCTTACCAGCTGGCTGGGACGTTTCCTTGCTGAGTTTCCTGATTTCCACGATTACTGCTATCAGAGACAAATAGATACTGACGGAGATTTTCTAAAATGTTAAGCTGACATTATTTCACGGGCAGATCTGCTGTTTTCTCGGACATCTGGTCTGGAGGTGCACGTGCATTCCAAAATTTTCTCAGCACTGCATTTTGTTTCTTAGCTGACTCAATTAATTTTCGAACTGCACTCTCTCAATAACTTTGTGAACTGATCTCACTCAATTAATTTGTGGAATGAATACTGTCCGATAAAAAAGGTCTATTTATACCTGCAATGTGTTGTCTTTCTGATATCTCCGGCAAAGATCTGTTGTCAAATTCCTTATCAATTAATCCTTTGATAAACGTGTTTTGAAAGATTGCTTAATTAGTAATAGCCATGCAAAAATGTATTGTTTTATATTAATTAATATCTAATAGCCATTGCCATGTTTTTCAATGATAATCTTCCCTAACTTTCATGCCCATATATTTTTAATACAATTTACTATTCAGTTTTAACATTATTTTTTCTTTAATTAAAATTGAATGAAAAGAGATTTGCATGTTTTAACTTTTCCAAATTATATTGATATAGGCACATATAATTTTTATCTAAAATTATTATTAAAGTAATCTTTCGTAAAAGAAAAACATAAAATTAAATGTTGAAGAATTTATTGCAGCTTGTTTTCGAAGAAGATAAGAATTAAATAGTTTTTTTTTTAGTATTCGTAAAAATATAATTTGGAAAAGTTAAAACATGCAAATCTCTTTTCATTCAATTTTAATTAAAGAAAAAATAATGTTAAAACTGAATAGTAAATTGTATTAAAAATATATGTGCGTGAAAGTTAGGGAAGATTATCATTGAAAAACACGGTAATGGCTATTAGATATTAATTAATATAAAACAATACGTTTTTGCATGGCTATTACTAATTAAGCAATCTTTCAAAACACGTTTATCAAAGGATTAATTGATAAAGAATTTGACAACAGATCTTTGCTGGAGATATCAGAAAGACAACACGTTGCAGGTATAAATAGACCTTTTTTATCGGACAGTATTCATTCCACAAATTAATTGAGTGAGATCAGTTCACAAAGTTATTGAGAGAGTTCAGTTCGGAAATTAATTGAGTCAGCTAAGAAACAAAATGCAGTGCTGAAAAAATTTTGGAACGCACGTTCACCTCCAGCCCAGATGTCCGAGAAAACAGCAGATCTGCCCGTGAAATAATGTCAGCTTAACATCTTAGAAAATCTCTGTCAGTATCTATTTGTCCCCAATAGCAATAATCGTGGAAATCAGGAAACTCAGCAAGGAAACGTCCCAGCCGGCTGGTAAGCATTTATAATGGAAATATCCTCACCGAAAGCAGCCTCCAAAGAACAAAATTCTACATCAACATTCAAAATCCTAGGTAAAACATTTGCTTATTTTTGTTATACTGTAATAGCCATGGCATTTCATTAATTCGTGCGAATCCTCCAAGAGTCTAATTATATGAACTCAATATCATACATAAATGAACTATTTATATGTGTGTGATTCAATTTCAAATGCTATGTAGTCCTTTATTATCATTATTATGTGTGTGCATGAGATAATATGTGCATGGTCATTATATCAATATTTATTAGTTAAATTAGAATGTTTTGTTGTTAAATCTATAGGAATGTTTAAACTATTTAGAAATGTTAATTTAAAATATGCGTGTGTTTTATTAGAATTATAAAATGTTTAAATTTAGTAAATAAATGTTAGTTAATAAATTATCTTTAAAATTAAACTATATTTGTCGGTCAATTCTTTTTATCAATTCTTTTTAACAAATTCTTTTATTAATTCTTTTAATCACTAATAAAGTATAATCTATTAGTGATTACAAACAGCTGAGCTAGTCGTGGATTTAGGCGTTGGGTTAGTTGCCACTATTCAAAGTGCGTTGTCTATTCTTTTAGAATAAGCAGCTGGCGCCCGTGTTTATACACAAACAAAAAAGTGCTTTGAACTTGGTGTTGAACTCAACAGTCAAGAAGAAGTTATGTCCTGGAAATGTAACGTTAGTTATATACTTTATAGCTATCGTTTGGGCATACATACTCTCCGAGTATGTTCTTCTCTGCCTAAGAGGCCGGTGATTCGAATATACATATTCGAATACGGTTCAATATATATATATTTGCTACTTACATATCATCCCGTCTTCAAAGCTTGGCAACCATTTTTTACTTAGACAATTTCAGGGAGACAATAAATATTTAAAACAAAATGGTTAATAAGAACCAATTGTATTTAATATTGAGATTTATATATGGATATACCTAAATAAGATTTACTGTACTAAAACTACTTTTAAATCCAGATTGTTCTCGTGATAGATGGAAATTCAATGTTCTCTGTAGATGAATTGTAATTATCATGGTACAAATTTTGTATAAAACTGATAAAAGGCTGATAGGTCTGTAATTTCTAATATCTTCTTTATCACATTTTTAAAATATTAATATTAATATTAATATTGCATTATTCTAAGCATCTGATAAATCTTTATCATTTAGACATTTGGCATATAATTTTGCTAAAAAAAATTATTTCTTCATCTGATTCTTTTAATGCCATCATTACCTGGAGCATTTTGATTCTTCATAAATTTAATTGCATGTCTCACTTCTTCATTTAAATTCTGGGCAATTCACAAGATATAATAGATATAGGATGTACTTGTTCTTTATTACTATATAATTCTTGATAGAAGTTTTCTATTCATTTCATGATGTCATCTTTCATAATAGTAATAATTCCATCTTTTTTTCTTATTGCAGATATAAATTTCCTATCAATACCAAAATGTTGTTTTACACTATTGAGGCTTTTATTGTCTTCTACAGCTTTCCTTGCTATTCCACAGTTATACTTTCTTAAATCATGTTCAACTCTTTTCTGCAACATTTTAAAAAATTTGATATATTCAATCCTTTTTAATGCATCATTTTTGTATATCTTCATATTCCTTCTTCATAAATTCTCTAGTCAGTACAGTAGATTATATCCAGGTAATGAAAAAAGTTATAAAAAGGACAAATGATTATGAGTTGCCATTATGCTTTGGATTTGTATATTATAAAAAGGCATTTGATTCTGTAAACATTTCTTCAGTGATTAAAGCACTGGATTACCAAGGTATAGATCCAGGATATTGTCATATATTAAAAAATATTTATAAAACTGCAACAGCAACAATTACATTACATAATGATACTATGAAAGTCAACATTGAAAGGGGTGTGTAAGACAGGGTGATTCCATATCTCCAAAACTATTTATGGTAATGCTGCAAGAAATATTTTGTGGATTAAAATGGGAAGATAAAGGAGTGAAAGTTAATGCAGATTATTTATGTCATTTAGATTTTGCACATGATGCAGCCATTTTTTTTCAAATAATGCTTTAGAGCTGCAGAAAATGTTGCAGGAGTTATCAGATGAAAGTAGGACTAAAGATAAATGTTAAAAAAACTAAAGGAATGTTTAATGGATTTTTTCAAAATATGAAAATAATGATTGATTATGATAGGTTAGAAGAAGTTAACAGTTAGAAATACTTTGGTCAGATTATTAATATAGGGGAAATGTAATGAATGAAATTAATCAAGAATTGAACTTGGTCAGTGTGTTTTTGTTAGAAATAACTTGATACTAAAAAGAAATATGCCTATGTGTTTGAAAAGAAAAGTTTTTAATAAATGTGTTTTATCAGTTCTTACTTATAGATCTGAGACTTGGACACTTAATAGATGAGCAATACAGAGATGTCAGACGACTCAAAGAAGTATGGAGAGATGCAAGTTGGGAGTTACAAGAAGAGATTGAAAACACAATATATGGATAAGAGAACAAACAGGTGTTACTGACCTCATTGAAAAAATTAAAAAACTGAAGTGGAGATGGGCTGGACATATTTCTAGAAGAAATGATAATAGAAAAACAATTAAAACCTTAAACAGGATTCCAAGAGATTGTAAAAGACCCAGAAACAGACCATATAAGATATGGATGGATGAAATAAAAAAGTGTGCACGGTTGATGCGGAGAAAAGAAACTAAAGATCAGAGAATATGGATTAACCATGGAGAGACCTTCACCATCCTGTGGATTGATAATGGTTGTTGATGATAATGATGATATGTAAGTAATAATAATATTTCAAATTGACATCTGAATTTCTTCAAAATAATATATGTAAACTTATAAATAAATATTAGAAAATACAGTAATTAAAAATTTAAAAAGAACAAATAATATAAATGTAACTTAGGAGCACTTTTGACTATCCTCATAGTTTTAGACTTTTCAAAGTATTAGTTGACATAGACTATGAGGATGGTCGGAAGCACTCCTAAGTGACGTTTATATTTTTTGTTCTTTTTAAAAAATTTTAATTACTGTATTTGCTAGTATTTATTTATAAGTTTATGTATATATATATATATATGTATATATATTTATTTATAAGTTTATGTATATATATATATATATGTATATATATTGTAAAGCTCTCAAAATTAAGTTTATTTAAATATTTCAAATGCATTCACCTGTTAGTAATAGAACATTAAACAGGTTAGTATATGCACAACATTTCAAAAGATTATTCTCCCTTTTTCAGATGTTGCTATCCTGACTAGTGACAATACTAGTATGGGATTTGATCTTGGATTCTTAGATTATTGGGTATTGAATTTTAAGGAAATACTCCAACCAACTGTGTCATCCTGCCAAAGGCAACAGTCAGTAGAAGTTTCAGATAATTATATATGAGCTTCCTCCTGAATTCTCCACTTTTTCCTAAAAACAAAGTTTATTAGTGGTTTCCATATATTATGTAGAGTCACACTAGGTTTGGATTATGTGAATGTTTGCCATTGTCATGTGAGCAGCTTCTTTAAATATTATTCTTTATATCTTTTCTACTCTATCTAATATTTTTGTACTTTTCCAATTGTACATATGTTCATTGGCACAAACATGGTCTGCTACCTTAGACATCTGTTTTCTCTCTTCTGATTATCAGTTTGTGGTCTTGCAAACACTTTTCAATGGGATGACCAGTCTCACCAATATATATATATATATATATATATATATATATATATATATATATATATAGCACGCTCTTAACTTTACATATTTGTAAGTGCAAGCTATATATAAGTCATGTGACATCTGACTTGTTACTATTACTATTATTATTTTGCTGTTGTGGCTTTAGCTAAATTAAAGAGCTAAGCCTACTAATATATGGAGTATCTGAATTAAGTTCAGTCCCATATGATTTTTTCAGTTGGAGAGCTGACTTTAAAGACATGTAGATGTCTAAAAGTTCAGATCTTCTTCTAACAATTATCTTTTAGATAAATGCTTTGCTTGAGTTGGTTTTTTAGATCTAATGTCCCAACTCCTCACTGAAGAGACCCATAGGTCGAAACCGGTCTGGGGATGGGGACCATTTAAAATAAAAATGATTTGAATGCCTTCTCTTGTAGTAGCATTTATCATAAATAAAAAAAAAAGCTTGTTTAGAGCTATTAGCACGCTCTTAACTTTACATATTTGTAAGTGCAAGCTATACATAAGTCATGTGACATCTGACTTGTTACTATTACTATTATTATTTTGCTGTTGTGGCTTTAGCTAAATTAAAGAGCTAAGCCTACTAATATATGGAGTATCTGAATTAATTTCAGTCCCATATGATTTTTTCAGTTGGAGAACTGACTTTAAAGACATGTAGATGTCTAAAAGTTTCAGATCTTCTTCTAGCAATTATCTTTTAGATAAATGCTTTGCTTGAGTTGGTTTTTTAGATCTAATGTCCCAACTCCTCACTGAAGAGACCCATAGGTCGAAACCGGTCTGGGGATGGGGACCATTTAAAATAAAAATGATTTGAATGCCTTCTCTTGTAGTAGCATTTATCATAAATAAAAAAAAAAAGCTTGTTTAGAGCTATTAGCACGCTCTTAACTTTATATATATATATATATATATATATATATATATATATTTCCACAGTCACATGGTATTAAATAGATGCAGTTTTTTTTCTTTTCAGCATTTCAAGTTTGGGCTTTGAAGATGTTAGAAATTCTTCATAGTGTGGTATGGCTCTGAAAAGCTGCTCTGATGTTATACTGATTGCAGATTTTCCTTAACCCATCTGCTATTTTTGGAATGTCTGGGTACACTATAGTACCAATATTTCTTTTTTTTTCTTTGATGGTTTTTTTTTTATTGTGTATTTAAAGTTTTCTTAATAACAGCTGATGGATAACCATTTTTCATAAGAGTTCGTTCTATATAGATTTTTTTCTTTTTCCAAATAGTAAGTTTCTGAACAAACTTCTTTTGCTTTGTTCCATAGTAATAGTATTACTACATGTTTTGTGTTTCTGGTATGATTGAGTGTATAGGCTAGTTATTTTCCTGTATGTGTGTGTTTTCAGTAAACTGTAAGTTTGATTTTGTCATGAAGGAGTCTTGTCACAAGAACATTCTAAGAATGCCAATTTTGTTTTTGTTCTGATTCTATTGTGAATTTAATTAAAGGGGATATGCTGTTGATGTGTGCACATACTTACTCACATATATCATATTAAATTACTATATCATCATATTAAATAAGTTAATTTCAGAATAACTTATTGAAATAATTTTTACTATGGTGTGTTGATGGTAATGCCTGAAGAGAGTTAAATGCAATATCTGCCCTGAGTTCAAATTTCAATCATAATGGGATTATTAAAAGATATGTAGATTGGATGAATTAATCTAGACTGCATCAGTATTGAATATTTGACTTAAAATTATCTTGTTTAATATGGATTCAATTTTGATTATAATTGCATCATTTCATTTATGGCATCTTATATGAAGACTCAGTCTGATTCTAGGTAAATGTGACCATCTCGATTCCTAAAAGGGATCATAATGTTATATTATCATAGGCTTATATAGTCATGATTTTAAATAGATCAGTATATATGGCTTGTTAAAGCCTCTCTTGGTGTTATTTTTCTTTTCTTACATTTTTTAATGAGATTGATCACATGATTGGTTTAGTAATGATCTGCATTCAGTAATATTTTACCACATGATTTTTATAATGCTATAACATACTGCTTTGAAAAAATTATTTTCCAACTAAAAGTGAGATTAATATAGTATGAGATTTCCAAAATGAGCTTAAGGCTGCTTTGCTCACCACTATTTATTGAATTATATTAACCACATATTATTTTGTTTTTTTTAAATATCCTGATAGCAATCGTCTATTCAATCACATGAATTCTGCAGAAATTATTGCATTAAACTTTGACCAATTGATTTTCTTTTTACAAAAAAGATTATCATTTTAAAATAAAATTATTCTCTTTAGGCATTCATTTGAAAAACAACTTTTATATTTTTAGAGATAAAGATTTTGATTTCTATTTCTTTTTTTTAAAATTATATTTATGCACTAATTGATAAACAACTTTTTATTTCTTTAGAGATGAAAAGCTTAATTCCTTCTTGTTTTTTTTTTCAAAAATAAATATATTAAATAAAATGAATTACAGAAAAAAAATGTTTTCTCTCTTTTTTCTTTTACCAGCTATAAATAATAAAAATTAAACATTTATATTATCACTACTATAAATGTTTTACATTTTTTCACATGATATTATTTTATGTATGAAATCTTTTAATACATTTAACCTAATTAAATTCATAGTTAACATTTACATTATTTTGAACCTAAGGTGATGAAATATTTTTTATTATACAATGGGCAGTTATCCCAGAACCATTTTTGTCTGGTTAAATATACAATTTATATCTGATGATAGTACTGTTACCATGTCTATATTAGTTAGTGTTTATTGATCATTTTTATTAAAGACCAGAATTTTCATCCACATATATACCTATCATTTTTACCATTTTATATTATCTAAAGTAATGATTCTGATATAAATAGATTTATATACCTATATATTTTGTGATTTCACTTAAAGTATTTAGTAACTTATATAGTAACAATCTTTTGTAACTATATAAACAGAGTTATTCTAGAAATTAAAATCCGTAGTTGCTAGAGGTGGACTGGATTCAATGCATTAGATATTTGATTAGTATATTATTAACTTGAACAGTTTAACAGTGGTAAAGATAATTACTAGATATGTGAGTGAAGCTTCTGCATGTCAGTAAAAATGGTACAATATCTATAAATTAATCTGGATAGAGGAAAGTATCTATAATGTTTTATTGATTATTCAATCTTACAATATATAGTTATTGGATAGAATTATGAATGAATTATTTCTTCAATTACAATATTTCACATGAGGAGAAAAAGTTATGTAATGCAAGTATTATTTGGTGTAATAAAACCCCTTACATTTTTATTGAGATTTTGTTTAGTTGGATTATTATCTAAAATATATGTAAAAGAGGTTATACTGGAATCATATAAACAAATGGCATAACAACATAACATAAATTTATCCAGATATACTACTTAGAATACTGTGATTGTACTATAAGCAGATGAAAAAATATAAATATTTTAAGCTGCTATTAAAAATTTTTAAGCAGTTAGTTATTCAAAACAATGCAAATAATAGGGTGAGATTTAAAAAAAGATGAAATGTTATTCGTAACCTAGGTGTCATAGCTTGATAAATTTATACATAGCTTGACTGATAATTTGATTATATACATATAAATAATTAGCATAGCTCATTATTTATGTAATTTATGGAGAAAACCATTCTCCTCCTTAGGCTATGAATAAATAACACTCTAGTGACAAAGTGTCAAGAATAAAATGGACTCTATTCTCAATGCTTTGTCAATAACATGTTATTGATTCATAGCCTGAAGATGAGATAGGTTTGCTGCATTCATTACATATATATATATATATATATATATATATATATATATATATATATATATATATATATATATATATATATATATATATATATATATATATATATATATATATATATATATATTAACATTCACTGAAAGAGCCTTCAATGTATCTGCCATACAAGGGTGCCATCTAGGCATTTAAACCTAGAAAAATTTATATAGTAGGCAGATACGTAACTTAAGATTCAAAAATTATATGTATATATATATATCTTATTCTGACCATTTGCCCAATGTCACTAGCTAATTGAGTAGCAGAGATTTAAACATTTTTTATAAGTTTTAATAGTTTTAGATTCTCAAAATATATTAATATTTAAAACAATAAAATAAAAGAAGCCACTGCCAGTAATTAACACACAAATAGATTTTTATTAATGCACATTTAAAATTGAGAAATAAATTTATTTTAGATTTTAACGTTAATATTTTTTTTTAATTTAAGTTCAAATTTTTATTTAAATAGACCGCACAGATGGATATTTAAATTATATTTTGCTTCAGCATGTTCGGCATAGATAGTCTACATAGATTTTTTCCACTTAAAAACTTATCAAAACATTCATTCAATCACTGACAAAAAGTTTGTAGCCAACCCAATGCCTTCTTTCAGATATATAGTCGCAATCAATGCAACATGAAGATGCTAGCATAAAACCACGCCAACAAGAATGTGCATCTGACAGCATGATATTATTTGAAGGAAATAATCCATATCTAGAACAGGAATGTGCATCTGTTTAAGGAATCATATATATATATTTTTTTAAAAAGTGCTACGCATGGGGGAGAGTGGTCTTCTGCCAACTTATAATCCCTCCAGAGCTAGAAGGGGTCAATGGCGCAGGAAATATGTCTGCAACCATTTCAATGATATGACTGCCTCTTTGAGGTCATGCATTCAGTTGGGCACATTGACCTTTGTGCTAAACACGCTTCACATTACATTAATATAAACACCCATATATCCCTCCACAAGCATTGCCCTAACCAGGAAACAAATAGCCTGAAACTAAAATCCCTTAAACTAAACATAAACGAATTTAAACATAGTTATTAATCTTTATCAATGCAGCTATCTACACCCAACTTAAATCAAACTACATTTTAATTAAAACATAAGACACACAAAAAAAATGAAATGGAAATGATTGCTTAAACATCTGCATAAAAATATTAATAATTGAATTTGCATTCTTTAATTCAGATAAGAGTTCTTATTTTCAGCTATTAATTCATTGCAATTTTAGAAAAGTTCTTATTAGATAGACACAAGAGTTCATACTTTATGGATTGAGTAGATTTAGAAGTCCATCTTCGTGATAACTTTCATATATTTTTTCCTTCTTTGAAACAAAACTGCTATTTGCCATTCATTTGGTCAGGAACTGTCATCCAGAGGCCTCAGCTGGTTGTCTGGAAAACTAAATTTATTGCAGACTTCCACATTGTGAAAATTTGCAATATAGCTAGTTATAACGATATATTCATAGTCAGCTCTCAGATCCCGATTATAATAATCCTTTGGCTTTTATATTTTTATTAGTCTCTTATCATCCAATCTTTGGATTCAACGGCAAGACGGCACTAATCCTTTCGTGTTTTAGTTATGGTCTGTGCTGTCATTTTCATGCTTTCATTGGTCATTTAATTTTTTTGTATTCTCTTACCATTTAATTTATTTTAAGTGCCTCAAGGGTTTGCTTTCGAACAATCATTTAATTAATAAAACAATCATTTCGATTTTCTAAGATTATAAAAATCAACATTATACCCTGAAGGCATATCAGTCTGATGTTGTGATTTTTAAGATAATGTCTCCAAGTGATCTGCAGACACATGTAATCGCTAAAATGTGGCCACAGATCATGAGAACATGGTACATTAAAAATCACAAGATTAGACTGATATGCCTTCAGGGTAATAGGTCATCGGTTGAATTATCCAGGTCATGTGATAAAAACTATTCAAAAATTTAAAAAATCTGATGCAGGTCAGGCAAATACTAAAAAAAAAATAATAAAAAAAAATGTGTACATTCATGCATCAAAATAATTTAGAAAAAACTATATTATAATTTATAAAACCACCCCATATTATGCTCAATTATAAAAAACAGCGTGTAGCACTGGAGTTGGCAGGGGGGTCTCCACTGTTTCTGATGAGCCGAAGGCTCGGCGTACACCTTGTATTACTCTCATAGCTGTAATTTTTATAATTGCCGATGAAATTACGAAAAATAATTTTCTGTATGATATAATTCAGAAATTAAAAATTAAATTAAAAATTGCCAATGAATTTACGAAAAATAATTTTCTGTATGATATAATTCAGAAATTAAAAATTAAATTAAAACGTAATTCAATGTCAGTTTGAGAATTGTAGAAATATTAACAAAAAATTTTTGTAAATTTTAAATAAACAGCTAAATAAAAAAGATGCGATTTAATGCAAATCTGGTATTAATGGCATCGAGAAAATGCCGCACTTTTACATGCATTTGGTAATTTTAAAAATGTACTGTATATTGCAAAATTGTTTTAAAAAATTATTGCAAATTATTTACACATTAAAAACGTAATGTAGAAATATTAACAAAAAGTTTTTGTACATTTAAAATAAACAAATAAAACACTTTACCCGAATTAATGTGAATCTGGCATTAATAGCGTCCTTGGAGAAACCGTATTATCGCATGCATTTGGTAATGTAGATTCCAAATTTGTTTTAAAAAATTATTGAAAATTATTTACACATTAAATGTAATTCAATGTAAGTTTCAGAATTGTAGAAATATTAACAAAAAAATTTTGTAAATTTAAAATAAACAGATAAATAAAAAACACTTTACCGGAGAATAAATTATTTACACATTAAACGTAATTCAATGTAAGTTTCAGATTTGTAGAAATATTAACAAAAAATTTTTGAAAATTTAAAATAAACAGATAAATAAAAAAAATTTTTACCGGAATAAATTATTTACACATTAAACATAATTCAATGTAAGTTTGAGATTTGTAGAAATATTAACAAAAAATTTTTGTAAATTTAAAATAAACAGATAAATAAAACACTTTACGAATTAACAGCTCAAAAAAGTAACTGTGATGCCATGGATAGCACAATAGACAGAAAAATCAAAAAATTTCCCAACCTCTCTCTGAATTTTAAATCTTGCAGGTGAAAAAAAAAAGTGACTCTCTGATGGATTAATCACGCCAGTCACTTTGTTGCCATGACAATGTTGTCATGCAAAAAACGTCAATGTCTACTGGAAAGGAAATCAGTAGATCAAATACGTCATCGGTTGAATTATCCATAAGTACCATTTTTACTTTTTTTTTACAACAAAAAATACTTTTAAATACTTTTTCTTAAAATAGTTTAAGTTTTTCATCTGCGCAACAATATATATATTAAACAACTTTTACTTTTCAGTTTTAAAGTTTTTTTTTTTTTTAATAAATCAATTTTATTTATGATCTTTTTATATTCATTTTAAAATAATGTGACAGGATATTATATTCTGTTACAATATATATATATAATTAATCAGCATTAAAAATGTTATTCTAAGGTAGTACGTAATTTACTTATAATGAATGTTTCTTGTACGTGTAAGTAGAGTGATTTTTCAGTCTATTTATTCTTCCCTCTATCTCTAGAAACTAATACACATAACCACTGATTATATATGTGTGTGGGAAATTATAATCTTGCCCAACTGATGAATGTGGGTTCTTTACAAAATACATATATTTTGAGATCATGTATATTTTTCAATTGCTCGAAATAAGTGAAAAATGAATAGATTAAAAAATCCTGAGTTCAAATCCCTCTACTTACAATAATTTTTTTTGTAAATATGAACGTGTTAGAACTACTTGTATTTTATGCAATACAAGCTAAGTGATGGAAAGAAACAGCAATACATTCACTTGGATAAAGCCTTCACATAGAAAACTGAATGATTAATATGTAACAGGAAGAATAATAACTCATGGTTGTGATACAATGCCTCATGATGAATTACCAAATATGTTATAATAAAACTAACAAACAAAATATTAATATTCTAAATAATTGCAATATTAAATCATAAAATTTCTTTGATGGTAATGGCTACATTTTCTGATTTATCAACCAACTGTAATTCAACTCTTTCTTGATATGCTAAGAGATCATCTAATATAATATTTTTATGCTTGCTTAGAGCAAAACTATTTAACATGAGCATAATTTCCAAGATTGGAAACTAATCTTCTCACACATATATTAAATCTTCCTAAAGATACTAAACTTTTTTCTTTGTTTCTCATTGCTGATTTTTATATGACTGTAAAGCACAGATACTTATAACAATAGTTGCACATATGTAGAATAATAAGTAAATGAATGTATATACAATGAAGATAATATACACATAAGTACCGCAAAGAGAAATTAAAAGTATAGTTGTCTAAAAATTAATTAATTAATGAATTAATTAATTTCTGACTGTCCCATGCTTTAACATAAAGCCCCAATTGTGATTGGAGAAAGTTATTTTGGGCAAAATTTTTATTGCACAGTAACAGTGGAACAAATAATTATGTAAACAAGCAAACAAAGATATAAATACATAAACAAAAAACTTTAAAATTCACAATTTCTATAATATTTAGTAACCATTTTTCTTTTTCTGTGTGTCATTGGTGATTATATATACATTAATTTCAGTTTGTGTCAAAAGCACATATGTTTTATTTTTTTCTTTATTGTATAATAAGACATTTTCTGGACATAATGCTAAAAGTTTTACAAAATTTTAGAATATACTAAAAGTTGATACTGATTTAAAATGTCAAATAAATAGATGAATCATAATTTATTGATAAGAAGACTATTATTATGTTTCTATAAGAGAAAAAAAGGTATTAAAAATAATATTGCTTAGAACATATATAATGATAGTTTACTATTTATTTTACAAATAAAAATGTCATAGTTTTTTTTTCCTTATATTTATAACTTCAGTAAATGTGTGAGTGAACACACAATAAAATCTATATAAATGGGTCTTTTCATTTATTATTAATATCTATATTATTATTATTTTTAAAATTTTATTTATACTATAATGTTGAATTATATGCATATTATATATATATATAATATTTTATTTATCTGTATTACAAAATATTCTTTTAATTTTCATAATATTACAAAATTATAATTTTCAAGTATTTATTAGGCTTACAGGTAATATTTATTTATTTATAATTTTTATGAATAATTCTATGCATATTTTATGATTTCCAATTCTACACTCTAATCCTTAGTAATATGTCCTTAAATAAACTAAACTTTACATTGTATGAAAAGCCTATTGCTACTCACAAAAATTGCACTATGCCCTCAATAATCAAATTACTAAATTTCTGGATTCCCAAAATTAAATAAATATTTAAATTTGATTTTTTTTTTAATTATAGGGCCATAAACAATTTTAATAATTGACAACAATCCATTTTACGTTAAATATTTAATAGATATTTTGAATAAGCATATACACTGTTAAAACAATTTATATAGTCATATTGTCTCTAAAATACAAATATAGATCATATACTTTATAGCATTTAAATTTATTTAGTATTTATTTTATTGTTACCATGACGTAATAACATTAATACCTCTAGTTCTGTTTTTGAACTTTGTTGATCTGTACTTAACCTCAAATTAGTTTAATTGTTTCTTTATAAACAGTTTTGTTATTTCACTCTCAATAATTGTAGTATATATATATAAGTTTGTGCGTGTATGAAAAAGAATATGTGTGATTTTAAAAAACAAAGACACTATTCTGTATATTGTATTTTCAAATTATCTATCTGAGCTTTTTTTTTTAAATGATATCTCTACCAAATATACTTTTGTTATTTTTTGGATTTCTTTTAATATATTTTTTTTAAAAGTATACAATAAATTTTCAAATATGTTTAGAAATAAAATAATTCTCTAGATAATCTATTTTTAAAAAATAAAAAATATATAGAAAAAATGATAGTAAGAAAAGTACATTATTAAAATTTTACAAAAATCAAAAATTGGTCTGTACATGTATATATTTAGAGATACTAAAAGTTAATAAAAAAAACTTTTAGCGAATCGGATGATGATATGATTAAATAAATTAATTTATGAAATAAATAAGAAAACACTAAATGCAAAAATGTTTTAAAATATTGATTAAGAAATATTCTTGTCGATTTCAATATCTGTTTACTGAAAAATGATTGTCTTTTCACTTTTAATCGAATTTTTCTGAACAAAAGATTCACTTTTCCACATTGTCAAACAAATTTCATTCTCTCATACATTATCTATTTCTAATTTTTTTTTTCTTGTGAGATTTAGTTTACGACTACTTTCTTTATTATCATCTTTTTTACTAATATATCTAGTTCAGCTGCATTCTAATCTCTTAGTTCTTTCGATGTTGTCCTTAATATTTTCTAATGATGTCAAAAATTGATACTTGTTTGTTTGTTTTTTCCAATATTTTACTTTCTGTCTTCCTCACAAACCTTAACATATTTTTTTTTTTAAATTTCTTATATTATTTGAAATTTTAATACTTACTTTCAAATTTTTCGATACCTAATAAAATTTGTGTATAGCAGATTTTTCTAAACAATCAACTTATCCAATAAAATAAACATTTCCCATTTAATATTACGTTATTTTTTATCAAAACACTCCAACACTATTAGTTCTATGATAAATGTTCAAAATATTTACACTTATGAACTTTTATTTTTTATAATTTTTTTGAATATTTTTAACTACTTTAGTGCTTTTAATTTTTTGATGTTATCTTATTTCTCCTACAATATATTTTTTTTAATTCTATAGCATTATTTTTAAAAACGACTACTTTATTTCAAAATATGAATAATTTAAATAGTTTCTATTTACACTTATTTCTTCAATAAAATACTTTTCATCATAGATACGCCCCCATATACTTTTAAAATATTGGAATTACTCTGCTGTATTCACTTACCAATAATATTCTGTTCAATATCACATTGTAGACTAATCACAGCTGTTATATTTTGATGGGTTTTTTTTTAGAATTTAATTGCCATAATAGATTATTGGGTAGAATGCCTTTAAATTAATCTTAAAAACAATGTAAAATATCATTTCATATTTATTGGTACCTTATAATATTTTTTTACATAATAGATGGATTACAATTTCTTTTTAAATCCAGCTTATTCTTTTAGGCGATTTGATTCAAAATTTCACATAACCGATTTGTAACAATTTTGTAAATACACAGAACTAGTAACAAATCGATAGGTTATGTAATTTTCAATATCTTTCTTCATCGTTCTTTTTAAATATTAATATCACATTCATTTGTTCAAGACATCTCTCATAACTTTAATAATATTATTTTTATCTGCTCATTCTAAAATCTCTAAAATGATTTTTTCATTTGTAAAGCTGTTCTATTATTTTTATTTTATTGCATATCTCATCTTTTCATTTAAATTAATGGACATTTAAAATAATTTCTTTGCTGTATGAGCTATTTTGTTTTTTAATTTTTTATTACTATTTAATTATTTATAGAATTTTATCCCAAGCTTTGTAATTTTACTTCTGAATTGAATAAATGTGCCATTTTTTCTGAAATAATTTTCTTTTCATTATAAATATATTCTTTGTCTTTTATACTCATATTTTGTTCTAATGTAATTAATAATTCTTTTGAATATCATTTTACAAAATTACACGCAATCACTTTTTTAATGTATCATTTGTATTTAGTCATATATTTTTATGTACTAAACACATACATAGATATCGTTTTTTATTTCCACTATTTTTATAACTATTATTAGCAGTTTATCTCCTATCTTCTTGTAGATAGTAAAGTCTTTGTCACCTTCAAAGTCTAATATTATTATAAAACAATTTTCTAATTCCGCCTTAAATTCTTTTTATCACTTGAATATATAGAATAAATATCAATTTTAATACTGTGTATTTTAATAGACTTTGTATTTCTAAACTATGAAGCACATATAATACCTTCTTTTTCAAGCTTTTCCTTCAATCCTTTTATTTGCATTTCCTTTGAATTTTTAATGAATGGGTTTTTTTATTTGAAAATCTTCTAAGTCTCAAGTCAGTCTGAATTTTTTATCAGAACCAGATTTTGCATTAAATTTAACTATTTTAAATCTTTTATAATTTTATCAGAAAAATCTCAAGTTATTTATTTTTTTTTAAATCTATATTAAAATTTAATTATTCTCAATATTAAAACTTGTTCGAACTTAAACTTGCATTATTTGGATTTTTTGTATAAAAAGAAGCACATCGCAACTTTGTTTACTCTTTTTAATACTATTTACAAATACCCAATTTATTTAATACATTATTTCTTCGGTTGAAGCTTTTTATTATAAAGATCACTTTAATTTTTTCAACATTCTTTGACCGATTTTTCCTTCTGTTATTAGATTTGTAATTAGGCAAGGATGCAGTATGTCACTTGTTCTCTTTAATATTTACTTACAAGATATGTTAAATAATTACTTAGGCTGTGGAGAAGCAAATGTTGGAGGTAGAGTAATAAATAAAATATATAAAATTTTCGGAAGATGTGGCTCTTATAGCTGAGGGTAAAAAGTGTCTTCAGAATATGTTGTTTAATATGAAAGAAAGATGTATGGAATATTGAAGGAACATTAATGTTGAGAAGACTAAGTATTTATGGATAGTGAGAAATGCAAAAAGACAGCAAATTGAAATTCATGATAATATAGTTCAACAGGTAAGAATTTAAATATTTGGGTAGGTGGTTGAACAAAAATGGAAGAAGTTACAGTGAAGTTAAAAGAAGAATAAAATTGGCAAAGGAGATGTTTATTAAAAGAAAGAAGATATTTTGTGGATCTTTCAGTTACAAATATCTTGGTCAGATTATTAATACAGATGGAAATATAATGGATGAAATTAATCATAGAATTAAACTTGTTTGGAGTACTTTTGGTAGAAATAACTTGATACTAAAAGGAAATATGCCTATGTGTTTGAAAAGGACGTTTTTTAATAAATGTGTTTTGCCAGTTCTTGCTTATGGATGTGAGACTTGGACACTTAATAGAAGAGCAATACAGAGACTTCAGACCACTCAAAGAAGTATGGAGAGATACATGTTGAGAGTAACAAGAAGATATTGATAATGCAATGTATGGGTAAGAGAACAAACAGGTGTTACTGACCTCATTGAAAAAATTAAAAGACTGAAGTTTAGTTGGGCTGGACATATTGCTAGAAGAGATGATAATAGATGGACAATTGAAATTTTAAACTAGATTCCAAGAGATTGTAAAAGAGACCACATGTGAGATGGATGGATGAAATAAAAAAGTGTGCAGGGGTGTTGTGGAGAAGAGAAGCTAAAGATAGGAAAAGATGGATTGAACTTGGAGAGATCATCCTCCTGCAATGGATTGATAATGGTTGATTATATATATATATATATATATATATATATCAATCCATATATATATATATGATTGATATTTGTTTATATATATATATATATATATATATATATATATATATATATATATATATATATATTAAGTGAATATATGCATTAATATTTATTATAAAAATATAATTACTTTAAGCCATATTAATCCAAAATGCAGTAAATAAATCTTTTGAATATACTTTGTTCAGAAGTACTTTCAACTAGCTTCAGTAGTCATGATCAACTATCTAAAAATAACATTACAATAATACATCATATAAACATTTTCCCACAATTCATTAACCTTAACATTTACTGCTTGTCAATTAAAGTTGTTTATATTTATTAATCAATAAAGCTTCCTTAATTTTACATTTATTATGGTTTCTTTTGATCCCCATAATTTTAACATTATTAAAATCAAAATTAAATCCATAATTACAAATTCTATTATGATCAAAGACTACAGAAGACTAAATATCCCCAAATTTATCAGAAATTGAATTTTGAACATGCTTCAATAACAAAATATGTTCCTTAGTTGTTGTTTTTTTTTTTTAATGTAAACCGAGATTCCCCAATATAACTCATATCACATTTACAATCCATCTATATATTATACAATTTTGATGAATAAGCATATTTTTACTCTTTGAATTATTCAATAGTCTATTTAAATTAAACTGAGTATAAAAAGCAATGTTACACATATCATCGTATATTTTTTATATATTTCACCTATTCATTTTTTATAAATGGAATAGCTATCTAAACTTTTTTATTTTTTAGTAATTCATAATCAAATGTAAAACAATTATATCCAATATTTAACAAGTCATTAGTAAATTTACTCAAATTAAAAATTCTTTCAGATAAACATTTACAAAGCTTTTCATTTCTAAACAAAAAAGATTTCAAAGCTAATAATTCATGTGATATTGGAACCTGTGAATCCTATGGGATATATCCTCTTTTTTCAATATTCTTAACAATCATACAATAATCTATTTTACCATTATTTCCATCAATTCTTAAATCCAAATATTTAATTGACATATTTTCTTTCATTGTTCTACTCCACTTTAATCCTTCCAATTTATTTAACTCAAAATATAACCAATCAATAATACTAACCCTTACACATATAAACAAATCATCAACATTTCTATAATAAACTTTAATATCCTGTTTAAATTTAATATTTTTTAAAATCACATTTTCATATGTTGAAACAACAAAATTACAAATTTGTGCAACTATTGGCAAACCCATTGGCCAACCTTTTTCCTTTATATAATAACAACCTTCAAGTTCAGCAGAAATATTTTTATCTACAAAATGTAAAGCATCTTTCACAAATTTAATCAATTTATAATGTACTTGTTTTACAACTAATTTATTCAAATAATTTCAATGGATATTAATCTATCAATTGATCCATACATTTCACAAATATCAAAAGTACACATAACATCATTATCATTAACATTTATATTAGAAAATTTTTTTACAAAATCAAATGATGAATCCACAGTATACAATCCAAATCCAAGTAAGTTAGTTTTCTAAATCCTAAACCTCTAGATCATTATTACAAAAAATGGCATTTTACTTACATAATAAATAAATATAGAACAGGAAACTTTCCCAATTATATATCCAAATTTATTAACAGTTAGTATAATAATGGGCTAGTTTTTTTAAATAAGACATAATGATTATATAAACAAAACTCATAACATAAACAAAAAATGTATTCAATCTAATTTATATTTGCAAATGACTAATTATAAATCATTTATTCATATTTCTAAAATCTTAATGCTAAACAATGTAGCAACTTGTTAGTGATTATGCAAGTAATCATTAGCATTTAAATGTTCCCAGGATAAAAAAATGTAGTAATAGCAAGTATGCACAATGACTCCATGAACTGATAAGCGATAAAAAAAATTAAATAAATTACTGCAAGTAAAATAAGTTGTATATTTTTTATTATGATTTATATTTATTCTTCTTGTAAAAATAATAATAATAATAATAATAATAATAATAATAATAATAATAATAATAATAATAATAATAATAATAATAATAATAATAATAATAATAATAATAATAATAATAATAATAATAATAATAATAATAATAATAATAATAATCAAACAATTTATTGAGTGATGTTTGTATCAAAGTGATCCCCAACTTTTTAATATAAAGAAAATGTAATAATAATAATAATGATGATGGTATTTTTCAAAAGCATAGATACATTTTTAAAGGTAGAATCACATTAACGTTTCAATAAAAAAATATTAACATTCTCTTCATAGTGTAATGTAAATGTAAACTCAGGTTAATTCTTTACAAGAAATCATCAGTTATTGTTAAAAAAACTACGTCACAGATAATTCTGAGAATTTCATGAGTTTATCACTAAACTAAACTACTCCTTATCCGTACTTGTGCATACAAAACTTTCATGAATAAAAAGGAACTTCAAATCTCACATATACATAAATACACATTTATGATATATATATATATCTTTAAAACACATCTTATGATGAAGCCATAAATTATTTACTGAAAGAAACATAAATAATAAACGGAATCCATGAAAACAAGTAATAATAATTTTAATATAAATCATTTATTGTGTACTATGCATATAGCATATATGTATAATGCATATAAATTAAAATTAAAAAAATAAATGACATCTAATATTTTATTATTTATCTTGATAAATAATAAATTAAAACCAATTGTGCACACTTTAATTGTAAAAAAAATGAGCAGCTCACTTACTGTCTAATATCTCCTTTTTTATATATACTTTCTTTTGAAAATTGCTAGTTATCTATTGCACAGTTATTTATCTTTGCATGAAATGAACCAATATGTTAGACAACCTATAATGAATGCATAAATTCTGATACTATTTTGATTTTCTCAAAGTATCCTACTATCCTGGTTAAACTGAGGTGGATTAATAAGAGGTAAACAATTATTCCAGGTGCATAAAGGCAAAGCTCTCCACATAGGAGTGCCTCTCATTGCAAGACATAATAATCAATGGATGCCTGAAGATTTGTGCATAAAATCCTTATCTAGTGTCTACTTATCCAGCATCCCCAAACTAGTTTCTAAATTGTGGCTTTCATCAGTGAAGAGCTTTGGTTCTGAAAGCAATGAACCTAGATCTTAGGATCTAATGCAACCCTCCAGCAACTGTCTTTTACCTTATTAGCTAATTATAAAGCTTTCAGTTTAAAATGAAAGCACAATAATGTTTTCAATTCAAGCTCATTAGCCTGTATAGTCATATAGATCTGAACTCAGTTCAGCATCCATACATTATGACGTCTTTGGTTCTTTAATAACCACAAATCACCATAATCCTATTGGAAATGATTCATATTAAACCACTAAATAACACATGATCACCATTCTTTAAACTGTATGGTTTATTTATATATGATATATTTTGTATTTGGTAATATTTTTTTTTAAAAAAAGATAAAATCTTTAAAAGATTCATTTGATTTTTTTTTTTTTTTAATTAGTGTAATTTATTTTTTTAAAACATACAATGAAAGTTAAATTTTTGGTTCACATTTATCTATATCATGTAATTAAAGTTAAAATTGGAATAAAAAAAATACACAGAGATTACTAATCCAGATAAACTAAAAGAAAGAGAATTCCATATGCAAATTGCAATCAAAGTTTTAAAGCTAATTAAAGATGGTGGAAGGAATTTATATATATCTATAAAAAGAACTTTGTAATTGGAAAATGCAAAATAAATGTATAAGATTATTGATTTGCATTTTTTGATAAAACAAAGATAAAAATATACACAGAAGTCAGAAAACTGGATCTCGAGTATAAAAAGAATAACAGTGTGATCAGGGTCTTATCTAATCTGTTTTTCTTTTGTCTGGTCCTGGATCTTCTGTGATCCAGGACCACTCTACACTGAAATAATTCATTATTCTGGACTGGACTGAAGCTTTTGATGACATTGTTCATCATGAAGATGTCAACTCCAAAAAGGCTTTTGTAACTAGCTTTAAGAAGAATCAAGAAAAGTTTAAAAACAATGGCCACAAGCTCATTCTACCTCTCATAAAAAACCATGCATGGTAATCAACAATCTATGTAAACTCACTACACTTTAGTCCTATTGTGACTAAATTAAGTGTTTGCAAACCATGCTCAAATATAAGCTCTTAATATAATCCTGATAGAGACATATTTTTTCTTGTTTAAGAGATTTTTGTTTATGACCTAAGAAATTGAAGTAAATTAAGGCTATTAGTGGAAGCCATTAGCAAAGTTAATCAAATGTTTTAATGGTCATTTTACAAACAATTGTAAATAAAGTCCAGAAGTACAAAATTACTAACAGATATGACAAAAATTAAGGATTAGTAATAAATAACTATACAGTGAAATCTTATTGTGGCTTTCTCGTGTCTTTATTTTTCTGATTGTTCAGATTTGGAGCTTGTCTCATTTTTTTATACTTTTATTATTGCATCAGTTGTTATCAAATCATTGTCTTAATACAATATTTTTCATTTAAATAGACTTTTTTACTGAATGGTATACAATTATTTTTATATTTAGTCGTTTTCTTTGCATTAATTGAAGCTTTGGTTTTACTGTAATCAAGAATTGTTTTTTTTCATTATGTACTTTGTCATTTTATATCTGTTATTGTGGTTTATTGTTTTAATACCATCATTATTTTATTCCTGTAAAGTATAGGGCTTTTTTTTAAAAAAAAAGAACAAAAATCTGATAAATTTAAACCTGTGCTGATTTTATATGTTTCATTGGAAACATAGTAAATATTTTAAGGTGTCTTTATATGATATTACATTGTTTCTTATATACATACACCTAGTGCCCAGGACTATTGTGGAAGTCATTAGAAAAGGCCCTACATTTTGAAAAATCACACATTGAATAAAGGCATAATGTTAGGTGAGAATAAATGGCAGTCAAATACTTTAAAATATACAAAATCTTATAAAATTTAAATGAAGTTTGTTTAAATATAAATGTAGATTTTCAACCTGAAAATAAATATATGTAGCAGATATAGATTATTTTTAATTATAAAATCTGGGTTATACTTGAGGCAAACTATAGATTCTATTTTATATGATTGTTTTCAGTGCTATGGTTTTATATATATATAAATATATATATTTTTTGTTTTCCATAACCTTTGAAAATAATAACTTGAGATGTTAGTGTCATCAGTTATGCTTGAATTGTTTTTCCATATCCATCATTTGCTATCTTTAGTTATAAATTTAGTAAAATTACTCTTTGAACTGTTCTTTTTTTAAATTTATTATTAATAAATTGATGTTCAAATGCTAATTTTCTGAAAAGAATTGATTTTTTATATATCTAAATACACACACACACATTAAATTATTTTCTCAAAAGAATTGATTTTTTATATATCTAAATACACACACACACATTAAATTATTTTTCTCATTACTGAATAATGTTCTAATAACTAATTTTTTATACATTCGAATTATATATAAATGAAAAATGTAGTAGCCACTCATAAATCATTTCAACTTCAGGGAATGAACAGAATAAAAATTGATCTAGAAATGAGTTTTGCAAGATTATATAATTTGATCTGAGAGCCACAAATACATCCAAATACAGAATATTCTGTTTCATTTTTGTTTGTTTGATATTTTGTGATACTTCAATACCATTTGTGTCTATAATGTTCCAAATTATTCTAGTCTCTGCATATCTTCCCAATGGAAACAATTAATATTGCATGTTTTTAAAATGTCTTTGAATTAATCTTTGTGATGTAGGTAGGGTCTACATCTTCCATGAAAATCTTACATTGTTCATTTGTTTTATATGTTTAATCCAATAGCAATAGGATGTCACAATATTGGACTGTTAGTATCATATATAGTAAATCGAATGCCAGATTTATTGGTTTTATAATATTGTCATTAATTTTTTAAATTTTTATGGAAGTTCTTAAATGAAAAATGTTAATGTCTTTAAATTGCAACAGCAGAGGGTTTAAGTCTCACGTTCATACAATAAATTAGATAAAATAATAGCTTTCTATATAAATAATTTAATTCCAACAATTATTTTCCTGTAAAGAAATATTATCTTTTTTTAACTTCTTGAAAGCAGCAGTATCACATTAAAATCTGTGTGTTACTTCAATATCTAGTCCATAGTTCTACTTATAAAACTACCAAGGCGTTTTATTTGGTTTAAATTCTTAACTTGATAACCATCAAAACTAAAAGTTACTAAAAATTTTACACACTATTTATTATTAAAACAAAGTTCTTAAATGTCACATTCAAAATATTAAGTACAGTCCATAAATCATCTTTTGACCAACAAGAATAAAACAATCGTCACCATATAATAAATCTTAAAATTCAAGAAGTAGAAGTTTCTTGGTTCTCCAATTAATCATTTCAAAATAAAAATTATAATATCAAATCGGGCACATTTTGATTCTTATTTTATGATGCTGTCTATAAATAGTTCGAAAGGCAACTGTCATTATAATTGAAAATAATAGTGGAGCAAGTAATTTTTATTTTAAATGCATCAGATTTTCCAGTTATAATAATAACACTTGCTCTCATTCCATTATACAGAAGTTGTATAATCAAAATAAATTTGTTGGGCAACCAACTAATTTTAAAAATAATATTACCATGTTAATTAAATGAATTAAATGCATTGACCAAATCAAAAAACACTAAACAGTACATGATCACATTTCTTTATGCTTACACAGGCTATTTATTCAGAGGCAAAACTCTGCATTTAATAGCATCACTCAGAGCAAGCCAGAGCAATCAATGGATGCAGGAAGGTTTGTGCATAAAATCCATATCTAGTGCCTACCCATCCAATATCTCTAGACTAGTTTCTAATTTGTAGATTCCATAAGAGAGGAACCTTGGACCTGAGAGCACTGCATCTAGATCTCAGGATCTAATGCAACCCTCCAAAAACCACATTTTACCTTATTACCAAAGTACAAAGCTTTGAGTCCAAAATGAAAACACAATAATATTTTTTACTTCATGATCAATGGCTTATATAGTCATATAGTTATGAAATAAGTTCAGCATACATACTTTTTGGTATCATTCGTTCTTTAATAGTCACAGTCACCATAATCCTATTGAACAGGATTAGTTTTAAATCACTAAGCTTCAGATGATTACCATTCCTTATACTTACCCAAACTGTTTACACAGAGACAAAACTCTCCATACAGTAGCACCACTCAGTGCAGACTACTTTTAAGCTTGTGACTTTACAGTTAGCACAATAGATCCTAAAATCTAAGTGCAGTATTCTGAGATCCAAGGTTCCTTACTGATGAAGGCCAAAAGTTATAAACTAGTCTGAAGATATTGGATGAGTAAACACTAGATAGGGATTTATACACAAACCTTCCTACATCCATTGATTACTCTGGCTTGCACTGAGTGGTGCTACTATATTGAGAGTTTTGCCTTTGTGCAAATAAATAAACCAAAATACAAATCATTCATTTGTTTCTTAACATTTTCTTAAATTTACTGGTAACAAAATCTATATGTATAGTGCTTTTGAATTTTTAAAACCACATTAAGTCTCTGGTAAAAAAACATTCTTGGTTGGAAGAAATCTATTCAATAAAATTCTTAAAAAAATATTTACTGTAGTAGATAATAATAATATTTCACAATAATTATTGTAATCTTAGCTATTTTTTATTTTTAAAAATTGAAATACTATAAGCATTTTAAGATCAGTTGGCATAACTTTATGAATTGATATATTCATATAAAATTTCAAGATTTTTCCAACTAACTTATACTTGTCCAGATATTTCATCAAGATATTCAATTTTCCATTTTTAAGATTACATATAACTGTTTTGATTTTACTAAACTGCATATCTTTGTCCAAATCTATATAAAAAGATTAAATTATTATATCATTAAAAAATCATTATCTCAAATTTTGTATCATTATTTAAAAGATAATCAAAATACTTCTTCCACTTGCTCAAAATATCATAATCAATAAGAGAGTTTAACACATTTATTGGAACTCTGGTGTCATTTATTATGATCAAATATTGCTTTCAGTGGGTTTAAAAATTCTAAAGTGACAATGATCAGCAAATGTCAGTATATTTTTGCATTTTAAGTCATCATTTACTTTTAAGCCTACTTGTCAATCATTAAACATATATTTTTACATCTCTATAATTAAAATAAAATTTCACATTTAATTTATTATTTGTCCAAACAGAAAATGTCACATTTCTTTTTATTCAAATGATAAATACTGAGATCATTATCAGAAAACCAGTCATAGAACTTATTTATTCACTTGTAACCATAATACATTCCTTAAGATAATTTTAAAATTCAATAACATTACAATCATAGAAACCCAAATTAAGAATTTTAATGCTTAATAGCTGTTGAAATTTAGTATGTATATTAAATAGTTCCAAAGAACAAACATCATTTTTTGTGCGTGAATATGATAGAAATCCGATACTTTTTAATGAGCATGTCATTTTAATCTTGGAGTTTACTAGTCTGTAATCCATCTAACAATCTGCACTTGTAATCTCTTCTCTAAAGGGAACCTCTTTTGTGTGTTGACTTCTAATAATTATGTAATCTATTTAATATCACTGCTTTGAGTGTGGCTGTATTATTTTCAACAATTTCTGGCCAAATATTACTATTTGTTTCCAATATATCTTCAATAAATAAAATTGATCTTTTAATGATATTCCTATAATTAATATATTTCTGAATTATTTGAATTTACAGTTGGGGCATAAAGATCAATTAAATCAATACTAATATCGTTGTGTACAAAATAGTCGTATAATTTTTCAAAATATTTTTATGATTTTATTTTTTATAATAAAGAAATCCAATGTTTTTTAAAAGCTTATTGTTACCATACAATAGTTCCTTTTTCTTTTCAGGCTTTAAATTATTTTAAATTTCTTCAGATGAAATCAATTACAAATATAATAAACTTTAAACAGAAACATAAAATTATGTATTTTAAATTCCATTTTAAAAACTTTTAAAATAAAATAAAACAAAATTTGTCAATAAAAATATTGTATTAATTTTAACACTGATATTTTTAAATTACGGTTTATAAATACTGTGTCATTAAAATTTTATTTGTGTGTGTGTGCGTTCCTTTTGTAAATAATAGAGAAAGAATCATTTGAATTATAAAATCTAAGTTGTTTTTATACTAATTTAGATGAAAAAATATCAAACCATCTTCATCAATAATTTTTAAGACTCATTCTATTTTTTTTACATATCAGTTATTTATATTCTTCACTACCTTAATAATGGTTTGAAAGTTTGTAATTTATTATTAATGAAGAAAGATAAAATAGTTTTGCATGTTTGATAGTCTTGTAATCATACAGATCAATTGCATAGTAAATGAGTTTTCAAATTAATGCCATTTAATTTTCAAGAGTATTCATTATTTTTTTTTACTATTTTAATGAAAAACTTACAACATTGACAAATATTATAATAATTTTTTGTATATATTTATCCAATGAGGCTAATGAATAATGCACAAATAACCCTAAGAAATCAAAAAAAAAAAAATTGTAGACATTGAATTTTTAAAAAGTTTGCTAGTATGTGATTTAAAGCAAACTTTATTTAAAATTAGATAGGAGCTTTAAAAAAATTCTGAATGAAATAAATTTTCATGAAAAATTTCAATAACAGTAGCAAAAAAAACCTTTCTCAGAAGATTTAATACATTTTGGCAAAAATTTTACACATATAGATTTCACTGATTTCAATAAATAGATATGAATATTCAAGGTGAAACTGAAAAATAATTTGTACATTTGGGTCTCATTTTACGTGATACATAGGTTTCTCAGAAAACGCACAAACGAAATCACACAAAAATAGACATAATTTACCTTGAAAAGATAGGGATACAGACTGTGATTTTTTGAAAGTCATGTAAAAGCAAAGCACCAATGTAAAATTACTTTAAAATTCACGCAAAAAAAATAAGAAAAGAAAATATGACTAATAAAAAATTTCAAATTTGAAAAAATTGATACAAGACAAACTTTTTTTAACTATAATATTTAATTATATTCAAAATAATATATTTTTATGCATACAGTACAGTAATTTACATTTTTTATACACATTTTAATTATTATCGCTATTTGACAATAAACAGGTTCATTTGCAATCTAGTAAAAAAAAACAGTTTCTTCACAAGAGGAAATACAACTAGCACCAACTTCACACTAATATTGTGTTAATGGTTTTTTGGTGGCAACGTAATTAGTAATTAATTTTTGAGATGATGATCTTATTAATTGTTTATGAAACTAACAACTAAAAATTAAATTCTTATTTTTGTCTTTAATTTTTTAATTTTCAATTCCATTTAAAAATCAAATTACGTTTCACATCACATTATTTTCAAGTCACCATAGGAAATTTTGAAATTGTTAATTACAATTAAAAATCAGATTTTAATTTTTAATTGTCAAATTTAAGTATGCCCACTGCTATTACTCACCTCTTAAAAATAAACTTGCAGACACTAAATGATTAATAATTGATTACATTCTTTTTTAAAAAGCAAAAACAGAATGTGATTTAAAATGCAAAATTAACATGCACTATGTTTGAACAAATTTACATTATAATCTTGTAAAATTTAATGTGTGTATACATAAAATGTGGAAATCATGATTTTAATTTCATTATTGCATACAATCTTACTATTATAAAGCATTGAAAATATTGATATTACTAAGATGAAAGTCAAATTCCAATAATGTGCTATTACTTTCAATATGACATAAGTGTGCAAAATTTATTATTTAAAGTAATAGCGCATTATCGGAGTTTGACTTCCAAAGAAACATGAATCGGTAACTTCAAAATTGCATTAAATAAGTCCATGTAAAAAGAGACCCAGGTGTATATTAAAAATTTCAGAGCTTAAATGAGTTAGATTAATCTTGTAAATTATGTATTGCTTATAATAACTTTTTTCATATACACTTTAATGCAATTTTTTTTTATAAAACTCCTTCATTTTCCTGACAGTTTTGACTGTCCAGCAGTCTTCATCAGAGCTACAATATTTGAATGTTATAAATATATAAGCATTACTTCATATATATATATATATATATATATATATATAATATGCAGATATGTATATCAAAATATATACACGTATATTCCCCACATACATATATAGATCTGCATCAACCATAGACATATATATATATATATATATATATAAGTCATATATATATATGTATGTATGGATGGATTTTATATATATTTTTATGTCTATGGATAATGTGGATCTATATATGTATGTGGGGAATATATGTGTATATATTTTGATATAAGTATTTGTATGTATATATATATATAAAGTAATAGTTATGTATTTATATCATTTAAATATTGTAGGGTCTGATGAAAACTGCTGGACAGTCGAAACTGTCAGGAAAATAAAGAAGTTTTATAAAACAAAATTTGCATTAAAGTGTATATGAAAGAAGTTATTATAAGCAACATATATGGATATATGAAGAAATGCAAAGAAAGTAAAGGAGAAGAATAAGAGTATAAACTTTCAAGTTTTGAAAAATTTTAAAAAACATTAGCTATAAAATATAATAACAAAAGTTAGTAAATAAATAAGACTTGATTTTAAAACTGAATTTGTTAAATTATTAATACTAAAATAATAAACATGTGTTTGTTTTAATAATAACAATGAAAAAAGAATTATTTTTTATTTTAAAAAAATAAAAAGCTAAAAAAAGTTTAGCATTAAAACTATGTTACATTTTGATTTTTTTTTTAAAGTTAAAATATAATTACTTATAAAAGTTGACGTTTTTTACTTTATTACACAAACCTTCAGTAAGTAAAATAAAAAACTAATATAAAAAAAAATCACAGTATTTGATGTGTAATGTAATTTTAATTTTTTTTTAAAAAATGATGCAACAAAAAATATGATGCACCATTTTGAAAAATTTAAAACAAATCATGAATGTTTTTTTAACTAATATTTCAATTTTTACTACTTAAAAAAAACTTGTATTTTTATTATCAAGAAAAGATAGATAACATTTAAATGACAAAGTTCTATTAAATATACTATTAATTCTAAGGCAATTTTTTATATAAAAGTTGTATGCATATTATGAAAAACTTAGTTAATATCCATTCAAGAAATAGGAAAGTATTTGAAGTAGATTCACTGATTGTAAGTAATAAAGACTTTTAATTTTATATAAAAGTCTTGATTGGAATACTATTAATACTTTGAAAATGAAAAATGATTAGAAAAAGCTTATGCCATTTATACAATTTGGAAAAGTGGTTTAACATCCATAAAATTACAGAAAATTGCTCAAAGATTTAAGACAATGTGTAATATATTTTTAAAATGTATGTATGTATGTATGTATGTATATATATTGTACCAGTTTCGAATATGTGTTGATCGAAACATCGACCTCTTAGGCAGAGAAGAACATATTCGGAGAATATGTATGCCCAAACAATAGCTATAAAATATATAACTAGCATTACATTTCCAGGACATAACTTCTTCTCAACTGTTGAGTTCAACACCAAGTTCAAAGTACTTTTTTGTTTTGTGTAGACACGGGCACCAGCTATCTATTCAAGGATGAATAAATAATGCACTTTGGACAATGGGCACTAACTCAACACCTACACATCCACGACTAGCTCAGATGTTTGTAGTCACTAACAGATTATACATAATTAGTGGTTAAAAGACTTGATAAAAGAATTGTAAAAGGAATTTATAAAAAGAATTGACCAATAAAGTTTAATTTTAAAGACAATTTATTAACTAACATTAATTTACTAATTTTAAACATATTTATAATTTTTTTCAACTAATATAACATACGCACATTTTAAATTAACACATTATGATATATATCTTATGAAAGCATAAATAATAGTTGACATTTAAATTATCTAACATTCACAAACACGCACATCAATAGTTCATTTTATGCATGCTTATAAAGTTCAAATTTCTTGTCTCTGTAGGATTTATGAATTACAGCAGTGGCTACTACATATAAATGAGAATAATAAAATGTTTTACCTAGGATTTTTGGAATGTGGATATTGCTTGTTGTTAGCTGCTTCTGATGGAGTATATCTAATAAAGGATATCTAACCGGTTAGATTTGACGTATTTTGAAGAGTTTTGACGCTAATACATTGGTTTTATTTTTGGAGACAGTTGAATATTGATGGAGGATTTCTGAGCTGTTAAGTAGACATTATTTCATGGGCAGGTCTTGCTGATCTTGTTGGACTAAGGGCTGAAAGAAGAGTGTATATTCCCATGCTCAGCACTGCATTTCTGTTTCTGGATACATAATTTAAACTGCACGATTATCTGAACTGAAACAAGACTGACACTGAAAACTAGGCTGAAACTGGATGTCCAATAAAAATCTAGCTATTTATGTATGTAAATTGTTTTTGTTTTAATGTCCGCCGGCAATAAATGTTGTCAAAATTCCTTTAATAACTAATCCTTTGACAACGTGTTTTTGAAGATTGTTTAATTAGTAGTAGCCATGATAAAATGTGTTGTTTTTATATCTTTAATTAGTAGACCACCACTGTGTTTTTTAAATATATTTCATTTCAATATTTATCTTCATGTGTTTTTCAATATGATTTTAACACGCATTTATTATATATCTTATTAACAAGCTTACATTTATTTTTATTTACCATTGCACATATATACGCATTTATTCTAATAAACTGGAATGAAAAGATATTTACATTTTAACTTTTAATTTATAATAATAACACTCTTTAACTTTTATGGACTCTTAGTTTTATCTTTTCTAACCAAAACTCCCCCTCCCTCCTTTTAATCAATTTTTTTCTAACTTTTATTTCAAACTCTTTTACGAAAGATTATTTTAATAAATTTTTTAGATAAATTAGTATGTGCCTATTTCAATATTGGTAATATATATATATATATATATATGAAATGACTATTAAAATATCTTACTGTAAGTTAAAGGTTTCTCTAACAATTCCTCGTATAAAACTGTGTAGAAGAAAGCAATATCAACTTTGTTTTACTTTCTAGATCAGAATAGTTAAATAATCATTTATCATCCAATATTGGTTACTTACATCGATTGCATTTACTCACCCCAAATTCAAAGCTAAATCGTAATCATGGAAGTGTGATGAACTAGCATAGTATTATGTGGAATTTGTGTCATATGTGTCAATGTGTGTATCAATAATTTCATAATGATAACAAAATATTTTAACACTTGTCAAATAAATGAATTTAAGTGTTGTTATATGTTTAATAGCTTTTTCAGTAACAATAATGTACACAATTATTAAATGATAACAATAGAAGTCTATGAAAATTTGTTCTCATAATGTCTCATTAAGTGTAATGTTTAAATTGTATTATATTTGAATTTACAAATGCAAAAATTTATTGGAATTGAGCATTTGAAAGAAATGAATGGTAACAAATTTTGTAAAAATAACATTTTAGGTTAATATTTAGCATTATTTTTATGAAGAACATAAATTTCATTTAGTTATAAATATTATCACAAGTATTTTGAATAGGTACAGTAATTATTGTTTTGTAAAAGTTCAATATAGAATATGAAGAAGATAGTAACAAATCTTTCCATACAATAGTACCACCCATTGCAAGCCATAATAATCAATGGATGCTATAAAGTGTGTACATAAAAATCCCTATCTAGTGTCAAATTATCTAATATTCCCAAACTAATTTTTCTCTTGTAGATTTTATCCAAAAAGTGACTTGGATATGAAAGCACTGCAGCTTGATATCTGGATCTAATGTGCTAAATTGGAATTTTGATGTATAAACTTTCTACAATCATTGATTACTATCACTAGACTGAGTGGCATTACTATATGTAGAGAGTTGCTAATGTTTTAACTGATTATTTAACATAATAAATGGTGATCATATGATGTTTTAGTGATTTAATGTGAAAGAGAGCCAAAATTAGATAAGAAGTTAATATACTTCAAAAAGAAAAGTTTATTTCAAAGGTAAGTTAATGTCAGACAAATAAATGAAAGTATCATGTGACATATGTAGATATATTTGTATTTTTTCAATTAAATTTTACAATCAAAGCAAAACTAGTTTTTAATTTGTGTTTTCCTGAAGATTTAAGTAATGTTGAACTATTTTCATCATCTAATATGGGTATTGATTGTATTTAAAAAAATTTAACATTATTTAAATATTCCAAATATCTTCAACTGTTAGAAATACCACACAGGTTAATATATGCACAATGTTTTAAGATATATTATTTTCCTCTTTTTTTCATGTGTTGCTTGCCTGACATTACTAGCAAGGGATCAAATCTGGGCTCTTAGATTATTTGAGTATTGAATTTTCCTGCCAAAGGCAACAGTCAGAAATTTCATAAACTTATCTATGAGGTTCTTCCTGAATTTTCCACTTTTTTAACATCAAATTTAATTAATTTGTTTCCACACATTATATATAGTCACATAAAATTGACTTATAGGATGTATTGCCCTTGTCATGTGAGCAGCTTCTTTATTTTTTTTCTTTGTACCTTTTCTTCTCTGTCTGATGTATTTGTATTTTCTTAATGGAGCATATGTTCATTGGTACATACATGGTGTGCTAACTTAGACTCATCTCTTTTCTCTATTCTATTCATTAGTTTGTATTTTTGCATGCACTTTTCAATAGTATGACTGGTCTCACTAATATATGTTCTTCCACATTTACATATTTCATAGATGCAGTTTTTTTTCAGCATTTTAAGTTTAGGCTTTGTAGTTGTTATAATTCATCATAGTGTGGTATGGCTCTGAAAATCTGTTCCAATGTTATACTGATTGCAGATTTTTCTTATTTTTTCTGCTATTTTTGGTATGCATAAGTACACTACAGTACTAATAACTGTTTTTTTTTCTTTTGATGGTTCTTTTTATTGTCTAAAGGGTTTCTTAATAACAGTTGATGAATAAGCAATTTTTATAAGACCTTGTTCTATATAGATCTTTTCTTTTTTCAAATTTCTGGGTTCTAAACAAACTTCTTTTGCTTTTTTCAATAGTGATAATATAACTCCATGTTTAGTATTCTTGCTATAATTGGATGTATAGGTTAAGTATTTTCCTGTATGTGTGAGTTTTTGTAAGTCTTATCACAAGAATATCTAAGAATGTCAATTTTGTTCTTGTTCTGATTTTCGTTGTTAATTTAACTGAAGGGAATATATTGGTGATGTGTTTCAAGAAAGTTTGTAGTAGTGTTTCACCATGTGACCACATACCAAATCTATTGTCTACATATCAAAGCCAAACATTATGTGGATTTGGAGTAGTTTTTATGGCTGTGGTCTCAAGTTCTTTCATGTAAATATTGTTAATCAGGGATGACAATGATGAGCCAATACTCATTTATTGATTTTGTTCGAAGAAGTCTGTGTTATATTGAAAGGAAGTTGTTTTATGAAATGTTAATAGTTCCATTATTCTAAAGACATTTAATATTCATATTAGTTGATGGAAATTAGTCCAACATAATTTTTAATTTTTCTTTGTCTTTCTGCCTTTGTCTTTTATTGTGGATTTAGAATGACAATAATTTTTACAAGTTACTAATAAATCATGATGATAAATATAATATTATAGTATTTATGTAAACAAACAAATAAGTGATCTCTGATAAAACTGTATATACTATTATATTTTCAGAATGTTAAATTGATATAAATACTATTGGAGTATTATTGGCTTGGTTATATAGACATCATATATTAATCTTAAAAATGATTACAAAAAGTTTTTTCACATTTTAGTTAGTCTTCGATACAGGTTTTTAATTTAATAATATTTAAAATAGCTATAATATTGTTTATAAAGATACTACATTATTAGTTTCTGACATTTGAGACTTACCTACAAAAACTTGTCTTGTTTCCAATGTCCTATGTTTTGTGAATTAAAATACTTAGACTAAAAGTACATGAAATTATTTAACTCATTTAGATGTTGCATATTTTGTGATTGTCATTGCAAGTAATGCTTTAGTGCTTCAGAAAATATTGCAAAATTTATCAGATGAAAATTTTAGAATTAAATATAAATACTAAACAAATTATGGGAGTGTTCAATTTACTTTTTTAAAAATGAAAACAGAAAGTCATTCCAGTAACAGCTTGTGAGTACTGCTTTGAATCCTGAAAATTTGTAGGCTGGCTGAATAGGGATTATGACCACACCTGAGCTGCACCCTGAAGATGGCTACTGGCTATTGCTAGCTTTGCATTTTCTAACATTGCATTGATGTTGAAATACCAGTCCAAACTTTTTATATATTCAATAGGTGCTTCATCCTGTAAATGTTCTTATTTTTAGGAACTGATTTACAATTCCTGGTATATGTTTGTCTACTAGTACTACTTGATTAACTTTATAATTTTTGTTCTTAAATTTTTTTGAGACTGTTTCTGTCCTTTCTTTTATTGCCAATGCACTGCTACTTTTTATTTTTATCTCTTTCATTTGGGTCATCAATCTGTCCACCTTCTCCTGCATGAATTCTTGGATTTTTATCATTTTCATATCCATGGCTTCACATATTTGGATCATCTTGACTTCTTGCTCAACTAGTGACTGTTTTACTTCATCTATAACTTCCTCCTTAATTTTTAATATTCTATATGTCATTTCTTTCATCATCTACTGATCTTTTCATTCTGGCTTTCACTTGCTTCTATAATTTATTTTTGTATTCTTTCATTTAAAGTTTTATTTGCTTCCATTATTTGTTTATCTTCTTCTCTTTGTTCATCTCAGTTTCTATTCTCTTCTTCTCTTTGTTTGCAGTCTTCTTCTCTTTGTTTATTCTCTTTTTTCTTTGTTCATCTCATTTTTATTCTCTTTTTCTCTTTGTTTACAGTCCTTTCCTTGTTGTTCATTCATAATGTTTAATAGCTGGCTTATCATTGATGCCCCCTCTGTTTTCAGAGCTTGTTGCATATCCTCTTCTTTTATTTCTTTACTTTCTTGCCTTTGTTTTTCTCAGGAAGAATGTTTTCAGCTTCCATATTCAGCACTTTCTTTTGGCTCTGGTTATCATTTATTTGTATTTTGATTTTAATTTTCTAATATTTTACTATATGATACTTTTATTGAGCTGCTCTCTCCATCCACTACATGATTTGGCTCCAAGTCTTTGTTATTCTTATGTCACCATTTATGACCATCATTTCTATGTGCTTTTTTTTTATTTCCCCCATTTTTGTCCAATTCACATCACTGCACCATGTCCAGTGCTCACACTCACAGAATCATAATTTGCTTTTCCCTTTTCCATTTTGTTCTTCTACATATTCTTTTTACTATTATTATTACTTCCCCTAACTTTTTTTTCCTATAGGTAGGCTATCTAGATCAGGCCTCATGATTAGTGTGACAAATGTAACTGGATGTACTGACCAACCCCACTCTTTGTTGGTTTTATTTTCTGATGAGCATATTGCAGGAAGAAACTATCAATTGGCATTCCCCAATGCAGATGTGATCCCACCTACAAGATTCCCTGCTCATCAGAGGATGTAGCACCATAGAGACTGGAAGCATTTAGAAATTTATGTGTTGGGTTTCCAAAATGGTGCCACTAAAGTTCCATCTCACTACAATCTTACTTACCATCATCTGGTTGTACCACATATAGCTCAAGTGGCATGCAATTTTTGTGAACAAGAAGCAATGAAATGACTAGTGATGCAAAAGAGAATTGAACAATTAAATTAAATTTAAGTAACAACCATTTTATTTAACAACAATTTATTAGCAAGTCCTTCTAATATAGTTCATTATTCGTATCCTTGTGGAATCTCATTTTCAATTCATATTATGAGAAGAAGTCTAGAAGTTGTTCAAGTATGTATATGTATATAATTAATGCATGAATGTTTTTAATTATTTGTTCCAGGTCTTTTTGCCCATTTTAGATCGGTGAATGGATAATATCAACAATTCCAGGTGTGGAGAATCAATAATCCAATCAAGTATAGGTGTATATTTATACACATAAGTTTTATTATTTTATTCAGATGTAGATATTATGCATATAAGCATTTATAATTTGAACATATAACACAATTGACATTTCTATATCACATATATATACATGCATGTGTTTGGAGTAAATTCACAACTCTTAGTATTTTATTGGATTTTCTTTTTTTTTTAAAAAAAAAAAAAACATAAAAAAAAAACGATTGTCAACTTTTGACAGAATTAAAGACTGATAGGTAAAACATTATTACTTCAAGAAAATACACATATTGAAAAAATTTAGGCATGTTTAAATAATTTTCCTAAACTAATAATATATTTTTTTCTCTTTTGTTTTATAAAATTTGATAGCTATAATTTTAGTTCATATTTTATTGTAAGTGAATCATTTCTAATTGCTTAACTCTAAATTCATGTCTTCATTTATTGCTGCTTTTCTAAATAACTGGATCTTTTGAAGCTGAATGGTACATTGAAACTTCTAGGCAATGTTTGGAGATTCACATGGTTTGCAGATAGAGTGAGAAAAAGTGGTTTATCCAATCATATTAGGAAGAGTTGTCATTAAACTGTTTGATGGTTTCATTAAATCACTTTTCTAGTAGGCTAGTAGCTAAAACTTGTGTCAATTTATAAATTGTGTGTCTAAATTAATAAATCTTTTCTCTGAATCAATTAATTTCTAATGATTTTCCAGCCTATTTATATTTTTTTCTCTCTGGCAAACAGATTCCACTTACATGCCCTTTTGATCTCATTTGTGGCAATGCTTTTTCATCCTTGTCCACAATTTTTAATCCCCTAGATCATTGGACATTTTCTCTTTGGTGGGAATAGACTTTTACTTAGTGACTCTCTTCAATTATCTGCCTACATGTGTTTTCAAATCTAAATTTGTTTTTCTTGCCTGTGGCAAGGTGATTCAACACCTTTACTTATTATACTACTGCTATTCTGCCTTATAAGTTTTTTTCAATCTGATTTTATTTAAGTGCCTTTTAACTTAATAGTTTTAATAAAAATTTAAAAATATATATATTTTTTTTCTTTTTAATTGCACTATAAGCATGTTTGATTCCCTTTTCGTTTGACCAAATCATTATGAATTAACAAATTATCATTTTATTTGCAGTCAAATTTCATTACTTCTTCCTTTTTTAAAAAATATTATTAGTCTTACTTGGTTTTAACTTGGAAGGGGGGGGTGATCTTCTAAACATATATGTAAAACAGTGTGTCTGTTTCAATAGAGTCAAAAATGAATCTAATCTAAAACTAGTATACACAAAAATAGCTGATATTAATTGTGATTATTATGCAATATTTTAACTCTATCTATTTATCATTATATGACTCCAAATCTTTCATGGCTTATGAATAGATTAATAGTCTTGGCTCTTGTTGGGAAGCCAAAAATGTAATAGAAAATACTGTAAAACATTTGAGCATTGCTAATAAAAATTGTCTCATAAATAGCAATATTCCCCATTGGATGAGCCAAAAAATGTAATGGACAATTAATAAAATAATAGCTGAAAAGCTGTCTGATCTACAAATGCCCAGGTGTTTGAGAAAGGTAAAATATACTGAATAACTGTTGTATTTAGGCAACTAAAAAATACAACTAATAAATGAATTAATCTGTAAATTGGCTCTATGATAGTTTGGATTTACATCTACATTTGGTCATGAATTTGTATGGTCCTAATGGTACCATAATAAGTTAATTTTTTTGACAATGATTATAAAGTTCAATAAATAATATTTTACTTGCTAATGAGATATTGTATGTGATATTCACTTAAATAGTTTAATTGCAATAAATTGTATAATCAAATATTTTTTAGTGTTTTATATAATAGGAAAACCAAAGTACTTTGGTTAATAATAATAATAATAATAATAATAATAATAATAATAATAATAATAATAATAATAATAATAATAATAATAATAATAATAATAATAATAATAATAATAATAATAATAATAATAATAATAATAATAATAATAATAATAATAATAATAATAATAATAATAATAATAATAATAATAATAATAATAATAATAATAATAATAATAATAATAATAATAATAATAATAATAATAATAATAATAATAATAATAATAATAATAATAATAATAATAATAATATAATTAATAATAATAATAATAATAATAATAATAATAATAATAATAATAATAATAATAATAATAATAATAATAATAATAATAATAATAATAATAATAATAATAATAATAATAATAATAATAATAATAATAATAATAATAATAATAATATTTATTGAAATAAAAAGTAACTCATTGATGTGACTAAGACCAAAAATATAGTTCTAATTTTACAAACTACAATCTAATATATAATATATCTTTACAATTTCCTCCTGGCAGATTCCAATTAGTAGAAATTTTCTATGATTAAAATTGTTAATGCATACAGTCATAAAGGGTTAATTACAATTTTTTTCTCACAAAAAAAATAAATGTAATAAAATCCCAATATTATTATCTTATATATATATATAATTTTCAAAAGGTCTGTCTATATTTTATATCTTTTGAATCAAGCAATTCTTTATAATAATTATTAATTTTTAATTTTAAATAAATTATCTGGTAAAATGGAAATACACATAAAAGAGGTAGTTTTTTAAACAATATTTAGCTTTATTGCTGCCTAGCATGCTTTCAGTATATTTTTATATATCATAACTTATGGCATATAATGGTGTGACTAAATGGTTTTTTATATCAATGTCTAATTAACTGTTCACATTTTCAATTTTAATTTAAATATTTAAACAACCCATTTATTTGAAATAGGTACACTTGTTTCTGTTTTGTTGCACATACTTTTTTAATCTTTCCCTTTTTATCTTTTCTCTTTCTCTTTGATATCTGCTTTTTTTAGCTTGAATTTATGCCCAATTTTCTGCTAATAGTCTGTAAATATTGAAGTGTGATCTTTGTCTCTGAAGACTCTATTGTATAAATATCAGTTTGGGCATGTCTTGTTGACAAATTGGCCATTGATTTCTCATAATATGCACATTGCAAGCTGATTGGCTGCACTTAATTCTATAAACTACATGATGTGCTGATACATTTGGTATAGGGTCTTTGGAATTATTTATTAATTGGTTGTGTGTATTTTCATTTTACCACATAATATATTGGCTCAGAAAAAAAAATATAGTAACAACTGAATTTTAAATTAATTATATACAATATTATTTATGTTTAGATTTTTTATTTATGTTTAGATTTTGATTTTTTTCAAAAAGATTTAATACATTAACAATTGATTTAAGCTTTAATTATGTAAGTCTTTTATTTAAGCTTATATTGAATGATAAGATATGACTACCTTATAATTAATAAAAAAGACTCGGATAATTATTTTATCATTAACCTCCTATTATACTCAACCATTATTAATAAATGAAATTTATTTTATATAGTTAAATTAAAAGAATTTTTTTTTTAGAATCTAATACCAAATTTTGTTCATATATATATATATATATATATATATATATATATATATAATTTCAGCTTAGTTTTCTGTATCCTCTGACATCTTTCTTGGCATATTGATGATAACAAAACACAAACATAGAGCTTCATTAACATTTTTATTTTTAAATGATGTTTAACTATTCCTTTCTTTAATAATATAAACCATGGTAAATTTTGATAGTTTCATAGCTTCATGGTGGATAATCATAGGGTTTGTTGTTGTAATCATTCCATTTTAAGTCATAAAGAGTTTTTCCTCTTAAATATTTTTTACTCACACTACATACTTCTTTGTTATAATTGCAGAATCTATTTGTAACAATAAGATAAAATAAAACGCAAAATTTTAAACAAAAAAAAATATGTGCTCTCCTTTCTGAAGATGTTTCTGTAGGTATGGTAATACAAAACATATAGACTTTTTTTTTTTTAATGATAGCTCATGGATAGGTGATTTTCTTGTTTTTGATCTAAATAACCCATTGTTAACATTTCATATTACTTAATGAAAATTATTTCATTTTTTATTTTAATAATTAAAGTATACATTTATTCTATATTAATCCCAACTTAGCTACACACATTTCAAAGCCAAACTTCAAGAGAAGAAAAAACTCAATCCTGCACCATTTTTTCTCAGTGAGTCAACAAGATACAATATTTACTCCCAAGGACTTTATTCAAAAATTAACATCTACACCAAACTCCTGTCACCCAGGAATGCATGATATATACTTGGTTTGTATTCAAGCATTTAGAAAAATGTACTGCACAATACCTATGTAATCTCGCAAACTTTCTAACAAAAAAGTCTATCATATACATGGATTATACCCTATTTTATTGGAACCATTTGCCAAAACACATAAAAAATAACCACACTAAACAATATAAGGCCCATATCAATGATCCCACTGGGTATCAAACTGCTGAAGTCAATCATTAAAGACAAAATAGAACTCTATATTATACTTATATTATCTAAAATGCAGTTTGATACGAAGGTTCATGTACAATGCAAGCAACATTTCTATTCAAAACAGTTATTTATTCTGTCAAAAATAATTAAAAAAAAGTCCAGTTGTGATCCAATTAGATATAAGATCAGCATTTGATATGATTGCAATTAAACTCTTTGTTGAAGCATTAGCAAAGACAACAATAACCAGATCCTTAATATATTTAATCACCGATTTTCTATTAAGTTGAGAAATACATATTACACTTAATGGTAAGAATTCACCCTCTTTTGTATCTTACTATTCAATTTCACGAGGTTCTCTGCTAAGTGCTCTTTTTTATTGTCTATATCAATCCCTTACTGAATATGATAGAAAAAGAATTATCAGGCATATACATACCTAGTCTGAAAACAAACATCTCCTGTATTGCCTACATGGATGATATCTCGATTTTTAACCTCTAAAAAACAAATCCCAACTCTATTAAAAATTCTTAATTTATACACTAACAAATACAAACTGGAGTTTAACATGGATAAATTGTTTGTGTGGTCAATATATACAGGACAATTTCACACACATTTTAAATAAAAACATAGTTCTTTTGTGGAATTCCTCTTCTATTTGAGCAACCTAGAAATGTGTTGACAAATGCAAGACAAAATTAAAAATAAAATTGAAAACATAATTGATTCACTTTCAAAATCTTACCTATCATTGTACTCAAAAGAATCTCGGTTTAATCTATTAATTATGACTTTAATCACATACTATTCTTCAATAATACTATACACTAAATCTTTTACTAGTAAAATAAACTCATTATGGAGAAAATTGCTGTGGGAAAAAAATTGTTTCAATTTGACTAAAACATATTCAAGATTTTCTAATACAAAATGGTTTGGGACTACATTCAATAAATATTTTTAACATTCAAAAGACATTAAATCTTATTTCTGCATGTGCTCATTTATTTACATACATGGAAGTGTACTTCAAAATTACCCAATGGATAAACCATCACCAGTAAATGAATACTGGAAAACATTGCTTACACTAATTCTCAACATCGCAAACTTTACCTATTCACCACTTCAAGACAAATGTAAATATTGGGAAGTATACCAGACAATTTGCTCTTGCTTAAATGATAAAAGACCAATTATAAACATTAACAGTAGACAACTAACCTGAAATATCAAATTCTGGTCATTAGATCCAAAATATTATGATTTTCTGCTCAAATTAAATATTGATACACTACCATCATTACTTTTTATAGATAGAGAAGGCATTTCATAAATACAGAAGACATTTTCTGGTTATGTCATAAAGAAACTGAGAATAAGAACATTTTCTTTTTACCTGCCCTGCATTTAATAATATTCACTTATCCATACCATCATTGTGAAAACAAAGAAACTGTGACATTCAAACACTTTTATGATTATTTGTTAAAGGTAGCTACCCATATATTCAAGCAAGTACTTTTAAATTATTTTTATTATTGTGTACAAGATGCTCCTTTATGTCCAACAATAATCCAAGAAGACATGCAAATACATTCTGGAACAAAATGAAACTACTCCACTTAAGGGATGAAGAAATTGTATCCTAAGATATGTACACAGCCACTTGATCCATATTGCAACAATGCTCAAACTTATAGATGAACAAAAATAATAATAAACAGAACTAAGAGCCTTATGAGTGCACAAAACTGATTGGATGTGTATATATTTTTTAAAAAAAATGTAACCTCAAATTTGTAAACCACATGCATAGCCTTTGTTTTTGTTGCCCCCCCCCCATTACAATTTTCAATTTATTTATATTAACTTCAATTCATCTGCGTGTGGTAAAATAGTTATAAATATAACCTTTTTTGTTATATGCATTAAAGTCCTTTTGAAAGATAATAATAATAATAACAATAATAACAGTAATAATAATAATAATGATGATGATGATGACGATGATGATGCCAACTGTGAATTGATGTGAGATGAGTGGATGAATAAAATAATATGTACTGATTAAGTAAACAATCATTCAATTTTATTTACATGGCTAATACATAATATTAACAAGCAAAAGAACATGACTAGTTTAAATGGCTTCAACTTATGACATTCAATCACGAAGCTGTTACAGATAGTTTTGTAAATAAATGTTATTACATTAAAGTTTTAATAAAATTCAAATAAATATTTTGATAAGTGCAAAAGACAAAAGTATATTATGACACCAAATTTTAAAGTTATATACAATGATGTGATCATTCAGTTTTTTCCATCAGTTCAAACATAAATAATATAATGTGTACTAACTTTCTAAATGTTCATATTTTCATGCATGGTACTGTATGCACACAAAAATATAGAAATAAAATAATATTAAAATTGTTTTACCTGGCCAGTAAACCTATTATCTCTGAAAACTCAAATATGCATTCATAATATATACAAGTGAAATTTTATTATTTCGAGAAAGTTTTTTTTTAAAAATTCTCATATGAAAGCTTATTTTAGATCCCATAATCAGTGATGCATAACAAGCTTAATGGATGAATTCGCTCCAAATAGTAATTTCTTCATACTAAATCAATTGTTTCTATAACTTGTAGTATGATCCAATTTTCCAAGAAAGTTTCAGTTGGCTCATCTAAATCACAAATAACCTCTCTCAAGGAAGTCTCATATGTTCATATTAAAAATGGTTTATTTTATAATGGAATAAATTTCTTTTGTAACTTTTTAAAGATGACTCTCATGAAATATAACTTATTACTGAAATTTTGAAATAATATTTATAAACCAGACTCACCAAAGAAAATAATGAGAACTTATAAATGCACATCAAACCACAATCATCAAAAATATAAGTAAAAATTGAAAGAGATCAAAGACAGTTGACCCATTTTCCACTTGACTTCTAGCAAGGCATTCTGTTATTTGAACACCAGTTGCATATTTCTTCAGGAATAATGGCTGATGTCATCAGTTGCAGACTTAGATTGCAAGTAAGTGAATTTTATTCTATATTACTCTATTATGCGTTCTCTTCTTTTTTTGAAATTGCCATAATATTGTTATAGGGATTCTACAATGGGGTTAATTAATGATGTTTTTATATAATTTTGGTATATTTGTACACACCTTTAAAATTAGTGTTTTATAATTTTGGGGGAATAATAAAATATAAATCATTTAACACTTTATAAATGAATATAATAAGCTATTGGTATTTAGATTTTTTATTTAATAATCTCACCTAAATACACATATACTTCTATTATCATTCAGCCGTTATCAATTAAAGTCTAAATTATAACTTTTTTTTTCAAACATTTATTTATAGTTTGGAATATTTTAAACAATAAATATTCCAGAAAATAATAAATCATTTAATTAACGTGTATGCAAACATAAACAGATTAATTAACTAATATGTTATTTCTTGTAAAGCAAAATAAATACAAACGGAAACATTATTTTTAATATGTAGGATAGGCATATCATTATATATTTCCTCACTTAGGGAAACAAATGTCTACAATACATTTCTTCTAGCTTTAATCTTTCTTTCTAGTTTTCCTTACAGTGGGTTTCTTAGCCCTAATTATTTTCATTTTATACTTATTTATTCCAAATAATTTTTTTATTAGTGGTACTTTTCTAAACAATATTATTAGCTAGAGAATGGATTTTATTTACATTTCATTAATTACTTATATTAATACTATTTCTTAATTAAATAATTTGTCAATTGTCTTGCCTTAATTGGCAATACTATGGTTTTCTGATTAAACTTAAATGAATCTAAAGTGGATAAATTTTACTAGATTAGAATCTTATCATAAATATATGGTTACTGAATTATATGATCATTTTCTTATGGCTGATGTTTTAAATGTGCAATTATGAGCCCTTAAATTAATTAGAGTGATTAATAGGATTATTATAGTTTGAATTTTATCCTTATAGAATATTTATAATACACATCTCATGAATATTACTGATTAAACTAATCTGAATTGAAATAGCTATCTTTTGATTTGTTTTAAAATATTGATACTATGTACCAAAAGGAATTGTTATCAGTGATCACTGGTTCTGTTTCTTTAACCTCATGATTTGAAATTCCTTTTTCTTTTTATTTCACCCAGCTAGAATAATTACAAAATAAGTTGGCAATATTTACCAAAATGGTTTTCCCATGCAATTTATTTTATGGTAGTCTAAGCTCTTTGTGTTAGCTCGACTATCATTACTCATAAATAAATGTGTGCTGAACTTCCCTATAATTTTCCAATCAAGCTATTTTTTATGGTTGTATCTTAAGATATCTTTATTTTCTATGACTAATTTATTAAAGTAACTTTAATTAGTAAGTATTCTATAAGTTTCCATGACATCCTGCAATGGATCTATATTCCCATCAGTCTACCTGTCCCAATATATTGTTAAAAACTTTGTCTTTACATCTAAATGTCTCAGGAGAATAAAACATTTTTAATTTAAAATTTTATTTTATGAAGAAAACTTTGAAAACTATCATTACTATCTGAATAAGACAGCTTATTATTTGCCAATCTAATTATAAGATTTTTCTCTATAAGATATTTAATTTTTTAATTACCTTGATTTTAATTGCTGAAAGTGTTATCAGTTTTAACATTGTTAATTCTGATAATTTGAAGTTTATAATGACCTGCGTTCCCTTTAGCTTTATTAGTTTCCATATATTCTATCTTAATTTCATTTTTACATTTATAATGGCAAATAATCTTTGTTTTCTGGACATGTTTATGGATATGGATATGGAAGAATACTTAATTTCTTTTACTTGGTTATATGGGTTTCAAACAACTTGTGCTGGGAATTGTTTACCAAATCTTTAATTCCCATGAGATTGCTTTATTTTTCTTCTCTTTTCATCTACTTCATCATTTAGATGAGATCCCAACTTTTCCAAGCTAGCAGCTAGTTTGGCAGTTATTGCTTCAATTCTTGGCCTGTATTGTCCTAAGCCAGCCTTCATGAATTGTGGAATGCTTTGACAACTCCAATCAGTTACATCTTTCAATTTATGGTTAATATATCTGCCATTCTTTGTTTTGTTATTTCAGTTATCAAGTTCACCTATCCATTTTTTTAACATATCAACATGCTTAACTCCAGTTTGCATTATTGTCTTTAACCCTTTTATTTTGTCAATGATCACTGACATCTCTAGTTGTTTGCAATGAATAGTGATTATAAATTTCTCTCCAATGGAACTTTCTCTCTTGTATGTTCCATCTCATCACCGAATCTATTGGTTTTATTATGTGGCCACATTTCTCTTTCCAACATTTGTTTTAACTCATCATTGTTAATTCTTAACATCCACTAATTTTAGTATTCCATTCTTCCAATTGGTATCCTATTTCCAAAATTGGCTTTCAAATATACCAGATGAATTTTTAATTTTTTTATGTATTTCTTTTAATACTTTCTTTTTCATCTCACTGGTAATTTTAGGCAATATTCCTGTGTGAATAAAATTATTTTATTCTTGTGGATTTCTAACTTCACAACCCATTTTTGACATAAGATTTGGAATAAATATTTCACTTCTATTTTAAAGTTTTTAAATTCATCTTTTAAACATTTTTTGTCTCCATAATTTGCTGTCAAACCCCTCGACATTATTTTGAGATTCCTGTAGTTTTTATTTATCTTTGAATTTCTATTTTACACTTCTTCCATTGAGCCTTCAATCTTTCTTTTTAAATCCATACATTCAATCTTAACTTTTTCTTTTAAGGTCATATTTTCTGATTATACTTCTTTTAACTTTACTTTTAATACTTTAGTGTTATTTTCTAACTTTTCTTTCAACTTTGCTTCTAATTTCTGACAGTTACTTGCTAATTCTGCTTTTATTAAATTAAACACTTCTTGAAAACACTGATTGCTCCTTCCTGATAAATCTGTATTAGTTTTATCCATAGCTAATTTGTTAGTAAACAGAATATTATTTAATAATAATTAATATCTTAGCAAATATAAATATGTTATCATGATATAGTAATCCAGAAGTTGCATTTCTTTTTTTCACAGACTATAAATTAAAATTAGTAACATGCATAAATAATAAAATTCTATCTACTTCTATTTCCTTAAAAAAATTATAGCTGTTTGTTTTCTTCTAGTATGAGGCATATATTTAAAAAAATTTATTTGTTACCATTGTTTGAGTCATTCATGCATCAATCACATGTCAGAAAATCAACTTGTTTAGACTTATTCTTAAGCTGCTAGTTGAATGCACCCGATATTTTAACAATTGTAATATGTTCAATGCAAGTTTAAAAATTAATTGAGCTATGAGGCTAAGCACCATATTTGTAACAATACCCATGAGCAAAAGGAATGCCTTTTTTTGCCAATTTTCAATAATAGGGGTTTAAATGTTGAGATTCTTTTCATATTCTATTTGAATATTACTAAATAAAACTATTAACTAGAAAATCTGTACAATTATTTATAAATATTAATTGAAAACGAAGTTTTACAATAACATATATTTAAAATCAAAGGGTAATTTTATTAACTTCAAATATACAATGTATCCAAACCACTTCGAACACTTTTTAGTAAAACTCTTTATTTGTAAATATATGCATACACCTATGTTTTGACTGTCCTGCAGTCTTCTTCAGAGCTATGATATAATGAACAAAATAAAATACATAACTATATAAAAATACCATTAAAAATGTAAACAATAAAAAAACAATTAAAAAAAACTAAAAACAACATAAAATATATAAAAAAACTAATAAAACTGAAATAAACCCAAATAAAATAATCCAGTTAATATAAAATAAAATACATAACATAAATAGTAAATAAATATAAATTACACATATGTATTCATAACTGTATGCATATATATATTCAAAAACAATTATTAATCTAAATATGTTATCTATTGTTATTATTATTAACAATCTCCTAATTATTTCTATTCTTTATAAATTTAAACTTTATAGTTGTTAACTAATATTCTTTTAATTTTAAGTCATATAATATCTATTATTTTTTTACTCATTCATCTGTTAAAAAATACTATTTTATATTTATTATTTTTTAACATCTAAAACTTATAAATATTAGAATCTTTGAACTTACTCAGTTCACATTAATCCTTAAAAAAACGTTTTTTTTAAAAAAAAAGTATTTACCCTACCTCTATTAGATATTATTTAAACCATATATATATATATCCCCTACAACTCTTTGTTTATATATATATATATTATTTTATACACTTTATTATTATTATTATTATTATTATTATTATTATTATTATTATTATTATTATTATTATTATTATTATTATTATTATTATTATTATTATATAATTCTCATAAATTTATATTATACTGCTTTATATGTAAATATTATGCTAAGTTTTTATTTTTATTTTTAATATGCAATATCTGTAAATATACCCATGTTTATATTTCTATTTAACTTCACCATTTTACAACCCATAATTCATTTATAAACAATTTTCTCTTTATATATTTACCTCTATATATCTTATTTAATAACTATATCTATACCAACATCATCCTAATCCCAGAATCCTTATTAAATTTTGGTTTTATATTTTTTGTTAATATAGCTTCTTTTATTTTGCCTTTTTTTAATATTTCTGTGTGTAATCTCATTTTCATTGAACTTTGTGTAAATTTGTGTCCTGTTTTTTTTATATGTATGCATATCAATGATTTATTATCTGATATATATTGTTTTATTTTTGCTTTTATTGAATTTTTGTTTAAGAGATTAAAGTGAACTCGGTAAGTTCAAAGATTATAATGTTTATAAGTTTTAGATATTAAAAAATAATAATAAATATAAAATATTATTTTAAAAGATGAATGAGAAAAAAAATAATAGATTTTATATTATTTAAAATTAAAAGAATACTAGTTAATAGGATAAAGTTATAAAGAATATAAAAAATTAGGAGATTGCTGATAATGATAAAAATGGATAATATATTTAGATTAATAATTGTACTTGAATATATATGAATACAGTTAGGAATACACATATATGCTTTATATTTATTTTCTATTTATGTTGTATATTTTATTTTATATTAACTGGATTATTTTATTTGGGTTTGTTTATTTCTGTTTTATTAGGTTTTTTATATATTTTAATGTTGTTTTTTATTGTTTACATGGTATTATTATATAGTTATGTATTTTATTTTATTTTGTTCAGTATATTATAGCTCTGAAAAAGGCTGCAGGACAGTCAAAAGATAGGTGTATGTATATATGTATAAATAAAGGGTTTTGCTAAAAAGTATTCAAAGTAATTTGGATAAATTGTCATTATAGGTCATTATAAAAAAAATAAAGAAAAGTGTGATTTTGGTAATATTTCTGAACTTCAGATATAATTAACTGAAAATCTTAAATCATTAATGATCTCAGAACTTATAATAATAATAATAATAATAATAATAATAATAATAATAATAAGAAGAAGAAGAAGAAGAAGAAGAAGAAGAAGAAGAAGAAGAAGAAGAAGAAGAAGAAGAAGAAGAAGAAGAAGAAGAAGAAGAAGAAGAAGAAGAAGAAGAAGAAGAAGAAGAAGAAGAAGAAGAAGAAGAAGAAGAAGAAGAAGAAGAAGAAGAAGAAGAAGAAGAAGAAGAAGAAGAAGAAGAAGAAGAAGAAGAAGAAGAAGAAGAAGAAGAAGAAGAAGAAGAAGAAGAAGAAGAAGAAGAAGAGAAGAAGAAGAAGAAGAAGAAGAAGAAGAAGAAGAAGAAGAAGAAGAAGAAGAAGAAGAAGAAGAAGAAGAAGAAGAAGAAGAAGAAGAAGAAGAAGAAGAAGAAGAAGAAGAAGAAGAAGAAGAAGAAGAAGAACAAGAAGAAGAAGAAGAATTTTATTTATTCATTATGAAATAAACAATAAATGTATAATACAGTGAGATAAATTCCATACAAGAAAAATCTTGAGTGAGAAATTTAAATGCAACAACTAAAAACACTAATAAAATACAACAAAAAAAGGATAAATATAACATGAAATATTAAAATCACACAGATATTACATTTAGCAATTCAATCACAGTAGTAAATAATTACAACATAACATACAGTATAACAAAAAAAACAAAAAAATAAAATAAAGCCAATGCTTAGCATAATATAACCAGTGCCATAAATGCTTTTTAAAAATCAAATAACTAGTGTTCATTAAATTCACAGAACAATCTCTTATAAACATATTAAATAATTTAGGACCATTATAACTAAATTGCTTCCTACTAGATGTTTTAAGAAAATTAGGTAAAGCTAGCTGATATTTAGTAAATAAACGAGTATTGACAACAGAAGATTTAGTATCCAAATAAAGTGTCCTACAATAAATATCAAGAATCACTCTATATTTATACAAATGGGAAACATCTAGTATATTAAACATGGCATAAATATCTTTAACGGATGTGGTACGTGATCTGCCAAAAATGATATGCATTGTATAATTTTGTAAAACAGACAAAGTAGTCATTGCAAAAGTATAACAGTTCCCCCAAACTGATATATTATAACATAATAAGCTTTGATAAGAAGAAATATATTGTACCGGTCAAAATAGTATGCTCACTTAACAAGATTCAAATTTTAAGCAAAAGGACCTCGAATCCAATCATGCTCGAGATACACAGGTCTGGAGCAGTCCTGAATTCTAACCTATTTGCCTATTCTTCGAATCTCTGACTCAATAAACAACAATTCTGATGACACAGTAAAATTATTGTAAATCCGTGCCCAGAAGCAAAGCAAAGTGGTAGAGCATAAGATCAGAATGATGATGATGATCGAGGACGGAGTAGCCCAGTTATTACATTATCATAGTTATTTACTAATGCTAAGCTCTTAGCTAAAGAAAATAATTCTAAATATTAACTAGAAACTAATAATTCAACACAAACCAGGATTAACACGAAAATATATATATTTAATAAATGCAGAAAACGCATATATATGTTACAAAATTGTTTCACGCTTGGAGTGATTTTATACATTAAGAAAACTTGGGATTTGTTTTATAAAATCCCCATTACATCAATTATTTAATAGATATCATTTTATCGAATGTGTTATAAGTTGTGCGGGGTTAATATGCCAAAATGTGGATGTACAAAATAATCTACAAGATTGGAACAGATTAGGATTACAGAAAGATACACGATAATTTAACGTTAATCATTTTGACAAATAAATATAAATTTACGGTCTCAATCATTTATTTACAATCTTGAAATCATTATATATGTTTGATAGGCATTGTTTGGACCTAGCGTCTTTTGAATAAGTATACATAAAAAACAAACAATGCGCATTATTTACGAGAATAAATTATACAAATTGATTTACGTCTCTGGGAATCGATAAAGCTTTTTTTAAAGGAAAGCAGTTTAAATCAATGGACTAAAAGTATTTTTACGAAATGAAACATTGTTTTTAACACATCATTGCGACTTACTAAAGGTTAGGCGGACGGTGATTAAATTAAAGACAAAAGTAACGGTACTAGCATACATTAAAGGAATCTGACCTTCATGGCGATTGTGGATATTTTATCATTTAAAGGAATACTTGAAAACAAACTTAAAGTGGATATATCCGCGCATTTCTGGCGGAACGATATCAAAGTAGAGGCTGGGAATGAGACCCCAGATCATTATGTACGGCCATCCGCAGCACATAAACTTTATATTTTAACAGAGAGCGTTGTCTCTGGTTAAGAAGGACGGGAGCTTCATGCTTTCGATGTCCCCAATAATAAAACAATCAAGAAAATGGAAAGATAAAATATCAGAAAGAAAATGTATGCCAGCAACATTATTGGACATGAATATAAATTTTATAATATAATTTTCAAACTTGGAAATTGTCTAAACTCTTGCGCAATAATCTGTTTCCAATTCTGTGTCATTTAACTGATCATAATGAATAATAACGTTACTATTTACAATATTATTAAACTAACAACATTTATATTTAAAGAATCGATTCCCAAATACGTATTAACTGGTAGGATTTTCCCTTCAGGCACCAGCAAAAAGGAATGAATTAATTATATGAAAGTTGAAAGTTCACGATCTTTTTTAAAATAGAAAATTAAAGCAAAATTCATCCACAGTAAAAGTTTTTAATTTACTTTAAGAATCATGAATTTAAAATGAAACCAAATTCGCGAGCAATTGCTATTTAATATAAACAAAACTTTATTGATAAGTTTTTAAATAAAGCCCACCCTTTTCCAAGTAAAACAATTATTTTCCCCTTGACTCGCGAACTTAGCGATTTTGGCATATTAAAGAAAATAAATCATATTTATACATTAAACAAAATACATAAAATCTTAATGGAATCGCACACATTTATGTATATAATTTAATTAAGCGTGAAAGGTAAGTTAAAATACATGATATTAATAAAAGATTACTGAGAGAGAGTTTAAAAGCAAAATTAGCAGAATATCATAAAGGATCTATGAATTAATTTGGCTACAAATTATAAATCACCTGTGAATGTTCGTATCAAGGCAGCTCTAAATTACATGATTTTACCGAATATATCAGCATAGCGGCAGGCAGGACGGTTGGCAATTCTATGTCATCTCATATGGCCAGTCAAATGGAAGTTTGACGGCTGGTAGACAGTCCTCCGAGAGGAAAGAGAGGTGGACAGCTCCGCTACTCACGCCCCATTTGCTGAACTTGTGTTGGCTTCTTAAAAGTAATTCTCAATTGACTAAAAACTGACAGTAAACTCCAAAGTAAAACTCAAAGTCTAAGTGAAGTCTCTTTTGTTCACTGGTTCCTTTTATAACCTTTCAATACTGCCCAGAATTCAATTTCATACACCACCCTTATCTCTGTAATCCTTTTAAAAACAACATTTAATTAGTAAAATATTTTCAATAGATAAGGCTTGACATACCCCTTTTAGCTGTTTTGAAAGATTTGAAACTGATAAACGATTTGTTTTTCGATTGTAATTAAGATTTATAAGTTTTAATTATAGACAACGATCTGACTAGTGATAAAGATAATTTCAATATTTCAAGCCTTCCCCATTTTTCTTTGTTGTTACATTGAATATACACAGATATAAAAATAATTACAAATATCTAAGCAAATGTATTTTTATAGCAATAAAACTATTGCTTTAGTCATAATATATATATATACGCATCATTCAAACTACTGTTTCATTTTTACTAAACAAAATTAATTTTACTCATCTTTAGAATGATTCGACATACAGTGTGTGAGTGAATAGCATATATTTATAGCAGGGTCTGAATTGCGGGCCCCATAGGAGGTTAGTGTAGATGGTTAAGCATGAAGCTCAATGATGATTAGACATTGACTGCTTCAATATAAAGTAATCAAAGATGACCGAGGAAAAAATTTAGATAAGTAGAAAAACATAATAATAATAATAATAATAATAATAATAATAATAATAATAATAATAATAATAATAATAATAATAATAATAATAATAATAATAATAATAATAATAATGTGACTGTCAATTGATGTGAAATGAGTGCATAAATAAAATAATACAAACTAATTAAGTGGAAATTTATCCAATTTTATTTATATCACTAATAAATAACATTAACAAACAAAAAGCATTACTAGTTTAAATGGCTCTAATACAATAATGCGATTATTAAGTGTATTTTTATCATTTGAAACATAAGCAATCTAAATATTCATACATTCATGCATGGTACTGTATGTGCGCATGAATATAAAAATAAAATAAATATTAAAGTTGTTTTACCTCACCAGTAACCCTATTATCTCCAAAAGCTCTAAAACAAAAAAAAAATATGCATGCATAATATATATAGGTGAAATTTTATTATTTTTGAGAAAGTTTCTTTATTTTTAAAAATTCTCATATGAAATGTTTTTATTCTATATCCCATAATTGGTATAGCTTAATGAGCTTAATGGTTAAATTTGCTCCAGCCAGTGAGATCGTGATATTAAATCAATTGTCTCTATAACTTGTAGGATGATACAATTTTCAAACAAATTCATCAAGTCATAAACAACCTCTCTTAAAAAATCCTGGTATAGTTCTGATCAAAATGGTTTATTTTATTGTGGAATACATTTCTTTTATAACTTCTTAAAGATGACTTTCATGAAATATAAATTATTATCAAAATTTTGAAATAATATTTATAAACCAAATTCACCAAACAAAATGATAATAACTTATAAATACATGTCAAATGGCAATCTTAAAACATATAAGCAGGAATTGGAAGGATAAAAGGCATTTGGCCATTTTCTACTTTACTTCTACCAAGGCATTTTGTTATTTGAACATCAACAATATACTTCTTCAAAAAATATATCTGATGTTATCAGCTGCAGATTTAGATTGCAAGTAAGTAATTTTTTTGACATTATCTATTTCTGATGTCCTTTCTTGTATCATAATTTCACATAACATTGTTACAGGGATTTTAGAATAGGTTAATTAATGATGCTTTTATATAATTTTGTTATAATGATTCACATATTTAAAATTAGTGTTTCAGAATTTTGGGAGATTAATAAAATATAAATCATTTATCTTTTATAAATAAATAAAATAAGAATTCAGGACTTAGGTTAAATGCTTAATAATCTTACCTAAATTCACATAGATGGCTATTATCATTCAACTGTTATTAATTAAAGTCTAAATTATAATTTTTTTTCTTTTTCAAACAATTATTTATAGTTTGAAATGTTTTGAAAAATAAACATTCCAGAAAAATTATAAATCATTTAATTAATACATATGGAGTAATATATGTATTAAATACAAAATTTTCAAAGATGTTAATAGATTTAAATGCTAAAACTTTAACTAAGAATTGTATCTAAGTGACATACTCACATCTAAAAAAGCTAGAAATTAAGTTTGCATTTTGACCTCTACTGAGAAATGTTCCTAACATTTTATTACAGCTTAAAAATTTACATATATTTATTTTCTAATATTTTAATTTCAAAAAAATTCTAAAGATGTCTTGAAAATTGAATAAATACTCAAACTTTGTGAGATTACATTGAGAAGATATTATGAGGTTTAAAAACTTGATTTTTTTGAAAGGTTTATGACTAATTTTGTATCATAATTGTGTAATAATTATTAAAAACCCAAATATATATTATTGCATACTTATTTTTTACAGAAATGTTTTATTTTTTAAATATAAAAGAATATATTATTTTGAATATTGTTACCATAGAGATTACAGAAGAAGAAAATACAACTTTCTAAAAATGATGGCACTCAGCAGACTGTTATAATATTTAATGATATTACATAAATTATAAAAAAAAATTAAACTTTTAAAGTGTGAATTGATAACCTTAGTAAATATTAAAAATTATTTGTTCAGATTTTTAAAACAAATATCAAACAAAAAATTTTTTGTTCATTTTGTAAGTTGAATCAGCTTCACCTAAAATTTGAAGATGTGATAGCATTTTGTGTTGATTAAAATCTAATTTTTAAAATAATTCTGGAAATCTGCTATTATTTTTTAAAATATTATTTAATTTCCAAACAAAAAACAAAAATATCTATTGAATGAGGTCAAATTTATTATATTCTGGTAAATAATAATAGTTTAATATTAAAATGAATGTGGAAAGCTTAAATCTAATGAGAACAAAGAAATCTGTCAGAATGTTAGTGAAGTGCAGAAGTGTTAATGAGAATTGTTTGTGAATTTTTATAAATAATTTTTGACCTATTATATAATGTAATAAAATACCAATTAAAAATAGGCATTCCAAATGGAAATTATATTATTCAGCAATTAAATTTGTGTAAAATAGTTTAAGCAAAAAGTGAATTAACCTTTATCTTATTATCTAAAATTTACATAATGTAAATCAGGTAATAATACCTTTCTATGTATGGAAGATTTTCATAGATCTTTTATAGATTTGAATGTCCAAAATTTAATGCAAATTATTTGTAGATTTTTATAAATAATTTTTAATTATAATGTAATAAAGCAAAACAATCATTGCAGCTGGAATTATATCATATGGTAAAGGTATTTGTCACAAATACTATAAGGGTTTATCCCTGTAAGATTTTAATTAGATATTTCAACATTTTGATTTGATCACACATGTTTTCAATTGGTAAATGGACATTAAAAATTGTAGCTATGCAATTAAATAGTATCTATTTTTTAGTTGAAAATGTGTGTAATCAAATTGAAATGTTGGAATATCTAATTAAAATCTTACACTGATGAACCTGCATCAAACAAATACAAATATATATTAAATGATGATGCAGGGAATACTATTGGTTTGCAATATCTTTAAAGTCATTAATGTTGTGTTAAGATTCGTAGGGATCCCTACTGTATCACATCTAGATGCATAGTCTTAAGGTTATAGCTTTAATATATTTTACATACATACTATCTTTTCCAAAGACTTTATCATGTGGTTGAGTGTTAGTATTCATTCATTTATAGTTAAAATCTTCAAAGCGCATGTGCAACAGCGTAATGCTGTGTTAAATATTACAGTTTACAAACATCGCGCTATAAAAAATGATTTATTTACATACATACATATTGTAAATTTCAGAGCACTAGTCAGACCAATATTACAAGCTCCTAAAGTTTACATTTAGATTTAATTAATATATAATTTTCTAACTTTTTATAACAATGGGCATGTCATTCAATTTATTGGTTTTCTCTCCATCTAAATAATAATATAAAAATTTTAGACATTTTTTAAATAGGATGTGATTATTTTACTCATTTATAAATAATTGTAAACAAAAAAATATATATATAAAATCAAAAAAAATTTTTTTTTCTTTTTTATTCAATAATTGTTAATTATTTGCCAGTTTTGATTTTGAAAAGTTTATTGAAACTTGTGATTTGAACTTTTGAAAAAAAAATAACAGCTAATATTTTATGTTTAATAGTATTTTTAAAAAGAAAAAATATGATATTTACACTTTACTAAACTTTACTGTAATTAGAATTTTCTTTTCTTTTTATCTATTTTCAAAAAAAAAAAAAGATAGTGTTTGTCAAATCAGTGTAATTAATCTGATTATCTTGTTTTCCTTTTGCAAGAAAATTTTAATAAGCAAGGAATGTCAAAACATTTATAATTTAATTTAAGTTTTTGACTTTTTTTTCAATGTCATTGTTGAAGTAGGAAAATAACTGAATCATTGTATTTGTAAAAATTGATCTAATTGGTCATTAATAATTGTCATGTTGGAAACAGATTGTTATTGGTTTGAAGCAGGGTTGTCCCAAAATTAAGATGAATTGACTATGTCAGAAGACCTTAAGGTCTTATAAGAGGGACTTTATAATCTAGCTGTTGAAGAGGATAATCAATTCTTGATCCAGATCCTAATGAAGACAGTAACAGAAAACATGTTCTTACATAAGTTTTGTAGTTTAATATTATCATGTCACTTTTTATTTATTGTTAATCAATTCTTAAATAATTGTTTAAATTTTTTTCTCAATGTCAATGTCTTTATTCATCTAGTTATCTGTTACATGAATTGCTAATGTGTGTGTGTGTGACTTGATTTCAATAAAATTTAGTGATTTAGAGATTATTAATTTATACCAGTAAAGGTATTTACTTATAATAGAGTAAATTTATGTATTTAAGATGATTTATAATTAGTTACTTTGATTTATTTATCTCTGTCCTACAGTAACAATTTATAGTTTTTGCTTCTTGAAATATATTATCACATAATAGTTACTTATAAAGATTAATAGTTTATGTTAGTGTTTTTGGCATCCATATGCTAATCCTGGATGGCACAAATGTATCACATTTAAAGTTCATGTACTACATTTTATTATTGATTTTTTTATTAGAAATTAAGTTTATAGTTGGCTAGTAATAGTACTACATGGCCAGCATGTTTATATATCCAATCATTAGATTTATGTTTATGTTCTGATATATTAGCATTTAAAACTATGCATTCAGATTATTTTTTGTATAATCTGCTCTATGTTTGGCATTGGCTAGCTAAGTAACCTGTTAATAATGTACTCTGTTTTTATTTCTAATGGATTTAGTCATGAGGCAGACTGTATTTTTTATGATGTTGATTTTATGATTCTTGACTGTTCCTTGCATTTTTATTGTATAATGCTAATGTTTAATTCTTATTATTTTTCTGCAATTCTGGTGATGCAATTTATGTTTTTATGCAATCTTATTCTCATTTTTTTAGATTTTGAGTATTAAATGTGGGAATGGTGATGGTTCCCCCTATCCTCATCTCAGCTCTATTATATCATTACCATTACAAATAGCAATACAGATATAGGTTCAATGATGATTAAGTTCTTGTAGTCAGTGGCCACATAAGTTGAATCTGAGAAATTACACTTGAAAGAGAAAACTGTATTTCGATGCAGTATTAATTAAAAATGTATTACTGTAAAATATGTCAAGATTATAGATGATTAAGGTAAAATTTGATTATAAATTATAAAACAGAAATATGAATGTCTATTTAAGGAATTCATATTTAGAAGTGAACAGAAAAGCAAAATATGATTTTTGAAGATTAGATTGAGTTTTTGGCTGTTGAAGTTTGTTTATATGCAGCTCTGATGATATATGGAAGGTTTTTCTCATTAATTGAGGCATTGCTTTAATCCTATTTCAGATTTTCAGACTTCCTGTTGTTATTATGGTCAGTTAAAATAGTCCTGTCATGATACCCACCTTTAAGTCTCCAAGGAAAAGAGCAATGCATATTTTTTTTTATTTACCAGCTTCTAAGGTTCAAATGACCAGGGATCTCAAAATCTTCAAATTATATCTATAAGTGTTTCTAAACATAGTTTTTAGGTCAGTAATAAAAAAATTTAAAAATTCCCGGTTATTTCATTTTTTTAGTAAGATGTTATAAGCTGTCACTGAAACATGCTACATAATTAAAATCAATATTTCTAGTGCCAGAAGGATACAATAATATATATATATACCTGGGTCTCATTTTATGTGATAGATAGGTTCCTCAGAAAACATGTGCAAACGAAATCCCACAAAAATAGATGTAACTTCCATTGAAAAAGAAGGGATGTGGTCTGTGATTTTTCAAAATTTGCATAAAAGCAAAGCACCAATGTAAAATTACTTTAAAATTCGCGCAAAAAAAAAAAAATAAGGAAATAAAATATGACTAAAAAAAATTTCAAATTTGAAAAAAAATTGATACAAGACAAACTTTTTTTAACTATAATATTTAATTTTATTCAAAATAATATATTTTTATGCATAATTTACAGTACAGTAATTTACATTTTTTATACACATTTTAATTATTATCGCTATTTGCCAAAAAACACGTTCATTTGCCAACTGGTAAAAAATCAGATTTTTCAGAAGAGAAAATACAACTAGTGCCAACTTCACACTCATGTTGTATCAATGGTTTTCTGGTGACAAAGTAATTAGTAATTAATCTTTGAGATGATGATTTTATTAATTGTTTATGAAACTAACAACTAAAAATAAAATTTTTATTTTTGACTTTAATTTTTTAATTTTCAATTCCATTTAAAAATCAAATTTCACATCACATTAATTTCAAGTCACCATAAGTAATTTTTAAATTGTTAATTACAATTAAAAATCAGATTTTAATTTTTAATTGTCAAATTTAATTGTGCTCACTAATATTACTCACCTTTTAAAAATAAACTTGTGGACACTAAATGATTAATAATTGATAACATTCTTTTTTGAAAAGCAAAAACAGAATGTGATTTAAAATGCAAAATTAACATGCACAATGTTTGAACAAATTTACATTATAATCTTGTAAAATTTAATGTGTGTATACATAAAATGTGGAAATCATGATTTTAATTTTATTAATGCATAAAATCTTACTATTATAAAGCACTGAAAATATTGAAATTACTAAGATGAAAGTCGAATTCCAATAATGTGCTATTACTTTCAATATAATGTAAATGTGTGAAATTTATTATTTAAAGTAATAGCACATTATCACTTCCGGTGAAACATGAATCATGTAACTTCAAAATCATGTTAAATAAGTCCACATAAAAAGAGAACCAGGTGTATGTATATATGTATATATATATATATATATATATATATATATATTAGAGATATATATATATATATATATATATATATATATATAAATCTCTAAGACATTGTCAAATGCAAATGAGAATGTCATTTTGCAATGTTCTACAAAATTGTATAAAGCATATTTTACAGAAATTTTTGATTATAAAGTTTAATAAAAATTAATAAATAGTATCAAATAAAGGTACTATCAAACAAAAAGTAAATTATATTTATTTAATCTCATTACTATCAATTATAAAAAAATTACCTTCTTTATTTTATTGCAATTGAATGAAAATCAAAAGTAAAACAGATTTTTTGGGGAATTTTATGTACACAGAATTAAATTCTCCTTAGATTAAAATAACATTTTTGCAACTGTCAATTATTCCATTTAAAAAGAATGTTTTAGTTTGTTCAGTAAATCATATTTATTTCTTTAATACATTTTTCAATATTTTTACTCTGTAATTCATCATTATTCTTCATTCATATATCTACATTATCATCATACTTCACTATAATTTGTGTTTGGTGATTATGTTGTTCAATAATTGTAGAATGAAGTAGTATTATACAAAAAAATCATGATATAGTTTTGTTATTTAGCACCTTTCATATAATCAAGACAAGACCATGCAGAGTTTGCTGCTTTGATGCATTACAGTAGTACTGTAATTGCTATATCTTTTTTTTTTAATTTTGAAACTATATATAATCTTAGAATGTTGTGTGCAGTATTATTTTATGAAAATTATCATTTTAAAATTATTAGTTGAAAAATAATCTGAATATGTCAGCATCATATAGACTTTCAGGAAATTATAGTTTGCATATGAATGTCATTACATCTGTAACTTTGATCTCAATAAAAATGACAACTTTCGATTATTCAAGTGTTTTTCATCAAGCAAACTTTTCAATTGTTTTTCAGCTTTGAAAAGAAAAAAATTACATTTTCAATAAAGTTTTTAAATATTAAAGATATTTATGCAATATTTGTGTAAAATACTTATTTTATATTAAAAATTTACTTGACTACAGTTAAATTTTTATTATAAAAGGAAGAAGCAGGTTCATCTAGATAGCAAGTATGGTCTCTTGTCAATTTTACTAAAGAATTTTTTTTTATATTTTAGCATCAATAAATTTACTGTTTACTTTTAACATATATTTTCTTTTTTTCTTAATAACTAATTTTAAATTTAAAAAATGGAATTTATATATTTAATATTTCATTCTATTAACTTTTTGAATACATAAATTACATCCAATTACAACAATTATTATAATAATAATTATAATATCTAATAGTATTTTAGTTTTTTATTTTGAAAATTTCAAATATCAACTTATAAAATGTTTATTGCTTCAAAGTTTGTATTTGTAATAAATATTGTAAAGATTATCAATATATAATATAGAAAAAAAGTTTAATTGTAAAAATAAAATGTTCAAAGAAAAAGAAAATTTTACCTAGGGCCTTTCAAAATAAGGAGAGTAGGTTGACCTCTAGACAGATTAAAATACTTTTAATCAATACACTGTTTTTTTCGTGGTGGTATAGCACAGTAATAAAATAGTTAAACTATATATAAATAAATGCTAATAAATGGTTTAAAATCAAATCATAGCTGAGTAAAGTAAAAAAACAAGTTTTATCAATTATATGAAACTATAGAGTTCAACCTGCCACACATAACCACCCAATTAACTAACCATACTATTATTTTTTAGTTTTATTTATTTTAAAAAAACAAAAATGTTTAGACTACAACTGAAAATTATGAATTTAAATCTAAATTATTATTATTATTATTATTATTATTATTATTATTATTATTATTATTATTATTATTATTATTATTATTATTATTATTATTATTATTATTATTATTATTATTATTATCATCATCATCATCATCATCATCATCATCATCATCATCATCATTATTATTATTATTATTATTATTATTATTATTATTGTTGTTGTTGTTGTTGTTATCATCATTAGCAGCAGCAGTAGTAGTAGTAGTAGTAGTAGTAGTAGTAGTAGTAGTAGTAGTAGTAGTAGTAGTAGTAGTAGTAGTAGTAGTAGTAGTAGTAATAGTAGTAGTATAAAAATATAATTTAGATCATTTTTTGACTGAATATAAAATAAGATTTAGTAATAAGTTGATCTGAAATGATTAGCAAAATGATTGCTAAATCACTATGGAAAATAAAAAATCTTTGAAAAGCCTTCTAGTTGTAACAAATTGTTAAATGTTTATAATATATATCACCCTTCCACAATGAATTAAAAGTGGATAAAAATATGTCTTTTCTACCTTGTGTAAGTTTAGTTTGATAAAAGATACTGGGAAGTTAACAAGGTCATGCAGATTCAGCTGTTTCATACTTTAGCTCACCTAAAAAATGAAGATTATTTGTGACACTTGTGCATGATAAGAGAAGATATATAACTTTCTGAAAGAAAGTCTGCTGCAGTGTGATGGAGTTGAGATGAGATCCATACTTTTAAAATCCCAAAATTTGATTATATATATATGGGTGTGTGTGAGATGCGTTTGCAAAAAAATATATCATTGAGAAATTAATATTTAACTACAAAATTAATAATTACATCTACTTTATAATTTAAAATAATAAATAAAAATCAGAAAATAACTATTGCTTAATTATTTTAAATAATGTTAATTAATTTGAAGAGAATAATTAACATCTATCTAATTAAAACGAAAATAAAATCTAAACTTCTGATAATTTATTATAAAGTTTATAAATAAACAACTTTCCAGAATACACATAATAATCTAACTTTACTTATTTACTTTATTAAAAAAAAAAACTTTATAAACCTTCATTAACTGTTCCAATATTATTATATTATTTCGTATTAAATTTATAAACAATTACAGATTGCTTAACTAATTATAGCTTCAAATAAAAATCTAAAAGCATTGTTGTAGTTGTTGCTGCTGTTATATGAAAAAAAAACATCCAATTTTAAAAAACTTTTATTTACATTAAGCCTTCCCGGTGGTCAATATAGATTTTGAATTTCCTCTAATAAGAAAAGTTTTGTGTTTAGTAAAATCATATATATATATATATGTTTAGTTCTATATAATACTATGGTGTCAGACCCTGGAGTAAAAAGATCTTCAAATCGATTCTACCTCTGGAATTGCTGAAGTACGAATTTCTTATGAACTCTTCTGTGCAATAAATAGTCGATTTTTTTATTTTATTCGTCTTCAAAGAAATAACATATAATTGAAATGAAATACTTATTTGATATATTTAACATCGGTACTTATTTAGTATTGTCTTGCTGCCGTAGGTTCTGATAAATAGTAGTATTGTACACGGTATGTATTTATTTATAATCAATTGTTTGTTGAGAAGATAAAGATATATCCAATGGATCAGACTCACCTCACCCTCATTATTACAGATAGCAGTAGCCGATATGTGTGAAATCAGTCATTATTATTGATGGATTAGGCTGCTCTAATTTAAAAGAATAGTAATCAAATATGCTGTAAATCAAATATTAATAACAGTATAAGTGTTGATATATATTAAAAAATATTTAAAAAAAATTAAAATAATAAAACACAATATATCAAATTAGATTGATTATATACATAATTCACAAGATCTTATCAATAATTTATAAAATGAATATTTTACTTTAAATTAAAAAAATTATTTTATCAAAAATATTACACAGAATTTTATTTATTCTGGATAATAAAATATATAATTAAAATATATAGCAATTTATATTATCTAAGTATTATATAATAAAAAAAATGCAAATACTTTGCAATATTTTGTGATTCAAACTCATAAAACATTAAAAGAAAAAACATTATCATAATTATTATTGGACATCCAAAATTATAGTTTAATATAAGATTCACAATGTATCTTTCACATTATCACTACCACATGCTCAGAAAAACAATAAACATTTATTGAAGTCACATTTTAAATATACACACACTCATATATATATATATATATATATATATATTGTACCAGGTTCGCTCTGCAGAAGATCTTACTTACCCTGCAAAGGATTTGGCTGGTTTCAAACTTCTTTAAAACACAATTATAATCTTATGTAATTATAAATGTTACGTGAATGAACCGGCATGTTTGAGCAAAGTGGGAAATATTATTGATAGCTTTAACTATCAACAATACCCATGATCATTTCATGGCCCACCTTGGCTGCTAGATTCAAACCCCTACTATCCAAACACTTTATTTGTTTCAGAGTAAACACCAGGCACCAGCTAGTCAAAGACTAATGTATTCGGACAGTAGGCTCATAATCCAGCGCTTGAAAAATCTCTAAAACTAGCTCAGTATAATTTTAATTCAATAAAAAATATTAAAAGTAGTGGTGAAAGAATTGAGGAAACAGTTGGTTAAAAGAATTGATAAAAAGAATTGACCGACAAATAAAGTCTTAGTTTAAAGACAAAATATTTTAATTAACATTATTAATTTTAAACATTTTATAAATCTATTATAACACACGTACATTTTAAATTAACACACTATAATATATCTTATGAGAAAGCATAAATAATATTTGACATTTGTAAAACCATATAGCATTCACAAACATGCACATCAATAGTTCATTTTATGCATGCTTATAGAGTTCAAATTACTTGTCTCTGGAGGCTTTATGAATTATTGCAATTTCTTACAAATGCAATGGCTACTTTAGAAATAAGAATATGAAATATTATTACCTAGGATTTTAAATGTGGATGTAGAACTTTGTTTCTTTGGTGACTGCTTTAGGTGAGAATATTTCCAGCCGGCTGGGATGTTTCATTGATGAGTTTCCTTATTATTCATGATTATTATTATTGGAGACAATTAAGATACTGATGAAGATTTCAAAGTTGTTACACTGACATTATTTCACGGGCAGATCTTGCTGTTTTCATCGGACTTCAGGCTGTGGAGAGGCATATATTTCCTGTGGTTATTTAACACTGCATTTCTGTTTCTGGATACCTAATAAACTGCACTGTTATCTGAACTAAAACAATTAATCGACTGAATGATTGTCCTCTCTGAACTTAACTGACTCAAACTCTTGTCCGATAAAAAAAAAAGTCTCATTATACCTGTGACGTGTTGTCTTTGTAATATCCTCTGGCAATATCTGTTGTCGAAATTCCTTTGATAACTAATCCTTTGACAATGTGTTTTTGAAGATTGTTTAATTAGTAATAGCCATGCAAACGTGTTGTTTTATATAATTTTAATTAATAGCCATCACTGTGTTTTTAATGATAATCTTCTTTTATTTCATTTTAATATTTATTAACATACATTTCTATTTATTTACAATCGCACATATATACGCACATATATAACTAGTTTTAAGATTACTTTTTCTTTAATTTGAATGAAAACAGATTTGTATTTTTTAAACTTTAAATTATATTTCGACTAATAATAATAAACTCTACTTCCTTTTATATAACTTTTAGTGTAACTTTCTAAAGAAAACTCACTTTCCACTTTTAATCAATTATTTTCCAACTCTTATTTCAAACTCTTTTTTGAAAGATTTTTATTTTAATAATGTTTTTAGACAAAATTAATTTATAAACATGTGCCAATTCAGCCTTGGCACTATATATATATATATATATATATATATATATATATATATATATATATATATATATATATATATATATATATATATATATACTTTCATCTACAAGAGACAAACTTCAAGAACTCACACCTTTGACACTCTTTATTTTATATATATATACTTAATGATTATTAACAATCATTTAATAAGCTAGAAAATATTGCATCATTCCTTGCTTAGATATAAATTTGAAACTTAATTAAAGATTAATATATCTATTTTTTGATTCCTCTTGGAGGCCTTAAAGAAACCGAGCAGGAAAAATTCCTAAGGTCCACTCCATATGTTCTTGTCGTTGCAGCTGTTATCATTATGTGAATATTCTTATAGTATACAAACATGGATGGGCTGTCTACCAACACCCATTAGCCAGCATGGTGAGTTTATTGGATTTTTACCTCTGGGTTTAAGATCAAGAAACACCATGATCTTTCTTCTCAGTTGCCTGATAAGGCAGAATGAATGTTTGTGTAAATGATAAATATTTTTCCAATATATATGATTATAACAGATAAAAGTAAATCATGGCTCTTATTCCCAGGAGGGTGTAAAATCATGAACCAAGGCAGTGGTTGGTATCCAAAAGCGAAGGATGCTAAGAATCTCCTGATTGTAAACCGAGGCTGCCACTTGATGATGACTTTTTATTTAGGTACTTACAACTGCAGATTACTTTCAAGTGAAAGAAGATTGCAAGAATTAGAAGTAGACTGTCTTATATTAAATGAAACATTATCGGACTTTGGGAAGTTAGAAGAAAATATAAAAAACCAATTGATTTTTAAAAGTGGACAAGTACTCTATTATAAAGATACAAATATTGGAAATACAAGTGGAGTAGGATTCATTATAAATAAAAAGTGGAAGAACAAAATTGTGGAGATTGATGGTATATTGGACAGAGTGTCAAAATTAGTTATACATCTTAATAGCAGATACCAAATGCAGATAATTCAGATTTAAGCCCCAACAGGTTCTCATAGTGATGAAGTAGTAGAAGATTTTTATATGGATGTACAAAAGGCTTTTGATCAGAGTAAACAACATTTTAAAATTGTTATGGGAGACTTTAATGTTAGAATTGGTAAACAAATGAAAGATGAAAGTGCTGTAGGTAATTTTGGTTATGCTAATAGAAATGAGAGAGGACACAGACTTGTGGAGTTTGCAAAAAAAGTAAAACTTTAGATTATGAATTCTTTTTTTGAGAAAAATGTTAAAGAAAATGGACATGGAAGCATCCAAATGAAGGTACAGCAGAATTGGATTATATTTTGACTAGCAGAAAATACATATTTTAAGATTGTATGTTCTTAATAAATTTAACACAGGAGGTGATCATCGATTAGTAAGATGTAAGATACATGTTAATCAAAACTAGAGACAAAAATTATTAAGAAAACAATATTTACAGTTGATATTCCTAATCTTCAGAAACATTCTAATGAATTTAAATTAGAACTTACAAATCGGTTTCAAGTATTAGTAGATTTTGAACATGATTCAGGTTTGAATGAAATTAATATGAAATTAACTGATATATTTTTAAAAACTGTGACAAAAATAGCTTGTAGAAAAAAAGCAGCAATTGACCAATAAAATTTCTACTGAGACTAAATAATTTATGAAGAAAAGAAGGAATATGAAGATATACAAATACGATGCATTAAAAAGGATTGAATATCTTGAATTTTGTAAAAAGGTATGGAAAAGAGTTGAATATGATATAAGAAAGTATAACTATGAACTAGCAAGGAAAGTTGTAGAAGAGAATAAAATCTCAAAAGTGTAAAACAACATGTTGGTATTGATAGGAAATTTATATCTGTAATAAGGAAAAAAGATGGAATTATTACTAAAAAGAGAGATGACATCATGAAATGGGTAGAAGACTTTTATCAAGATTTATATAGTAATAAAGAACAAGCACCTCCTATATCTATTACATCTTCCAAATTGCCCAGAATTTTAAATGAAGAAGTGAGACATGCAATTCAATGTATGAAGAAAGAAAAGGATCCAGGTAATGATGGAATTATTATTGATATATTAAAAAAAGCAAGTGAAAAAATAGAATTTTTTTTAGCAAAGTTAAATACCAAATGTCTAAATGATAAAGATGTACCAGATGATTATAAGAATGGAGTATTAATATTAATATTTAAAAAATGTGATAAAGAAGAAATTAGAAATTACAGACCTATCAGCCTTTTATCAGTTTTATACAAAATGTTTACCAAGATAATTACAACTCCTCTACAGAGAACATTGGATTTCCATCAACCAAGAGAAAAAGAACAAGCTGGATTTAAAAGTCGTTTTAGTACAGTAGATCATATTCAGGTAATGAAAGAAATTATAGAAAAGACAAATTAATATGAATTGCCATTATGCTTTGGATTTGTAGATTATGAAATGGCATTTGATTCTATAAACATTTCTTCAGTAATCAAAGCATTGTATCATCAAGGTATAGATCCAGGTTATTGTTTTTTTTACCAAATATTTATAAAATGCAACAGCAACAATTGGATTACATAATGATACTAGGAAAGTGAACTTTGAGAAGGGTGAAAGACAGGGTGACTCCATATCTCCAAAACTTTTTACAGCAGTGCTGCAAAAAGTATTTTGTGGATTAAAATGGAAAACTAAAGGATTGAAATTAAATGGATATTATTTAAGTCATTTATATTTTGCAGATGATGTAGTCGTTTTTGCAAATTATGCTTCAGAGCTGCCGAAAATGTTGCAGGAGTTATCAGATGAAAATAGAAAAGTAGGACTAAAGATAAATATCAAAAAGACTAAAGTAATGTTTAATGGATTTTCTCAAAGTATAAAAATAAAGATTGATTATGATGAGTTAGAAAAATTAACAGTTACAAATACCTTGGTCATATTATTAATACAGATGAAACATAGTGTGGATAAAATTACTCATAAAATTAAACTTGGTTGGAGTGCTTTTGGTAGAAATAACTTGATACTAAAAGGATATATGCCTATGTGTTTGAAAGGGAAGGTTATTAATAAATATGTTTTACCCATTCTTATTTAAGAATCTGAGAGTTGGACACTTAATAGAATAGCAATACAGAGACTTCAGACCACTCAAAGAAATATGGAGAGATGCATGTTGGGAGTAACAAGAAGAGATTGAAAATGCAATATATGGGTAAGAGAACAAACAGGTGTTACTGACCACATTGAAAAAATTAACTGAAGTGGTGTTGGCTAGACATATCTTTAGAAAACGTGATAATAGATGGACAATTGAAATTTTAAACTGGATTCCAAGAGATTGTAAGAGACCCAGAAAGTGACCACATGTGAGATGCATGGATGAAATAAGAAAATGTGCAGGGGTGATATGGAGAAGAAAAGCTAAGGATTGATGAAGATAGATTAAACTTGGAGAGACTTTCATCCTGCAGTGGATTGATAATGATTGATGATGATGTTGATGATATCTATTTTTTTAAAACATTACCATATGGTTTCATTAATTAAACTTTATCACTGTTTTTGTTGTACATATTGTATTTTTTTACGTATACGTTCTCAAAACATTTTTGAAACATATGAATAAAGTCATCAGAGAAAGATAAATAATTCATAATATGTTTTGTGCAGAAACAACACTTCATGTGATAATGTTTAATATATATATATATATATATATATATATATATATATATATATATATATATATGTATACATGTCATATTTGATCTAGAAATAATATGATAATCTTTAGTCAAAAAAATTATTACTAATAATCAATGTATTTCTTTAATCATTAATATATTTACTTAATGAAGATAATATTAAAAATATAAATACAAAAACATTGATACTTTATTGAACAATTAATGCAGACATATATATAAAAGATTCCGATCTGATACAATTGAAGAGTGCTGCTTTGCATAAATTACATCATAGATGATTATTCATTATAGGTATTTTAAGAAACATCAGAAATTAAAATTTTAAGTTCATCTATAATACTCATATATATATATATATATTGTAAGAGATGGAAATTCCACCCTTTCATTTTGAAGTGCCAGTATAGTTTTAAAAAAATCTTAGTTTTACTTAAGGATTTGTAAATAGGTTGTTATTGTTATTGTTATTGTTTTATTGTTATTTTGTTCCTGTTTATTTATTTATTGTGATATGTGCTTTGTTTTATGATGATGACATTTTAATAGCAATGAATATATATATTTTTGCGAGTGTGTGTATAAAGAAATAATTATTAATAATAGCATTCACAGTGCTAATTATGATTATATTGTACATTTATTTGTTTATTTATTTTTTGAAAATTATAAAAGATGTAATAATATTATTCTGGTTGTTTATTTATTCATTTGATTTGTAAATTACAACATAAATTTTTCAATGTAATATATATGTATTTTTTTTATTGACATTATTTTTTGTTTTGTTATATAAAAAAAATATTTTAAAATCAATAAACAATAGTATTCAAGATTTTTCAATCTGCACATGAATTTATAACAATAGGCCAGAAGATTGCTATGGAAACCCAGAACACAATTGCTATTATTTAATAATTATAAAAAAACAGAAAAAAAAAAGAAGTCATAGCTTTATTTTTCTGAATTACAAATTATTTTTTGGATGTTAATCTAATAATCACTGGATCAAGATTTAACATTAAAATGGCTGGCTAATTACACTCTATTATCCAAGCCTTTTCGCTTGCTTAATTTATTTCACCATTAGAATCTAGTAGAATAGATAGCCTGAAATTAAACCTGCATTATAAATAGATTTTAGAAAATAGTTATTTATATATTTTGTTTTAACTTGAAATTTCTTTAATGATCCAAGTAATAGTTACCTTTTAATATTTATATAATTGAATATCAAGAAGATGACTGGAATCAATTGTTTTAACAACAGAAAATATATAAATCCATTAATAATATGTATACATATTTTACAATTATTTCAATCTATGGCTGGAATAGATCAAATAAAAGAAAAATGCCTGAAATAACTTATGAACTGGGAAGTGAAGAAACATTAAAAGAAATTAAATGGTAATTAAAATTTATCATTTTTGGTTTATATGTCCATTATTTTTTATAACATTTTAAAATATCTTTATAAAATATATATGATTGTAATATTTATAGCTAACTTATAAGTTTATTTTTAAATGTTTAAACTTAGTAACAGTAGGGAAAGTCAATTTCTAATATATATATATATATATATATATATATATATATATATATTTATTTATTTATTTATTTTTAAGAAATTGTATATCTTAAATTGAGCAAATATATTGTTAAATGCCAAAGTAAAATAATGATTGTAATAATATATATGTATAAATATATTTTTTCATATAATATTTGAATTCATTTTACATACATATATATAAAATAATAGATGTCATATATCAATTTAGATTGGAAAGCAATAAATTACATTTAATTTCATAGGAGTTATATAAATATATACATTTTTATTGAATCGTATTTACAAATTATATCATTATTTAATAATTATCTTAATTCCTCAATTATTTTAATTGTACTATTATTAGATGTATTTTGAAAGGATTGGATTAATTTATAGTATTAAATATGGAAGTGATATACATTAATATCCAACATTTGTATTTGAAAGTTGTCTTGATATATATATATATATATATATATATATATATATATATATATATATATATATATATATATATATATATATATGTAAAATACAATATCCGTTATAATATATTATATATATATAAAATGAATAAATAAATTTTAACAGTAAATACAATATTATACTTTAAATTCTTTTGTAGCACTTTCGATTACATAAGGGCTCAGATGAAATAATATTTTTATATATTGTGCTAGGTTTAATAAACCCTAAGTTAGTAAATTTATGGAATAAATTTTGAACTTTCCAGGCTAGGATATGCCTTATATTAATAAGAAAACTCAAGTAGTTGATGCTTTAATTTATTAAAAAGCTCAGGTAATCGATGTAGCTAATGAGTAAGGAATCCAAGTAGTTGATGTTTCTCATAAAAGACATGGTTTAAAATAAAGTGAATAAATCCTATAGCATATTGGGAAGAAGCTCTTGATATTGTCTTCTTTATCATTTTGTTTTGTTGATTCAACCTTAATGAGATACATCTGTAACCTAAATTGTTAATGTAACAAAATATCTACAAGTTATTTATTTATTTGTCTATTGATTTAATTTCATAACAGTTTATACAATTCCTATGTAAAATATAAACTGTAAGATATATGTATTGTCAGTAAATATTGTATTTGATTTATATTTAAAAATAGAACATTTGAAAAACAAAACAGTTTTATGTTTTCCATATATATATATATATTGTAACCGGATGTTTTCCATATATATATAATATATATATATATATATATATATATATTGTAACCGTCGGAAATTGTTTAATGCTGTTTTCCAATATAAATTAATCTGGTCTAGCTCAATCGGGTCGCCATTATATAATAAACCATCCCAAAGCACAAATAATCTCTCTTAAAGTTTAATTTACTTAAGTTAAATGTAAAATGAAGAAATAATGAGATCATCTGCTCCAAACATCAACAAATCCGCCACAATTACAATATAAATTATATAGAGCAGTGAAACCAACTACTATTGCCCTAAACAATAATATAGGATTAGGCTAACTACTTGATTGGCAATCTAATCAAAACCAAATCCCATTAATAACTAACATAGACTCCAACACATATATTTTTACTAGCCTGTTACTTTTTTTTTTTTTAGTAATTTAACTCTACTTTATTATTCAAAGATGCTGCCTTTATAAATTAATGGATAAGCTTCTAAGTACCTGTAATAGCACTTTACAAAACATTTGTTTGCATACAGACATTATTTAAATAACAAAACAAAATAATACTTGAACCCATATATGCCTATATCTATTTTAGCAAACGCTAAATAGAAAGATAAACACTCGTGTCAATAAGCGATATACAATTCTTTCTACTTCTATCTTTAATTAATAATTTTCTGTGGGTATCAACTGGTTTTATTATAATTTTATAATACTTTAAAAATTTATACACTCACTTAAATGTTTAAACAAATTAATAGACATCGATGATTTACCAATAAGCTACAAAATAATCCATAAATAACTTGTTTGAAAATTTTAAACAATTGAGTAAAAATTGATTGACAACAATTAAAACATATGATTATATTTGATATTTATATAAATTGAAATAATATTCAATTGAATCGGTCAATGAAGTTTATTCTCTTCATTTTATAAGAGTTTAAGAAAATATCCAAGACGAATTATTCTAAACCAAACGATAAAGTATAATCTATTTAGTTTTTTATGACGGAGTCAGACAAACATGAAATGATTGACCTTGTGATATTAACTAAGATAAATGATAATATGTATATATAACATTCGAATGCAACCATAAATATGAAATTTATATAGAAACAAAATAAAATACTAGTAAGCTAATCATACCTTATCTTATATTCCAATTTGCTCACCAAGCTGAGTTTGAATCCCGTTACCCAAATAGTTACGCCGTCTTACGCAATCCAAATAAGACAAAACAATTAAACCAGTCTTGATATTCAAATTAACTCAATTTATTAGATTATAAAAAAAAATTTGACAATATTAATGATAACATACATCCGAAATGACTTTATATTTTAGATTGGTTGACTAAATAAACTGATCATATTGCTATGTGTTTCTCTATATACGTGTTGCAATAACAATAACGACACACAAAAAAAAAATAAATGAATAACTGATGGGAAAGGTCCCTAGATATTTTACTAAAATAAAGTTTACATATAATCTATACCGAAATGTGGAATAGGAGGGTATCAAAATCTATTTGTTTATCAAAATAATTACGGATAAATGAATATGAAATAATGAATATTTTTGAGCCTTTCCAATCATTTTCATTTAATAACTTATACTACTTTTAGATAAAAAAAAAATCATATTTTACTACATATATAAAAAAATATAACACACGTACATTTTATATAACAAAAAAAAATCATACCATACATTTCTAAATCAGTCCGTTCACTATTTATTGGTCTATCGATTGACTTCAGTTATAGTGTATAGAAAGGTTTCTCCGTCAGAAATAGTAATCGTAAACCCTGCAATATTTCATTAAAAAGTTTCCTTTTTCCCCTTTTTTTTCTCTTTCCTCTTTTTCTCCTGAAGATGTGAGTGCACTTTGACTATTCCCATTATGAGGTGAAGTGATCCATTGGGTTCCTGTTCCGATGTTTATGCAAATCCATTTTTTTTTCTTTTTTTTTTTTTTTTATTCATAAAGCATCATGTTTTTTTTTTTTATTTCCTTCATAGGTTTCTTTTTTTTTTTTTATTCACATTGTTGCCGCCTTCCGAGACCCCCCTTCAACTGTCCGCTGAATGATTGAACGGACAGACAATTCCCTTATTTTTCCATGTTTTATAGTTTTACATCCAAAAATATTGAAAAAAGTTCATTTTTTTTTTTTTTTTTTTAAAGACACGGAAAATAGATCTGTCCTTTACTATTGCAAAATGATAAAGCTTGTGTCCTTTTATCTTCTGAAACGTCATTTTTATATGTTCTCTTTCTGACGTTGTTTTATCTTGGCGACCACACACGGTTATAGATAAGAAGATACGTGAAGATTAAATCCAAATTCGATTACAATTTTTTTTTTTTTTTTTAATATTATTTTACAAACCAAAATACAAAATTGATATAATAACCTTTTAAATTATTGATACACATCAATGATTTACACCCATCTATATTTTTCCCTTTAATAATAATATTTTTATAAAAAAATCTATAAATAAAATGTACACAACATATATGTAAACATTAAACTGTATGTAATAATGTTACTATGGTGTCTGCATTCATATATGAAAAGTATAAAATAATATCAATCCGTTTTAGTTAAATTTATATTATGCTGAATTGTTTACTATGTTTTTCTTTTCTTTTTTCTTTTTTTTTTTTTATATATATACCTGGATCATCAATTTGAACACTCACAACATCTCCCCTCCACAGAGAAAAAAAAAAAAATAACAACGACGCCTTTTTCCTTCCCTCTCTAAAATCATTAAACGTTTTAATCTCTGCACAGAGAAACATCTATCACTTCCATTTGCCTTGATTTTAATATCATCTGAAATGTTAGTAAAAAAAAATCTAAAATATCTTATTCTTATAGAAGAAATGTGGAATTCGTTCATTCCATTTATGCTTGACTAATTGGTTCACCTATACGTATATATATTTTCTTTTTTTTTTTTTTTTTTTTTTTTTACAATCAAATTATTACATCTTTATATTCCCATCTACAACTTTCTGGACAACAATGCTTTAAAATTAGAGTCAAACAAGAAAATCATTTAGTATTTGCTTCATACAAGCTAAATGTATTATGGAACAAAATTCATTTATAAGCCAAATATTATTAGTTACTTTCTAATAATCATATATTTTCATTGCATTTTTAAAATATATACATATTCACTATTTTGTTTTCTTAAAACTTAACAATAGCTTTTATTATTATTTTCTTTAGACATATCTGTAGTTCACTTCAGTGATACTACTATGGGCCTAAATTTTAAACATTCAATATTGTCATAAAGTGAGAATGTAACTTTAGTTATTTAATATCCCATATTTATTCAATTCCTGCCTTGGACATTGAAAATATCAACCTTTAAAGTCACTTTTCCTATAAAATAATCTAAACAAATGAAACTTAACTCATACAGTGAGCCGGAGATTCAAAACAACAGAGATATCCCACTTTTAAATCACTTCTAATACTAAAGTAAATCGATTAAATGTCAATTAAATCTAATTTTAATTTCTGGAGGATCTGACAACTACTTTACAAACCAATCTGTGCCCTACATTGATGCTAATCAGGGACATTTATGTTTGAATAGCTTTATTTTATACAGGTTAGGGAAACTACTAAACATTTCTCTTTAAAATTATAACTCATATTAACAGATAAATCCTGCCATCAAGGATTTCTTCCTACCTGCCAACGAATAATAATAAGTCTGGGACATCTATCGACTTCAGACTTCAATATAATCTTATATAGAGTTACGAGCCACAACACACATCTATAGTTCTGTCAACTTCCTCAAAGAAAAGACTTAACCATACAAATATTTACAATCTACAAATAGCACAGACATCAAAATCTTACACTCTACATCTCTAATGCATTAAATAACACATTCACCATCATCAGTCAATTCCACAAGGTTTAATTTTAACCAGTACTTGCATACTATACAATGAAAATTTTCAAAAGTACTTTGACTATAAATATTTCTCACTCTATCTCTTTTTTTTTTTTTCATATGTGTATCTACACTATTACTAATGACTTTTGGTCATAATAATAACTATCATAAGACATACTAATAAAGTTACTTTAGTGAATGTCTTCTTATTTAATTGGGTGGGGCTGCTGGTTTTAAGCTTCGGGCATTGAAGGTACCTTTTTCACCTTCTGGGGTTTCTATGAGAAATGCATTCTCCCCCACTTTTCTTTTTATTTGGAATGGTCCCTCATATACATTCAAAAACTTTTTGAATTTATAATTCTGCGGGTCACTGACTTGGGGAGTTCTTACAAATACAAAATCTCCTACTTTAAATCTACAAGGCTTATGAGAGGCTTGGGTAATTCTTTTTTGTCCCATCTCTCTCAAATTCTGGTTAGCCTTTGCTAAGTCATGATCATAATCTACCTTTTCTTCAGTTATAATAGGTAATGGTGTTTTAATTAATATGGGCTCTCTATATCCAAAATGCAAATACGTTGGGGTGTATTTAGTGGATTCATTCTGGGTTATATTTATATAGTGAATGACATCCTTTAATTTATTCACCCATGCACGATGGTTGCTTCCTAGGTATACCCTAAATAATCTACCCAGCTCACGCATAATTCTTTCACATGGGTTAGATTGAGGGTTCCTAATTGAACACAGAATATGTTTTATACCCTGCCGTTCAATCCAACCTTTCCACTCCTTAGATAGGAATGATGTAGCATGGTCTGTCAAGATAGCCTTGGGTTTCCCTATATTTACAAATTGTATTTCTTGCAAACATTTAATTACATTCTTGGAATTTGCCCTGGTCACCGGATATGCCCCTACAAATTTGGAGAAGACATCATAAGTGACCAAAACAAACTTAAACCTTTTATAAGATGGTAAAGGCCCATAGAAATCAATTGCCAAGAGATCATTGGGACGAGCAGGTATTATTGGTTGCAATGTCCCAGCATATGACTTGTTAGCATATTTAGATCTCAAACAGATCTCACAATATTTGAGCCTGTTCATTATGGATGCATACAATCCAGGCCAGTAGAACACTCTGCGCACAACATATTCTACCTTTCTGGGTCCGTAGTGCCCATAAAGACAATGCACATAATATATCAATTGATTTCTAATACATGATGGTATCACAACTCTCCATGACTGTTCATGGTCCTCCTTTACCTTATAATACAACAGACCTTCACTCATCTTATATCTAAAAATTACTTTATTCTTGATTATTCTTTTTAAGGCCATTGATTCAATCCCTGCATCCAAGTACTGAATAATAGCACTTAACTTTGGATCACCAGATTGTAAAAATTTTAAGTTCTTTAAATCATTTTCAACTGATTCATCAACTACCAGAGAGATTACAGTGATGAAAGCATGATCGAGATTTAAGTGACAAGTGTCTATCTTGACAGAATTCCTACTTAGAATATCTGCTACTATATTGTCTTTTCCTTTACAATACTGAACCTTATAATTAAATTGTTGAAGGTAGAGACTCCACCTAACTAGCCTTTCACTATTTAGATAGCTTCGATTGATAAACTCTAAACTCTTGTGATCTGTAATAACAACTATTTCAGATCCAAGCAGATACTGTCGAAGCTTTTGAAACGCCCATACAACAGCCAAGGCTTCCTTTTCTGTGGTGGTATAATGTAATTCTGCACCTTTCAACAATCTACTCAAGAAATATAAGACACGGGGCTTCTTTTCATGGTCCAGCTGGAATAAAACTACTCCTAGACCATACCCACTACTGTCAGTTTGTACATAAAATATTTCTTGGAAATTAGGGTAATATAAGACTACAGTATTTAGAAAATTTGATTTTATTTTTTTAAATTCTATAGAGTGGTTCTCAGTCCATTTCCATTTCACATCTTTCCTTAATAAATTCAATATATGAACAGTGTCATATGCAAAATTTTCATAAAATCTATGATAGAAATTGCAGACACCAAGGAAAGAACGTAGTTGCTTTCTATTCTCTGGAATAGGAAAATTCTGAATAGACTGTATTTTCTCTGGATGCGGTTTTATTCCCTCATATCCTACAATATGTCCTAAAAATTGTATCTCCTTAACAGCTATTCTACTCTTTTTTAAATTTATTTTAATATGTTTCTCTCCACACTCTCTCAGAAACATATTAAGATGATCAAAATGCTCTGACATGTTTTCAGAGGCAATTACAACATCATCTACATACATAGTAATGATGCTCTTTACTTCATCAGACAATACTTTGTCTAAACATCTGAGGAGTCCAGCTCCACTATTTATAAGCCCAAAAGGCATTCTTTTAAACATATATGAGTAGCCCTCATATTTAAATGCAGTGTATTGCTGATCTTCATCATGCAAATATACCTGCCAATAACTAGCTGTTAAGTCGACTGTGGAAAAGACCTTTTTGTCCTTAAATTTAATGAGCAATTCCTGCACAGTAGGAGGAACATCACGTTCTGGAACCGTTAATTGATTCAAGAACCTCGCATCCAAGCAAATACGTATGGACCCGTTCTTTTTGCGAACGACCACTAATGGACTGTTATAGGCTGATGGACTTTTCTTAATAATTTTCCACTCAACCATTTGATCAATTTGTTTTCTTACTTCCTCTTTATATTGGTGAGGGATAGGATAGCTTTTACATTGGAAAGGGCTATAGTCCCTCAAGCGTATCCGATGCACATATCCCTTTATCACATCAGGCTTTTTAGAAAACACATCCTTATATCTACATAGTATCTGAAAAAACCTTTGCTTATAATTGTCATCTAACTCAGATGATTCATTGACCTTTGCATATAAATCTGACTTTGTAGAATTATCTTGGATGGTTAGTATATTTACACTCTTAATGGGTATTGACCTCTCAAAACTATGCTTTTCCCCTTTTATAATTATTTCCTGATTTGCATAATCGATAATACATCCAAACCGATTCATGAAGTCGGATCCTATTATGACCTCATGAATAAGTCCAGACATAATCAAAAAGATTTGTTCTACTGTAATTGAATCAATTTTCACATTCAGCCATACTTGCTGAGTAAATAATTTTGCCTTTCGACCATTTGCCAATATAACCTGTGTCTGTCTCAATGGCAACATAGGGATTTCAGAATCGATTTCAGCAATCTTATTATAAAATTTTTCAGAGATAAGGGAAATTTGACTCCCTGAATCAAGTAAAGCCCTTACTGATGTACCTTGAATAACTATAACAATTTCTGGACAATAATTAAGGATATAACTTTCCAAATCCCTATCATAATCATTATCTTCTGTTTCAAAATTTATTGATTCCAAATAACTAAAAATATCATGGCTCCCCAAATTCACTATACTATGAGGCTCCCGCAGTGAGGAACATTCCAACGAGGCCATATTTAATTTAAAGGATTAGTCTTAGGCCTAGCCCCTAGCATTTTCACAGGTGTGTTCTGTGATATGCTGACAGGATAACTTCCTGCTGCACATGCACCCTTTTCTGCTCTATCATAACCTTTGGGATTGGTCCTGTTTGTATTTACTGGTGCTAAAGATTTGGCATATTTAGTGCCTCTATAATACCTATCATTTCTATTATCTAAGGTCCTTCTATTTCTATAATATTTAATGGGAGAAACATTGTAAGTAGGATCATTTCTGTGGTGTTTATGACCACTTCCTGTAGGTGCTTCACTTGCCTCAAGTGATCCAAGTATATCGGACACCTCTTCAACAGTATGCCTATCGGCAGCAATCAGAGTTTGCTCAATATGGCGTGGCAGGTTTCTCCTAATGATACGAATTATTTGGTTTTCCGACAACGGATATGCGGTCAGCATTTTCAATTTTGCTGTCTGCATCCGGAAAAATTGAGTCAAGCTACCCTTGCTAACACTATATTTATCTTGGCTAATCTGGTGCCTAATATTGTCCTGTTTATCTTCCCCCCAAAAACCATTCAACAATATATATTTAAAATCCCCATATGTTTCGGGCTTATTAAACAAGGACTTCCACCAATGTTTGGCAGATGCACTCAAATGATTACTAGCCACTGACAATTTTTCCATTTCACTTAATCTACTTAATGAGAATAGCTCTTCCAGTGCGCTTAGATACTCTATAGGGTTTTCATCATAATCACCCTTGAAGACTTTGAGCTGAATAAACCTTGCTATGTTTCCATCTATCTTTTCTCTCTTAACTTCTTCTGGGCTATGTATTAATTTATTATTTTCATCCCCATACATTGATAGTATATCATGATCACTTCTATTTAACTTATTTTCTGTGGTCAAATATTGATATGGTTTATCCATTAGACTATCATTACCCTTTACCATAGTATCTTTTATTCCTACTATTTTATCTTCCAACATTATAGATATCCTATGATTGAGATTTATTTCCTGTTCCTCCAAATGCCTGCTTATTTCTTGTTTTAGTATCTTGCTATTATCTTTCATTTCATTATAAACCTCATCTTGATTTTTAGCATACTTTTCTAACTGTTGCAATGATGATTGGTGACTATCTAGTCTATCCTTTAAATCGTCTAACTCTCTTGCCTTCCCTTGCTCAATATTGCTTAACTCTTCTTGGACACCTAGTAGACTATTCTGCGATTCTGTACACACTTTCTGTAATTTCTTTATTTCATTATCAGCCTTATTATGTTTCTTACACACCTCTTTATATTCAACTTTCATCTGGCTTTGAAGATCCTTAACTTCTAGCTTAAGATTGTTTACTTCTACTTTTGAAGCCTCTTGACCATCCTTGTAAGCTTTCTCAAATTTTGTGTACTTTTTCTCTAATTCTTTGTGCCCAACTTTACAATTTTTGACTTCCTCATTCAAGTTTTCAAATCTATTTTCTAATCTTCCTTGTGATTTATTTAACTGGTCCCTTAACTCATCAAATCTGCTATCACATTTACTATCAGATTTTTTTAACTGAGCATCTAAGTCATATTTAAATTCCTCAAACTTTGCATTAGTAGCATTTAGCTCTATTTTGCATAAGCCAATTGTAATATTTACCTCCTCTCTAAATTCTTTATTTTCTTTAATCATATCACCCAGTTTATTACTCATGTCTTCTCTTAACATTTGATTATCTCTGCTCATATCACTAAATTTATCATTTATCTCTTAACTTATTATTATCTCTTTCATATCACTAAATTTATATCCTTCAAATTTATTATTCATATCACTTTTCATATCATTCATATTTTCCATTAATTCTTTTAGAATTGGATACAAATCTCCTTCAGGTTTTGATAATTTTTCTTTCTTATGGCTTTCCATTTTTATTTTCTATTTCTGTCAAATATAATATCTCTATTTTAAATAAATTGCGAAATACTTTACTTTTATTTATTCTTACATAAAACATATCTATCCGTTCAATCCTGCGGCTGCGAACAAAATCCCCAAAGAACGACAACAACAAATATTTTAATATCTTATTTAAACCCACGATATAATATAATCAACTATATAACTCCACCAATGCATATAAAAATAATACCATGTTTTAGCATCTATATGAGACTCAAACTTGGGTCTTTAATTGGTCATTTCGGCCCGAGTTGGCGCGCCATTTTGTAACCGTCGGAAATTGTTTAATGCTGTTTTCCAATATAAATTAATCTGGTCTAGCTCAATCGGGTCGCCATTATATAATAAACCATCCCAAAGCACAAATAATCTCTCTTAAAGTTTAATTTACTTAAGTTAAATGTAAAATGAAGAAATAATGAGATCATCTGCTCCAGACATCAACAAATCCGCCACAATTACAATATAAATTATATAGAGCAGTGAAACCAACTACTATTGCCCTAAACAATAATATAGGATTAGGCTAACTACTTGATTGGCAATCTAATCAAAACCAAATCCCATTAATAACTAACATAGACTCCAACACATATATTTTTACTAGCCTGTTACTTTTTTTTTTTTTTTTATAGTAATTTAACTCTACTTTATTATTCAAAGATGCTGCCTTTATAAATTAATGGATAAGCTTCTAAGTACCTGTAATAGCACTTTACAAAACATTTGTTTGCATACAGACATTATTTAAATAACAAAACAAAATAATACTTGAACCCATATATGCCTATATCTATTTTAGCAAACGCTAAATAGAAAGATAAACACTCGTGTCAATAAGCGATATACAATTCTTTCTACTTCTATCTTTAATTAATAATTTTCTGTGGGTATCAACTGGTTTTATTATAATTTTATAATACTTTAAAAATTTATACACTCACTTAAATGTTTAAACAAATTAATAGACATCGATGATTTACCAATAAGCTACAAAATAATCCATAAATAACTTGTTTGAAAATTTTAAACAATTGAGTAAAAATTGATTGACAACAATTAAAACATATGATTATATTTGATATTTATATAAATTGAAATAATATTCAATTGAATCGGTCAATGAAGTTTATTCTCTTCATTTTATAAGAGTTTAAGAAAATATCCAAGACGAATTATTCTAAACCAAACGATAAAGTATAATCTATTTAGTTTTTTATGACGGAGTCAGACAAACATGAAATGATTGACCTTGTGATATTAACTAAGATAAATGATAATATGTATATATAACATTCGAATGCAACCATAAATATGAAATTTATATAGAAACAAAATAAAATACTAGTAAGCTAATCATACCTTATCTTATATTCCAATTTGCTCACCAAGCTGAGTTTGAATCCCGTTACCCAAATAGTTACGCCGTCTTACGCAATCCAAATAAGACAAAACAATTAAACCAGTCTTGATATTCAAATTAACTCAATTTATTAGATTATAGAAAAAAAAAATTGACAATATTAATGATAACATACATCCGAAATGACTTTATATTTTAGATTGGTTGACTAAATAAACTGATCATATTGCTATGTGTTTCTCTATATACGTGTTGCAATAACAATAACGACACACAAAAAAAAAATAAATGAATAACTGATGGGAAAGGTCCCTAGATATTTTACTAAAATAAAGTTTACATATAATCTATACCGAAATGTGGAATAGGAGGGTATCAAAATCTATTTGTTTATCAAAATAATTACGGATAAATGAATATGAAATAATGAATATTTTTGAGCCTTTCCAATCATTTTCATTTAATAACTTATACTACTTTTAGATAAAAAAAAATCATATTTTACTACATATATAAAAAAAATATAACACACGTACATTTTATATAACAAAAAAAAAATCATACCATACATTTCTAAATCAGTCCGTTCACTATTTATTGGTCTATCGATTGACTTCAGTTATAGTGTATAGAAAGGTTTCTCCGTCAGAAATAGTAATCGTAAACCCTGCAATATTTCATTAAAAAGTTTCCTTTTTCCCCTTTTTTTTCTCTTTCCTCTTTTTCTCCTGAAGATGTGAGTGCACTTTGACTATTCCCATTATGAGGTGAAGTGATCCATTGGGTTCCTGTTCCGATGTTTATGCAAATCCATTTTTTTTTCCTTTTTTTTTTTTTTTTTTATTCATAAAGCATCATGTTTTTTTTTTTTTTTATTTCCTTCATAGGTTTCTTTTTTTTTTTTATTAACATTGTTGCCGCCTTCCGAGACCCCCCTTCAACTGTCCGCTGAATGATTGAACGGACAGACAATTCCCTTATTTTTCCATGTTTTATAGTTTTACATCCAAAAATATTGAAAAAAGTTCATTTTTTTTTTTTTTTTTTTTTAAAGACACGGAAAATAGATCTGTCCTTTACTATTGCAAAATGATAAAGCTTGTGTCCTTTTATCTTCTGAAACGTCATTTTTATATGTTCTCTTTCTGACGTTGTTTTATCTTGGCGACCACACACGGTTATAGATAAGAAGATACGTGAAGATTAAATCCAAATTCGATTACAATTTTTTTTTTTTTTAATATTATTTTACAAACCAAAATACAAAATTGATATAATAACCTTTTAAATTATTGATACACATCAATGATTTACACCCATCTATATTTTTCCCTTTAATAATAATATTTTTATAAAAAAAAATCTATAAATAAAATGTACACAACATATATGTAAACATTAAACTGTATGTAATAATGTTACTATGGTGTCTGCATTCATATATGAAAAGTATAAAATAATATCAATCCGTTTTAGTTAAATTTATATTATGCTGAATTGTTTACTATGTTTTTCTTTTCTTTTTTCTTTTTTTTTTTTTTTTTATATATACCTGGATCATCAATTTGAACACTCACAATATATATATATATATATATATATATATATAATATATATATATATATATATATATATATATATATATATATATATATATATGCTATTATAAAATATAAAGTCACAATCTTGGAATAAAGCTTCTATCATTTGGTTTAAATAAAAGAACGACTTTGAGTTTTTATTTGAAATTTATTAATATTTTTTTCTTTGTTTAGTACATCAGTTATTAATTTTTTTCACAAGCCAGTGGGGGAAATATTAAATTACATGCAATATTACTTATGAATATATATTTTGGATTCAATAAAATTCCCTTTGTTCCAATTTATATTTAGTAACTCATTAAATTGTTAGTTAAGTTAACCCTGAAAATTAATCAATTTAAATGCCTTAATCAATGCTCTGTACTATTTAGGTTTATTTTGTATAGCTAGCCACAGTAACAGTATAAATAATGATTAGAATACGTTCAGTAATGAGTAATATATTTTATAGTACATGTCATTTATTATCTGTAAATTTATAAATTAGTAATTTGTTCAAATCAAGTTAGACATTATAACCTGATTTATTGTAACTCATACTCAATGCCTAGAATTAGTATATTCTATTGTATTCATTTTAGGGCAATTTTTTTTTCTTGACATGGATATGGCATGTTATTATGTATACTATTACATTTATTATATGTATCATATTTATATTAAGGATGGGAGTTATGTTGTTTCATCATATGATGCCATTATATATATATATATATATATATATATATATATATATGTATGTATATGTACAATATATATATATATATTTATATATATTGTGTAATGGGCACATATGACGTTACATTATTTTTTTTATTAGTAAACTTTAAAAAAAATAAAAGTTCACAAATAAAACTTCTTTTTTAAGAATTAAAAATTGAAAATTAAAATCCTATACTAAACCAATATATATATATATATAAAATCGCACAGATGTGAAAAAAAATATTAAAAAAAGAAACTTTATTAAAAATAGAAAAAATATTTTAAAAGCAAAAACTTAAAAAGATTTAAAGATAAAAATATATCTAAGTTTGTACAAAACAAATTAATTAATGTTATTGAAAAAATGGAAATGATTATTTTAATTAGTCCAAGTGAACTAGCCCTTGGGCATTTAAATGTATAAGCAACAGTCAGATAGAAAAACAATAGAAACTAATGGCCAATGAAAGAGATCCATTGGGGAATCAAACCTCAATGGAAGGATCATCATCATTGATGACTTAATGACCATTGGATCCTAAAGTTACATATATAAAAAAAAGTTTGATAATAAAATTTTTAGTGAGTGAGGAAAATTTAAGAGAAGACAGATGTGTAAAGTCAGAGAGTTGGAGATGAAGGGATTGAAAGATGCACTTTCAATTCCTTCAGTTGTTATAAAAAAAGGAAAATGAAACATCACTTTTCCTATATTGAGGACCACAGGATCATCGAGGGATTTTAATGTTGGATTCCAAATGGCAAGCAATGGATAACTAATGAACATTTCTAAAACCGTAAGCATGTTATGAACTTAAATGAATATTAATTTGAAAACACTAAGAACTTTAAAATATAAACTTCCCTAGTATTTGAAAAAAAATAGAAATATAATCCTATCTGACCAAACTAAATTTTTTATTAATTCCTTTTATTGATGTATTTCTTTTTTTTAATCATTTCCATTTATTTATTTATTTATTTATTTATTGGTTCTTTTAAGTTTTATTTATGATTTTTGTTTTTCGCTAATTTAATATTATATAAATGTTAAACTTAAGTCGGGCGTGAATGGCTATATAGATTTGTAAAGTTATATTAGGGGAGGGTAATCTTAGGTTATTTGTTTTATAGTTAAATTAGGTCAATGGATTGGATATATTGGTGTAATTAGTAGATGTAGTACAAGATTTGCTATGGGCAAAATCACTTTATACGCCACACATTTCCTTTTTTGCCTATGGAATGCGATCGTAAGTCGGCAAAATGTCCACAGACCTTTCCTATGGAGTTTTTTTTTATTGCTCTTCTCATTAGATAGATGTAGTATTCCTATCTGACGAGAGGCAATTTCTTCTCTTAACCTTTTGTGCTGCTGTATTCGTGTTACATTGAATGCATCGATATATCAGATGGATTAACGTTGGTTTAACTGCAAACTTTTGGCCTAAGGTTAAATAAGAATAGAATATTTTCTTTTCAAATGCAAATCTATGTAGTCTATTCATACTCAACACTCTAAATAAAAATGCATTAAATTTAAGTTGGGTATGGACAATGCACGAATTCGTTAGCAGTTAATTATGTGTGGTTTTCATATTCGGTTAGAATATATAAGTCATCGATGTCAATGCGACATCTTAAGATGAATGCCATTGGGTTTCTTGTATTCCCTCTGCAATTGACATTATCAATGACTTTGTATTTTAATCGGTTATGTTTATTTTGAAATGTTTTTAACCATGGAAACTATGCAGCCGATCTATACTCAACATTATAAAACAAACTTTTATAAATACATCTGTGCAAACTTATAAAAATTAAAATCTAAAATAAAATTTAAAAATGTAGTTAAATGCTAAAGTAAACATACTAAAATAATAATGCTAAATTATATATATATATATATATATATATATATATGTATATATGTGTGTGTGTGTGTGTGTGCGTAAATAAATGTTTGTGTGTATAATTACTGGCAGTGGCTTATTTTATTCTTTTTTATATATTCTTAGATAAGAATTATTTATAAATTTAAATCTCTGCTATTCCACTGATCTAGTGACAATGGGCTAACAACCAGAATCAAAATATATAAAATATTTTTTTTTACTTACGTATCTGCCTACTATATAAATTTTCTACATTCAAATGCATAGTGGCGCCCTATAGTGCAGATTACATTAAGTCTCTTATTCTCCAGATCGTTATAATATATATATATATTGTGCCATATATACGATCTCTTTTATAGTCAAAATATACATTATATTTTTTTTTACTCTTTTAAAATTCCTGATTAATAAAATAATTGACAATATCTTTACAACCTCCATGTAATTCAATCTCTACATTATTAACCCTACACCTTACTATACAATAAAGGCACAGTTTACTGGCTAAAAAAGTAAGAATAAGAAATTCTAATGATCTAATGTAATTTGCATCTAGTAGAAGAAATTGTAATATTTATGTAATAAGGTCATTTTAAAAGACCATTTAAACCTTCAGCAGAAATAATCCTTTTATAATGGAAGTCAAAATGACAGTTTATACTTTAAAATAAAAGCAGTAATTTAAAGTTATCACTTAAGAAGTTCACTATACATATATAAGCACTTAAGAAAAATAACAGATATTGTTCATCTATGTGTATATATGTAACCATGTGGGCATGTGTGCCTGTAAATAATATTTTAAAAGATTTTTTAACCTAATAATGATTATTTATTAAATTCACTCCTAAAATAATAATCTCATGGGAAAATTAGAACTAAGGACTGTGAGATTACATATATCACCTGGCAACAAAATCGCTTGAAAAACCAACTAGAATTTGCTGAAAGAAAAGTTTTGCTCATTGTTCTTTTATATAAAATTTACTATTTTAAATATGCAAAAAACATTTCTACCTCCAAAGAAAATTTCATTAATGTAAAATTGTTATATAACAATGAATGCTAAAATATGAATTCATTTAAAAGTACAAATGTAAAAAAGCTTAGAGATCAAGTGCTGAGAGAATAACTCACATTTACTTCTAATTATGAAATCTAAATGTAAATCATGACCTAATATTCAAAAAGAAATGTTTTTTATTGTAACAAAAGTTTCAGGTATACTTAGTCAAATTCAGCAGTCTTTAAATATACATGTATGTTTTTTTTTAAATGAAATGTTAAAACTTCATATATGGAACGATGACAAAATTACTTTGGAAATAACAATAAGATTATCGATGAAATAATTATTTCAAAGAGAAATTGAAACATCAAACAATAACTGCTGAAATATTTAATACCAAACTTAAAGTGTGTGCGCAATGGGATTATATGTATATACAAAATAGAATTGAAATAGATTAATTTGTTATTCACGCAAATCTTAACACTTTGGGGTTATTTCATACTGCAATGGAATATACATATATATATATTAGGAATATATATGACTACAAAAGCAAATAAATCTTCCTGAAGAAGATATTAAATAGTTAATGCATTTATCCTAGAATTATAGAATGTTGAATTAAGGAAAGTCAATCACTAAATATTAATAAAAGTATAGATAATAAAACCAAGAAATAACTGTCAATAACTATTAGACCTTAAATATTTCAATAGTCCAGGACAAAGTAAAATACTGTATACTGGATTTTTTTAAAATACTCAAGCAAGCATAGATGATGTGTTTTATCACTTCATCATCCTGAACTTTTCTCCAATATTTTATTTAAATCTAGTAAATGGTTGATATATATATATATATATATATATATATATATATATATATATATATATATATATATATATGCGTGTGTGTGTTATAGTTAAAAATTAGTTTTTTTTAGGGATATATCTCCATGAATAGATGGAAAAGATTTGATTCTTAGTTGAGTTACCATTAGACTAATTTTACATTCTAATAAACTTATTTAGGTTTCTTATGTTTTAAACTTGAGTAAGTCAGAAATTATATGAACTTCCAATATCAGATAAATGAGAATAATTGTAGGTTTTTCTTCAACTTCAAATTTGCTATTCATCTAACAATATAAGTGGTTTCATGTATTACATACACAGAACACTTTATTACTTAATGTTCAACCAGGATTATTTATTAAATATATTACAAATGAATGTAAATAAATTATTTTGTTATTACTAAGTCAGGTAATTATTTTTATTCCTTGTTGAATATGATACCTGAATTAACAGTGATGGGTAAGCATATAATTTAGGTAACTACATTTTATTCATTTAGATCAAATAAGGATTAGGGTATTAATTTATAAAGTTTTATTCCACATAGGTATTAGAACTATCATCCATGTGATTTAATATAGCTTTTAGATTCATAATAGTGTAAAATTGTATGAGGTGAGAAATCAAATTAATAAAAAGCTAATAAATTTATTGCACATAATATAAATATAACCTGTTTTGTATTCAGTAAAGTCTCTATTCTCAGGCGCCCTATATACTTTTGACTGCAATCATGCCATTACAGCTGCCTGAATAAGAATAATGACACACACCTAAGATTAACCTAATCCAAACAAATAAAAAAGAGGGGAAAAAATTTGAGCACCCATTTTTTTTTTTTTAATCTTTGAATATCATGGTTTAGGCTAGTTTGAAGAGTTAGTACTATCAACCAAGTGGCTGGTACTTATACCTACATCTTATTATAATCCCTTTCCTTACTCATGTTAGTTTCTTTTACCATCTAATATTCAATGCTCATTAGATATAAAAGTCAATCATGATTTTTAAGTCTTCTAAACCAGAGGCAGTGATATCTGACACTTATATGTATTTTTAAAAAAATATGTATCCTTTAATGCAATAAAATCCTGCTTTTTGTTTATCATCATTATCTCAATTTCCTTTGACTTTTGTTAAAAAATTAAGTTTATTCTATCTTAATCTAAAGAACACTAAATATAAACCTCCACTTGATTTGCTTATGCTTCTTAAGCAAGAATGTAGGTAGATTGAACTCATGTTCTTTGATGTCTTTACATTTAAAAAAATAAAAAAGCATTAGCTTATCTGCAATTGATCCAAAGATTTTGTCCCTTAGTTACAGACCAAAAAATTTACACCTTTTTGTTAATGTCAAACATACTAATTTTATTGATTGTTGAAGAAGATATGTTACCTCTTGTCTTTTTTTCACTTTAAATCTCATCTGGAAAATTTTAATATAAAAAGCTCTCTTTTTGTTTATTTGTTACCACTGAAAAAAATCTTGTGAATATAATATATGAGATTTCCATTAATCTAGACTTAACTCCAGAAAATACACATTCAGGAATATATACTATTTCAAAATTTGTACTCTCATCATATTTATTTGCTATCCCATATTTAACATATTCTTTCATTTCAAAATAAATTTGTATTATAGATTAATTGCACTTAGTGTCTATGAATTTATTTCATAAGGAAGATATTTTTTTCATACCAACAAAATAATTTGAGACTAATGTTAAGGGATTTCTAATTTTAAAAGCCATTTTCATTTTTCTATTTTATGGTTTGAATTTGCTAATATTAAATGTTTCACTTTTGAAGCATTAATATTATTTGAGGGACTAATAGTATTTAAAAGAGGGTAGTGTCTATTACTATTCAATTAGGCATTATGGTTATTTTGACTCATTATTATTGACAAACGTTTTCTAACTTTTACTCACATATTGGTGAACTTTTTACTGAATAGGAAAATGCATATATCTTTGAATGAAAAAATTATATCAGATTTAGTTTTTCAAAATTCTATCTCACAAGATTGTCTCATTATTTTTTTTACTTTTTATCACTTATATAAACTCTCTCTTTCTTGAAATAAAAGGGAAAATATCTGGATGAATATATATTTTATTAACCAGTTAATCAACTATACTTCCTATGTGGATAATTTGACTTGATTTCTTTCACCTATTTTATATATCTGGATATATTTACTAAATTTAAATCAAATATATTAATTTATGATGCTATGTTGATATCTTAGATTAAACATTTATTATTTCTTTTAATATTAAACAAAAAAAATTTTAAACAGCAATGTCTTCAGCTTATGTATGGCATTTTAATTTGATCATAATATTGAACCAAATGATTTATTAATTTTATTTAAGATTGAAAAGAATTTAAACTTCCTAAAGTGAATATATTCTTTTGCTAGTATTTTTATAGAATCATATTGTTCCAGACAGATCAATCTCATCCTTTAGTAGCACCAAATAATACTTAATGAAAGTAATATAGAATGTAATATGTGGTGTGCTTTTGCATTACTAACTATATCATATTTCCTAAGTATTTGATGACATGAGAGATTTATGTTTTATAATTCTGAAAAAAAAATCATACTGTAAATTTTTTTGATTAATTAGTACTTTGGATCTATAACACTAACACTTTATCTTTCACATTATAAAAGTATATTAAAAATCCCACTTACTTTTGGAATTAATTACATTGTGAATCATATTAACCACTTACCATTTATTTAGACTATATATATCTCAATACTTATTCCAGGTGGAGGGATCTCTGCTGTATTTAAAAATTTAGGTTTTAATGTTTATTTACTAGGTAGATCATATGATTTGTATATAATTATTAATAACAAATCAAACTATCCTCACAATCAATATTAATAAATAAAACTATATAAAGCATTAGAATTTATTCTACTTTTTAATCCTTTCCTTTTTTATAACTCTTATTAATGCATTTCTCTTATTTAGATTATTTTAATATCTTACTCTGTTATTCTACCTGATCTAAATACAAACATAAAATTATACTGTATATATAGAATGAAGCCTACTACACCAAAAATTTCTACTATTAACAAATTATACAATGAACACTTTCCTCATTGAATTCAGATTTGTATAGTGAAAGCAAATTATATCATAAATATATCTTTGTCGTGTTTTGTAAGGCTTAAATTACCAATTTAATTCGCATACCTGTTAATTTATAACTTATGTAAATACACTATAACTGTTAAAAGTAGAAATTAACAGATAAGTGAATAAAATTGGTAACTTAAGTCTTACAAAACATGACAAAAATGTCTTCTTTATATCATTACTTTCATTAAACAAATCTATAATTTATTACTGTTCTATGGCATACATAATAATTTTATATCATAAGACTTTTTTAAGTTAGAAAATCAATTAACATTGTCACCATGAAAAATAAATTCCAAATATAAAGTTGTAAAACTATCAGTGAATAAAGTCGTCAATGATTGATGAAAGATGCACATGTGCAAAACATTTCAGAAATTTTCTATAAAGTAGAGTTAAAATGCTGTTTAACATTGTTAAAGAAATTTCAACCAAAAAAGTATGCTTTTTATTATTATTAGTTTGGTTTTACTTTTAAGAGATTGGTTTTTACTTTCATTATAAGACAGGCAGTAGAATTAGAATGTAGCATCAAAAAGAAATCATTATGGAAATACTAATCATTACTATAAGTTTCTATAGCACTTTTAGAAAATTAATTAATGCTGTAAACAATTTTAAGCCAGAAAATGAATGTAATATGTTTTTTGTTTTTTTTTTGTAAAAAAATGTTTTTCTTTTAGAATAATAAAGCTTCATTTTAATTTTCACTATGAAGGAGAAAATATAGTTAGAACATGAAACTATAGAACTGTAAATAATTGAAACTCTTATGATGAAAACGATTGCCAAATATAGAATGCATGTGTATAAGATATTTCAAAACCTTTCTAAAAAGTTGAGCTAGAAAGCTGATTAATATTACCAAAAAAATTTCCCAGTGAGAAAGCAGAGATATAGTGACTTTTATTAGTGTTAGTTTGATTTTACTTTTAGATGATTGATTTTTATTATGAGACAGAATACATAGTATGTAGTGTAAAAAAATATTTTCCAAGCAAGAAAGCAAAAATCTTCAAATAATATGATTAAGTAAAACATTCTGTGAATTCTATTATTTGTATTTTTGATTTATGCTTTTCGAAAGGTTGAGTTTTCACTAAAATCAAATTGTACATTATATAGAGAAATTATTTTTTCCTATACAGTATACATTTATATATTTTTATTTTGAATTAGATTTTTCCTACTTAAATGAATGTTTTGGAGGATTTGCTCTAGGTTGTGGGTATGAAATGAATATACTTTTAAATATCTGCCTTTTAATTCCTGGAGTACACCTATTCAATGATAAAATGAATGACTTTCTGTAATCCAATAGTTTGGTGTAATAGACTCTAATGCAAATCTGTTATACATTATTCATATTATACATATTTGAAAGACAAAATGATGCACTATGATATATTACTTTACCAACCCACATAAACATATACATATATTGATTGGATGTATATTATATTGACTGTGTACAAATAATATTTAAATATTATTACACATTACAATAATTGTCAGATATGAATGAAAACTATCCATCTTATAAAACTAAAAGAAATAAACTTAATATATATTGGCAGAATTTAAATTTGGTATTAATCCAGTTTACTTTTAATAGTCTTTGCTTGGACTATCCATGCTTTTCACAGTTTTTCTCTAAAATATATTTAAAAAACACATACACTGAGATGATAATTAATGGTTTAGTATTACATTAAATGGATGCTGATTGTTTTTTCATTAGTATAATGGATTTACAGTGAAAAAATTTTCAGGAGATATTTGGATTGGTCCTCTAGTTCTTTATTTTATTCATTGACATCTTTCAGCAATTAACTGTTAAGAGATAAAATTCCATACATTGACAGTAACTGTTAATTTTGACTGAATGAGAGAGTCTCTGACAACATTCTAAATGAACTTCTCTATTAGAGTCTCTAATAATTTCATTGTTTTCTTCCTTTATATATCAATTTTAGCATTATTATTTTTATTAAAAAACAATCAAATAAAAATAAAACAAATATGATTAGCTATATTTGCCAACTAACAACATATTGTTTTTATACATCTCAATCCTTTAAATATAACTTGTTTGCCATTTTATGTAGATATATCTACACAATCTTACAAATTAATTAATACTAATAATCTTTTAATTATTACTTGTTTTTTTTTGTTTATCTACCTTGAATAACAAGATAATCTTATAATGTATTTAACAACCATGTCTTAATGAGCCATCTTATCTTATTTCTTTTGTTATTTTTTCTCAAATAATAGCAAATCATAATCTCAATTTGATTTCTTTTAAGAAGCTATCTATTTCATTTACAAAAGTAATTATGATTGTATCTTATTGTTATTATTACTATCATTATTTATTTATATTATTTCTCTGTCCATATGTATCATTTAGTCATATCATCTCAATAAATATATAAATAATTCGAAAAAAGTAAGAAAAAATAAATATATATATATATATTAGTATTATATGTGTGTGTGAATATGGTCAGTGTGCAATGTGTAAAAATAAATAAATAGTTACATAAGATTATCACAATCTATTAAAAATTATAAATCATTTTAAACTTAAAAATCATATCTTCTGAAAGATTTGATTTGTTTGTGAAATGAATAAACTACTGATAGATTTGCCATTTTCTCGTGATGCGAACTAAACATTTTTTCTTCTCTTTTTTTTTTTTTTTGTGAGTGTATGCTGTATAATCTCTATTAGACTCACTTCATTCAGTTTTATTTTTACAGTTTAAAAATTTATTCACTTTAGAACAGTTTTTTATAAAGATAACCGCTTCAGAAAGTTTATATTATATAAAACACCTGTAACTAAAGAACGGTGACAATGTTTTCAAAACTGAGGAAAAACTTTGAATACGAATGTAAAAAAAAAAACACAGAACACATATCTTGAACTTAATTATTTATATATAAAGATATATGAATAGGTGTACTTGAAGATAATTTTGTTTTTACTTTTTAGAGCATTAGAAAAAAAAAAAAGTTATTGCCGTTCATCTTTTATATAAAACATATATGTGTGCGTGTTTACAAATATATTAAGTATATCTAAAAGTAATTCTTGATATAAAAATAAAACCATTGTCTGCCAAGAACATGACATGGATTTTAATCTTGATTTGAATAAAACTTAAATTTTTCCGAGTTCTATATCAAATTTAACCTTTTTTCAAATAGCCAACCCATAGACAATTTAACAAATCATCCAACATTAGTCAGTGAGTGGATAAATATTTATTTCTATCTAAATAGTAAACAACATTGGAAAAATGCAAAAACTCTCACTGCTCATCGTTTAAATTCAACCTAAATCAATAATGAGTTTTATTTTAGAGTTCTTACTTGGAGGAAAGTAAATTATTGGAGAGATATTTAACCCGGGGTTAGTTATTTAAATATATATATTCGACATTAAAATATAAATTCGAAATATAGACAGTTTTTGATGTCTAATATAATAATAAGAGTTTTAATCAGACTTTAAAAAGATTATCGTTGCAAAAAGAAAAAATAAATAAACAGCGTGAGAAGATTGTCAAGTATTTTTTTCTAGTTTACTAGATTTATTTAATAAACAAAACAAAATCAAAAAAAATTATTGTAGTATCGAAATAATTTATTTTGAGAATTAATACTACAAAAAAAAGTTGTAAATTTGAAACCAGCATGTGGTAAAATCAATTTAAAAAAAAAAAAGAGCGGAAGTAAAAATAAATGTAAATATTACATGTGATTGTGAAAGTGGAATTAGAAACTATGTCTAACAAAATATATACTTTCTGTAAATTTAGTAATAGAAATATTATCTATACATCCAAATATTATCGATGGTATAAAAGTGATAGTTAAAGATTGTAGAGGGAAAATAATTCTAACATTTCAGTTTAAGCCAAAAGGGTGATATAATTTGAAAAGTAAGATTTATTAAATCGACTGGTGATATGAAAACCTCTTATCATTATGAATAGTAATTTTATTACGGTCTTCCTCCACATAATATCCAATATATTATTAAAATATTCAGAATTTAATATATTAATAACCATGGTTATTATTATGGAATTAATTAATTTTTTGCTGTATATAATAATCAATCAAAGATTAATTAAAACTTATTATATGAACCCATTTTATGATCAGATGTTATTAGAGTTACTGAATTTATATTGTGATCCAGCAAAATTTTTAAATCAAATCAGATTTATAAAATATGTTGGGTTTTTGTAATATGACATTATCTTACAAATATTACTCATGTATTTTTATTATTAGAAATAATGACTTTTAATATTTATTACTTTAAATTATTTAATTAAATTCATCAATCCATGTTTATCTTTATAAATTAAAGCAGTTTTTTTTATTTATCTCCATAAAAATACACATAATGCAAGCAAAAAAAAAAAAAAAAAGAAGAATAAATATATAGTAAGTAATAATAAGTTTATTATATAGCAATAATAATAATTAGAATAGGATGAAAATCGTTACACTCACATTACTATATGAAATAAGAACTCTGAAATGAAGCATATTTCTCATATTACAGTAATTATAATTAGGGTAAATCAAACACGTTTTTAAATTCGTTTAATTGTAAATTGAAGGACAAGTGTTAAAAACTTTTAATACATATGTTGTGTTTGAAAAAAAAATGCTAATCAATTTTTAATTAAAAACTAAATGCTTCCAAATTGTTTAGTCAACATTTCCTAATTATAATGAAATAAATTTAACTAAATTAACGTGCAGCGTTTATAATTAAATTTTATAATTTCGGTCAAATTACAGTGAACCTTTATTTCACACACACTAATATATATATATATATATTATTACAAGCATTTATTGCTAAAGTTATCATCATTATTTTATTATTTGTTCATATATATATATTATTTTCCTGATTTCAATTCATCAGATTAACACAGGATGTAGCATTTTATGCTCATCACTTTCCACTAATCGTAATAAATAAAACAGGCAAAACTCTCCATATTGTAGTGCCACTCAGTGCCAACCAGAGTAATCAATGGATGCCAGAACGCTTGTGCATAAAATCTCTATCTAGTGCCTACTCATCCAATATCCCCAGACTAGTTTCTAGCTTGTTGTCTTCATCAGTGAGGAGTTTTGGATCTGAGAGCACTACACCTAGACCTTAGGATCTAATGCAACCCTCCAGCAGTCACATTTCATCTCTACTTAACTACAAAACTATGAGAATAAAATTAAAAACAATATTTCCAATCTAAGCCCTATAGCTTATATAGTCACATGGGTTTGAACCCAGTTCAGTACCCATACATTTTGGTGTCTTTGGCTTTTTAACAACAATAGCCACCACTATCCTATTAGGCAGAATAGGTGTTAAACCACAAAACATCATATGATCACTCTTTTTTATGCTAGCACATTACTGTTATTAAAACAGGCAAAAACTCTCCATATAGTAGTGCCACTCAGTGCCAACCAGAGTAACCAAAATGTATGAGTACTGAATGGGGTTCAGACCCATATGACTATATTAGATTGAAAATATTATTGTGTTTTCAATTTTATTCTCATAGTTTTGTAGTTATTAGAGGTAAAAAGTGGCTGCTGGAAGGTTGCATTAGATCCTAAGATCTAGGTGCAGTGCTCTCAGATCCAAAGCTCCTCACTGACGAAGGCCACAAGCCAAAAACTAGTCTGGAAATATCGAATGAGTCAGTACTAAATAAGGATTTTATGCACAAGCCTTCTGGAATTTCATTGATTACTCTGGTTGGCACTGAGTGGCACTACTATATGGAGAGTTTTGCCTGTTTTAATAACAGTAATGTACTAGTATAAGAAATAATGATCATGTGTGATGTTTAGTGGTTTAACACCAATTCTGCCTAATAGGATAGTGGTGGATATGGCTGTTAAAGAGTCAAAGACACCAAAATGTATGGGTAGTGAACTGGGTTCAGATCCATATGACTATATAAGCTATTGAGCTTAGATTGAAAATATTATTGTGTTTTCAATTTTATTCTCATAGTTTTGTAATTAGGTAGAGATAAAAGGTGACTACTGGATGGTTGCATTAGATTCTAAGATATAGGTGCAGTGCTCTCAGATTCAAAGCTCCTTACTGATGAAGGCCACAAGCCAGAAACTAGTCTGGGGATATTGGATGAGTAGGCACTAGATAGGGATTTTATGCACCAGATTTCTGGCATTTATTGATTATTCTGGTTGGCACTAAGTGGCCTTACTATATGGAGAGTTTCACCTGTTTTAATAACAGTAATGTGCTATCATAAAAAATAGTGATCATGTGATAATCATAATAATGGGATTGTGTATTTGTGAATCATATTTCCATTCCATTAATTACATGTACAACAATTCTAATGATATTTTATCATTCTTTGTTTTCTATTTTTTTATTCTGCTTTTCTGTCATTGTTAGATGAACCACATTTTTATGAGGAGCTACTAACAATGATAGTGGTGGTAGCAGTGATTATAATTCATGTGTGATATATGCATTTTAGAAGATCTATTTAAAACTCATATTTATTGATGCTATACATTAACCAAACAATAGCAAACATATCAATATTACTAATAGTTATCAATTATTTTTCATTCTAATTCTTGCTCAAAAAATATATATCATCTACATAAAATATTACCCTTTTTAACATAATAAATTATAGCAAAGAATCCAGGTAATTTCAACATATCACAAACATGATTGACAGTATTGTTTATTTGTAGAATTTATTAGATTGATTGAAACTTTTGTTTAACAGACATCTATATTATAATCTAAATTCTGCATTTAAGTTATTTAAACTGTGAGCTTCATATCATTGATGAACACTGTGATGGCAATGTTGTGATTTGTTTCTTAATCCTTTTTTGCAGCTTTCTTGAGCACTATTATTCCAGTTTACATTCATTTGATTGTAAAAATTGAAATTAAATATTGATTTATTAATTCAAAACACAATCTGAGAATGTCAGTAGTTCCAGAGAAATACTACAAATAAGCGACAAAAGCCTATAATATTGCTGATAGGTAAATTCTCTGATTTTGGTATGTAAACAAACTTGCAAACTCTTATGTGATTGTTGTTGAGAATGAAAAAAAAATAATGTTTTGTTCCATAGTTTAAATATTTGTGATTATTTTTACAAAATATTTGTATAATAATTATTAAAAAAGAAATATATTCATGTATGCATTTAGAATTTTTTACAATTTGAAGTAATAATAAAAAAAAAACTATAATTGTTAATTTATGGCAATGCTATTTTAATATTTATAAATGCAAGTTTAAATTTTCAAATAGGATTTCATAGCTTTATGGTGACTTATCAATTATTCATTATGGATTTATATATGAAATCCAACCAACAAGGATTTCATTAACATACATTTTTCAATAGCATTATGGTAATCAGCTAATAAAAAAGTAATTGTTTCCATTATATATTTTAATTTATTTCACTTTTGTTTCAATAATTGAAACGTTCAAATATGATTGTTTAAGATATTTTTTTCCCATTTGTAAACTTATTTTTCTAATAAATGAAATACAGTTGATTGATTCACAACATTGAAGAAAGATTTTACTACTAAAATAAAATGTTAAATTATTAACTCAAATTGCTACTAGGAAAGGGATGGAAAAACAAGTGCAAAAGTGTTAATTTAAACTGAATACACAGATATGTGCCTGATTAACTAGTTAATCGACTGGAATACCATTATCAATTATTATTGTTAAAAAAAAATTATTCATTTTTTTTTCTATACTATTTTTCTTAATGCTGTAAAAAAAATTTTAATTTTTATTCATTTTAGAGATGATCTGTTTTTAGATCTCTGACACATTTTGGGATTCATTTTAATATTTCAGTAACCCATATAAATATCATCTCTTCTTACAATATTTCCAATCACTTCCATTCTAACTTTTTAAGTTCATTTATGTGCTTCAGTTTTAATTTTTCTTTGTTAATCCAACATGTATATCTCCATAATCTAAAGTACAATTAAAGTATTTGCATAGATCTTTTATTGATCATTCAAGTTCTATTATATAGCATTTTAGATTTTAATCAGTATATAATATTTCTATAAAAACTATATTTATTTTTAAAACTCATACTTTTTTGTTAAAATATTTATGCCAAAAGTATTAATTTCACCTATTGTGATTAATTTTCTGATCCTCTAATTTATTATGGCACTTCGATCTATACTTTTCTCTCTTAGTTATATCTTTTGGGTCCAATTTTGCTTCTTTTCTACACTATATTCTAACATTGATTTTATTTGCATTTGATTTTGAGTCCTCTACATTTTACTCTCTAGTCCATTAAACTTAACTTTCATATCATTTATTTGCTAATGTCCTTTTCTTATTTCATGAACTAACTCTGTATGCACATGCGTGATTTCTTGTCTCAATTTATTTTCTAACTCATATTGAGCCTCTTCAGTCTTCATTACTAAAATTTCCTGGCCTGGCTACATTTCCATTTGATTCTTGTCACATTTTTCTTGATTTTCATTAATCTTAGTAAGTATTGATAATTTTTCTGACTTTGTTGAAATTCTTGTTTAAGTACTTCCTAACTTTGTTCCATTTCTACCATTAAGCTCGAAAACATTGCCATTATAGATTCATTTTGATCTGTTTTGATGGGATAGAGGCTCTATTAACATCTCTTCCCTGTTCTAACATGTCTAATTCTCTCTCACATTCCATAGTTTGTTTTATTTAGATTTATTGTTTTGATTTTAGAAAGGAAAGAAAGTGAATTTTTTTCCTCAGTTCAATATCTTATATTAAGCAGAATGATTTTTTTTCTTTACTACCTTATATGTTAACCCCTACAACTTAATCAACTTTCAACTCATATACATTTCAATTTATATAAGTGGTCGTTATGCTATTGTTTACAAAGGCAAGATTTTTTAAGGGCATTTCTTTCTTCTGGTTTTATTTTCAGTCAAAGTTGTTGGAATAAAAAATATGATTTTTTTTCTTTATTTATTAAATATTTCTGATTACTTTTATATAATAAACTAAAAGAGGGCACATATTCTATTAAAATTTATTCATTTATAAACAATGAGGATTGTCAATTCCTCAACAAGCTAGAGAAAGCATTTAAAATATTTTTGTCAAGACCCCCCCAAACCTCTGAGCATGGTTTCGTGCTTTGGCACTCCTCAGAGAGGTACTAGGGTAGTTTCAGACAATAGATCTAAAAATATCAACCCAAAGCCATCATTTATCTAAAAGTTATCTATTGAGTGAAAAATCTGAAATTTCCAGATACCTACATGTCTTCAAACCCAGCTATCCAACTCATATAGCTTGTTGAGGAATTGGCAATCCTCATTGTTTATAACTTACAAGCTTAAGAAAATATGGCCATGTGATCTATGACTCTTATTTTGACTATTTATTCATTTATATTTTACTTTTATAAATAGATGTTAATAAGCTTGACCATAAGACTAACAATAAAAATTACTATGCTTTATGTGAAACTCATCATGTAACATCATCATCTGTCAAAATTGATAGGTATTAGAATTTTTTTCAAATATTTTAAGTAATCTAAAGCAAATATCAGATATTAAAGCAGTAGTTGATAGATTTATCACAGCATTAAAAAAAAGAAAATGAAAAAGAATTTGATCAGTTTCTGAACAAGTGTATATGCTACCATCACTGGTGACATTTACATCCTTTCCTTTTATTTATAACTTAGTTTTTTAATATTACTTGTTTATAAAATTAAATTTTAAAAAATCACATCCAATGTATTGAATTTTATTATATAAACAAACATTTTATACAAAAGTGAAAGGTTGAGCATTTTCAAAACTTCCATGAGATGAAACAATAGAAAATGTCAGAATTTGAAGGAATTTATGGAAAAACTTTATTTGTTTTTAATTATATGTATGATTAAAAAATATAGATTCAATTTAAAGACAAATGAAACTTTTTAAATTAATTCTTTAACAATTATAATTAACATTTATGAATAATTTAAAAATCCCAATTTTGAAAACATAAGCTTATTGAGATATTTGTATTTTTACATTGGACTATTTCCATCATCTAATATGCATATTGAATGTCTTTAGAAAAAATTAACTTTATTTAAACATTCCAAATACATTCAACTATTAGTAATAGCACATCAAAATGGTTAGTATATGCACAATGTTTTGAGAGTATTATTTTCCCCTCTTCTTCAGGTGTTGCTGGCCTGACCAGTGACAGTACTAAATGGAATTTGAACTTGAGTTATTTTGATTATTGAATTCAAAGATAATGGTCTACTTATATATGAGGTTCCTCCTGATTTCTCCACTAATTCCTAAGAGCAAATTTGATTAGTGTTTTCCATACATTATGTATAGTCACACTATGCTGGCTTATGGGATTTTTTGCCATTGTCATGTGAGCAGCATCTTTAAATTTTCTTCTTTGGATCTTTTCTTCTCTATCCAAAATTTTTGTATTTTCCCAATTGAACATAGCAAAAGAAGTTTGTTCAGACACTAGTGATTTGGAAAAAAATATATATAGAACAACATCTTATGAAAAGTGGTTATCCATCAACTGTTAATAAGAAAACATTAAATATACAACAAAAAGATTCATCAAGAGAAAAGACAATTATTGGTACTGTAGTGTACCTATACATTCCAAAAATAACAGAAAAAATAAGGAAAATCTGCAATCAGTATAACATCAGAACAGCTTTTCAGAGCCATGCCACGCTATGAGGAATTCTAGCATCTACAAAGCCTAAACTTAAAATGCTAAAAAGAAAAAAACTGCATCTATGAGGTACAGTGTGAATGTGGAAAAACATATATTGGTGAAACCAGTTGTCCCATTGAAAAACACTTGCAAGAACATAAACTGTTCATTAGAAGAGAGAAATCAGGTGTATAAAGTAGCAGACCATGTATGTACCAATAAACATATGTTCAATTGGAAAAGTACAAAAATTTTGCATAGAGAAGAAAAAATACAAAGAAGAAAATTTAAAGAAGCTGCCCACATAACAATGGCAAAAAATTCCACAAGCCAACCTAATTTGGCTATACATAATTTTTGGAAACCACTAATCAACTCTTCTCTTAGGAAGAAGTGGATCAATCAGGAGGAACCTCATAGATAAGTATATGAAATTTCTACTGACTGTTGCCTTTGTCAGGATGGCTAAGTTGGTTACAGCATCAATAATCAAGAATCTAAGGACTCAGATTCAAATCACATGCTAGTACTCTCACTGCTCAGGACAGCAACATCTGAATAAGAGAGGAGAATAGTATCTCTTGAAACATTGTGCATATAAAAATAATAATATAGGCACTATTGCACCTGAATGCAAAGCTATTTTATGCTTAAAACAAAATAAAAATTAAACTATTCTGGGAGCCCTTTCAAGAGACATGATCTCATTATCAAAGCTCCAAGTGAATTAATGATATGCAAATTATGCAAAGTTTAAGATTAATTGCTCCATTTTCTTGAAATCATGAAGCATGTGTCCATACTAACCTATTTGATGTGTTATAACTGCCAGTTGAATGTATTTGGAATATTTAAATAAAGTTTTTTTTCTAAAGACATTCAATATGCATATTAGATTATGGAAATTGTCCAATATAAAAATACAACTCGTACACCATCATCACAAACTTTCAGGAAACTATTGAGATATGAATGGAAGAAAAAAATCTCCAGTAAAGAATTATAGTAAATCAGAAAAAAAATGTTAAAGAAACTTATAAATAGATGGAATTTGAATTGTTTATCCGTATATATAAAAATAATGATAATTGAGAACTAATAATCTTAAAATTTTAGTATTATACAAGATACATACAAAAAGAAATAATTCCATAATCAGCAAATAAATTAAAAACTAGTATACTTTAATTTGTATTTATTTTATATTCTTGAAATAAATACATAAAACTAAAATGAATTGGCAAAACATCACCATGCATTTAGATAATGATGGATCATTATTAAAATAATAGATATTAATTTTGGATTTGTATTCAATTAGATCATAATGTATGATAAACAATTTATATAATTTTTATTTTAAAAAAGCAAATCCTCCTAGAAAATGCTGGTAGTAAAAAGTTTTATTTAACCCTTAAACCGCTAATTATATTATTGGTTGTATGAGGTAAAAATCAAATCTTTTAATTCGCCAACTCACAAACTGAAGACAAAGCCTATTGTTAAAACATATTCGCCTATAATATTAAATTCAACTCAGATACGTTTATAAAAAGTATATTATTAATTTTTCAGGTTATGAAAGAGAATGAAAGTTCTTTCAAAAATAAATTGCTATTTATTTATTATAAAATATATTCAATTTCGGCAAATATAAAGCGAATGTCTAAACAAAAAGTGCTGACGCAAACGCTTTTTTTCAATGTTACGTTATTGAAAAGTAAAGATTTCTTTTTGCTAAATCTTAAATATTTTTACTAAAATCTTCAATATTTTTCGAAAATAATTTTGTTTTTTTAGTTTATTTTTTAAAAATTATTTTAATTTCTCAAATTATACTTTTTAAAATACTTAAATCACATTCGAAATGAAAATCTCAGCATTTTTCTTTATTTTCTATGATCAGGCGGTTTCTTTGTTCTTTCCAGCCAATCAGAATGTCTTTTTTGGCTGAGAGCTTGCTGACAACCAATCACTGACAATGTTCTTTCTTTGTTTAGGTATAAATGCATTTTTTTTTATTTTTTACTTGTAAAATAATTCGGAAGAGGGCACCATCTTACAGAACTTTTAAAAACCTAATCAATACCTGTCAAATGAATATTATAGCATAAGAACTGGCAGAGTTAGAGTGATGTCAGATGTTGATGAGAGGCCTCGTAAGAGGCGGAAAAAGGGTTAATAAATCTCATGTAGCCAAGATAGATAAATACTTGAAATAACAAAATAGATAAAGTAGAATATCATACTAAATACTAACAAAAAAAATTATTGTAAAACTCTCTCACAACTATGACTTCATCTGTTATACAATAGACCTTTTCAAGTGAAAATGAATAAAAACATAACACTATATATATATATATATATATATATATATATATTATGTTTTATATATATATATATATATATATATATTGTGACCTTCTGATTTGGCACCAGAAATAGTCATTGTAGTAGTGTAGTAGTATATCAGATATTATCTGATATAGTCCTCTTTAAAAAAAAATGAAATAATGTGAATTTTTTTTTTCACTTAAAACTGTAATCAAAAGTAAGTGTAGGTATAATTTCAAGATTTCTCAAATGTTTAGTATCTTGTTTTGGGGTATAATCAGTAATAGAATAGGGGGTGTCTTGTTATATGTATAGTCAGTGTAGTTTAGGTTATTACTTGTTTTATTTGCTCATAAAGCAGTACTCAGTTTTGTTAGAATGATTTTCTAGTCCATTTGTTTTGTACATTTTAAATTTATAGCATAAACAGTAAAATATGTTTCATTCATCATCATTCACATTGTCATTTCAGTCAGTATAGTGTAATACCTATTGTATATTACTACTGAATATTCATGCATTATCCAACTTCATTTTTCATTCACATGTTTCATTAAACCATTAAATATCCCACATTACATTCAAATATTTAATTATATCAATAACAGTATTAAAAAATCTAACTTAATTACATTTTAAATAAATCAATAAATTATAGTAGTGCATGAGTGTTAACATAATTATTTGATTTGAGCATTTATTGGCATAAACACAAACAGCTCCTGCTTATCACAGTTAGTTCTATTCTGTTAGATTGGGGAATATAACAGTTTTATAAAATTTGTATTACAATAACGACAAACAATACAAAAGTTGATAAACACTGATCTAAACAAAGTCCGCTGTGAAAATAAAATTGTATTTAAGTTCAATTCAAATTCATATTTTCCAGGATAGAGGCATTTGTATTCATTCAATCTTGTGAAAAATTTATTCTTTTTTAATATGAATATTTGAAACATTACAGCATGAAAACTATGTAAACATATTCAGAACAAAGACATTCTAAATTATATATGGTAAATAATTTACAATTTGTAAATATATGTAAATTGTTTGTTTAATGGCTAGAAAAGATTCTAAGATATTATTATTATTATTATATATAAATTTGTTTGGTGACTAAATATTTAAGTCACTGATATAAAAACTGAAATATTCTATAGTATGTTTTTAGAATAATCTTTCAACATATCTTTGATTAACAAAAAAAAATCCAAATTTTATACAATTGATTGAGATAAAAATGATCACTTAAAACCTTTTACAAAAAGAAAGAACACTGTAATAGAATTCTAGACAGAGAGAAAGAAACTAAAGCCAATAATGGATAACAAAAAAGATTGACAAAAATTGTTTTTAGTATTTTAGTTATTATATAAATGGGATAGCATGGATAGTTGAGGGTCATGTGAAAATCTGAGTTCAAACCATCTATATATTACATATTGGAGTGCAGGCATAAAAAAAAGCATGTACTGTGGAAAAAATTCAAAAAATAAATCAATAAAGTATATTTAATGATGCACAGTATGCAAATACCAAGATATAATGAATATCATGATAATCTTTTTTTTTTCATATGTCCTAACATCGGCCGGGATGCGAACCCACAACCGTCTGCAACCAACTACTTGCTTGCAAGGCACTGCGATGACCTCTCGGCTAACAACGCTTGACACCATGATAATCAATTGATTGAATAAAATATAATTATTACAACTATATCAATTAAGGAATTTTAAAAAATCACAATTAACTTTAATGTGTTACCTAAATATCTCAAATGAATATTTATTTTTAAAATAATATTTATACTGTTGAATAGTCATAAAAAATGCTAATAAAAACTTTCTCAATAAAAAATAAATATAAGCTTATTTGCTTTTATAATATTCTTGGGGAGAGGGGACATTAATAAAAATAGAAACTTGCTCGGAGATGTTATGTGAATACAATTGTTTTTTTTTTTTGAAAACCTTAGTAAAATAATGACATTTTTATAAATCAATTACAAAGTAAAGATGTATTAACAATTGAATTGCTAATTGCAATGCCCCCCCCCGCCTCCTCCAATAAAAACTGAAAATCTATGATCCATTACATTGAATAATATTTTATCTCATTTTAATTTAATTTGTGAAAAAATATCTAAATATAATTTTTCGTGTAATAATATGTTTATCTTTTTTTTTTTAGTTTACAAATCGTATTTATTGTAATATCTTATATTTGAATCTAGGAGAAAGTTTTAATTTTTTTCAGATAATTATAAATTTAGAGCAAGTAAAGGAATTACCTTCAGGTAACCAAATGATAGCTAAAGTTTTTTTGCTGAATAGTAAATAGGTAACAGACTGATTTATGTCAAAGAAATAAAAATCATAAAGCGTCATCAACTGGAAATTAAAGTATTGTTTTCTCTGTCGTCGATCTATTACCCAAGACATAAAATAGCAGCTAAGGTTATAAATACAAAGGTCTTTTTATATTTTTGGCTTTTATGATTTGTAAAAACAAAATTAAAAAAATGAATAATACAAATATTAAAATTAAATTACAGAAATATTTGAAACTAAAAACAAAATCTGGAAAATCAGAAAAAATAAATAAATGTAATGATAAAGTTTAAAAATTACCATTTATTAGATATTCAACCAGTATTAATAAAATAATATAATGGTCATCCAAATGCTTCTGAATCTATAAAAAAACTGATTTGCTAATTAGTAATTGAATTGTATAACAATTTTCTTAACAATATGTATGTTATTTATAAAAAACGCTTTTTTAGACAATTATAAATTATAAATAGATGCACTGACATATTCTTGTAAGAAAAGCTATAATTGCATGAAAATTATTATCGAAGCTAAGAGCTTTCAAGCATGTTAAATATTCTCACAGTCATAGCTTTAGAATGTGCATAATTGTATGGGGATGTGTATATATAGGCAATAGATTATTTTAAATGTATGTCAATCAGATTTCCATTTCTTAGAAAGGGAGAAACAGGATTCCTTTCGATTTATGGCATTAGTGTTGTTAGCTATATTCCATAATTATTTGATCTTCTGCTTGTAGTTATTTTACTCAATGCATGTTATGTTGGAAGATATTGTCTCAAAGGTATGGGCTGTGGTGTTTTGGTGCTCAAGGAAGGTCGGCTTATGTTCTGGATTATTTGTGGTTAGTCTGTAAAGATATCTGTGTTGGCAAATCTGAGTAGAGAAGGATACACATGATTTACCATAATATATAGTACAGCATCCTGCTTGATGGCATGTAATTTTATATATCAAGTGCAGAGTTTTTTCTATATGGATGTCTGTCTTTAGAATTATTTCTTAATCTGTTAATTGTGGTAAGAGGATCAGTTACAGATAATACAGAGTGTACATCAACCTTCATCTAGCACTGAGCACCAAAATACCATAGGCTATATATTTGAGCTAATATCTCCCAGCATAGCATGCATTGAGAGAAATAACTCTAAGCAGAAAATAAAAGAAGCATGGCATATAGCTAACAACCCTATTGCTATACATTTTGAATAATCTATTGCCTATATACTCATTTCCATTCAATTATGGACTTTCCATGGTTATGGTTATGAGGACATTTAACACTTTTGAAAGCACTTAGCTTTGATAATAATTTTCATGTAATTATAGTGTTCTTATGAGAGCATGTCAGTGCATATATTTATAAAATGTATGTTAATTAAATTAAATCATAATAATAAACATCCACTCAAAAAGAGTATGGCCATTATAATTCCAAAAAAAGACAGGAGAGAGAAAGTGAGAAAAAAAAATTCTAAAACTGAGTTTTTTGGTGATTATTTGAACCAATCTGGGAACCACAAATACATCTACATATAGAACATGTTGGTCCAATTTGCTATTTACTTATTATTTTATGATTTTGTCCAATAACTTCCTCAGCCGAGACCTTTTCTTTATAAAATATTTCACCATCATGTGTAATTGTAGCTTTCCAATATATTATTGTCAACCATATCTTTCCAATGGGAACAATTGACATTGAAATTTCTTTAGAATATCTTTGGGACAATCTTTATAATGTAGACATGATTTACATCTTCTATGAAAATCATGTTCAAGTTTATTATAAAACACTCTTTTAGGAAGACTTGTTATGTTGTTCATTCATTTTACATATCCAATCCAACAAAGGATGAAATAGTGTTATGTCCTGAAAGATGAAGAACACATTTATTGTTTTTATGATCTTGCCATTGTATTTACAAAATTTTGTAGAGCATTTTTAATTAAAACCTTTTTATTGCCTGTATATTGCATTGATAATGTATCCATGTTTCACATACATATAGAAAATACATAAAGAGACAGCTTTATATATGACTAACTTAGTTGCAGTAGTTATTTGTCTATGGTGAAATTATTTTTTAACTTGTTAAAGGCAGCAAAAGCACATTGCAGTTCATGTTGAATCTCAAAATCTAAATTCACCTTTCTGATTATAAAACTATCTAGGTATTGAAACTGATTTACATTCTTAAAGTTAATAACCATTTGAGCTGAATATTGCTGAGGATTTTTTTCCATCACTGGCTGATAAAGAATTTGAATTTTTTGAACATTAATTAATAAACCAAATGTTTATAAGTTGTATTTAAAACATTAAAAACATTCTGTAAAATGGTTTTTGAATCAAAAAATAGCATAATCATTAGCACACTGATTCAAATTAAAACTGTCACCAAAACCTTATTGAATCTTGTATTTCTGACTGATTAATCTACCTACAAACAATTTCAATGACCACTGTCATAAAAAGTGAAAACAAAGTTGGAGCAAGTACCCATCCTTCAGATTTTCCACCTGTAGTAATAACTCTTTTTCTTTCATCATGTAGAAGCTGTTAATATGAATAAATTTTGGTGGATAATAATTAATTTCAAACAGTAATATAAATTTGTTCTATTAATTGAATAAAATGCTTTGATTAAATCAATATAAGTAATATATAAATCATTGTTTGTTTCTGGTATTTTTTTTGCATTTGCCTGGCAAAATAAATTGATATCTACAGACTTTTTCATTCCTTAAAATTACATTGAGTCTCTAGTACTATTCATCTATAACTTGAAACAATTCATTCAACAAAATACTTGAAAAATACTAGTGATGTAATAAATAATAAATATATTTCATGATATTTACTGCAATCTTGTATATTGCCTTTGTTTTTAAAAATTGAAACAATTAAAACATCCTTAAAATCAGTTGACCCACTTTATGGGTTTAAACATTGCTAAAAAATTACAATAGTTTTGAATCTAATATATTATTACTGTATTTTAATGCTTCTCCAATTATTTCATTATGACTTACAGCATTTCTATTTTTAAGATTACAAAGAACTGTTTTGATTTCATTAAGCTGGATATATTTATGCAAATTTAAATGAATAGATAAAATGGATATATAATTAAAATTATTAATATCAATTATTGTATCATTATTTTAAAGATTATCAAAACATTCTTTACACCTATTCAAAATATCACTATCTTCTTTGCAGTTTTAATCATCCAATCAGTTTTAAGCCTTCCTATCAGATGTCAAACTTTTGCTTTCAAATATTTATATTTATTATAAAGTTTCACATTTAATCTATTATTTTGCCAAGCAAAGAAGGTCTCTTGTTTTTTTTAATTAAATCTCTAATAATATGGTCGTTGTCAGAAAACCAGTCATAATTTTTTAAAAATATATTTCTATAACACCACACTTCTTAAAGTAATATCCTCCTTCAGTAATATGAGAGATCTGATGATACAAATTAGCAATTTTAGTGCTTATGATTAGAATAATACCTATTTATTAATGGAACTACCATTTTAATATTAAAGCATACTAATTTATGATCTATCCAAGATCTTGTGAGTCTTATGCAATCTGAACTTCTGATGTATTCTGAATCCTAACAATAATGTAATATGTTAAATGGCATTGTTTTGAGCATGAATGTATCAATGTTCCTTTAGAGTGAATTTTCTTCCTAATTAACATGCTTTTGATAGTCAATCCATGTGTTGAGCATAAATTTAATAATAACAAACCATTAGAATTTATAACACTAATATTAATCCAATAATTTTTGACCAAGTCTGCCAACATATGCATTAACATATCCGTGAAGAAAAAAATTGATCATATACTGATATCTAACAAAGATTAAAAGTTTTACTTCTTTGAATTCTCTTAATTTATTGTTAGAGCATAGGCACTGATAAAATGAGTTATAGTACCTTTATGCAAGGTGTATGTTAGGATCATTAATCCTTCATTAATGCAATGAGGAATTCCAATAAAGAAGATACTAAATTAGATTTTACAGCAAATTGAACACCATACTTTCTTTTACCACTGATTGACCTCTGCCTTCCCAAAAAAATGTATATCCATTCATCTGTTCTAATAAACTTCCTTCTTCTGGGAGACAATTTTCACTAAAAGAAGCTATATCAATTTTGAAACTTGACATTTCTTTAGCTGTAAGTGCATATCTCTTGACTAGTCATGAAGAATTTGCATTAAGTAAAGTTTCCACATTCCATGTATTTACATTTAGAAAAAAAAATTATATGTGTGTACTTATCTTTAGCACTATCATTGCCATTTACTACACCACCACTATTAATATTATTATTAATATTATTATTATTTCTACTGCTGGAATGTAATCTACCAGGTGTGACACCCTAGCCAGACTATAAGAGACAGGCATAACCATTTACTAGGCTTTGCTATTTCCATGGTAGGCAGGGGATCCTTAAATAGGACTGTTTAAAGATAAATATTTGCCTGCCAAAATTTCATGTCTTACTTAAATTTACCCCCCCAAACTGTTTCATTAGTGACACTACTGCCTCAAGAAAATAAAATTTAAGAACTGCCAGCCTACAAACCTGTCACTATCATTTCCCTCTTAATTCTTGTGCTAAAAAAAAGAAGAAAAAAGAATATTGGAGACTGAAATATTGCACATATAGTTAAAAAATGGAAAGTTGTGACCCAATCATACAAATCCCATTATTACAATTATTATAATGAGTTTTCAAATGGGATGAGAAGTTCATGACAACTGGGAACTACAATAACTTAAGTGATTCAAAGAAGGGGGGGCATAAAATTCTGTTTGTATTGAAAACAGTACTTATCCTTTGATGAATCATCATCCTAGCCTACAAGTCAGCATGAGCTCTTGATTGGGCACTGTTTATTTGATATTCACAGGTGGTCTTTATATCTAAAATCTATGACACTATCCACCAAGTGTAGAGCCCACTAGTAGTCTGAGTACAGCACCTGACTGTGGCTAAAGTATAATTATTATATAACTCAAATTATCTGCCTAAAAGCAAATAGAATAATTAGATGATAAAGCTACATTATACACATCATGGTCAATGAAGATTTATTGATTACAGTTCTTTCACAATTTATTCTTGTACATAAACTTTAGAGTTACAACTTAAGTCTTAGTAAGTATACTATATCAATATACATTTTATTAAAATAATCTGTTTAAGACAACTAACTGATAAGCTAATACACAGTACAGAAAAAACTTAGACTTATTGAAAATATAGCTAAGCACTGCTTTTTGATAAATTCAAATGATTGAATAACTCCAGTCAAAAGTTTTTGTAATTAATTTTGATGATTTAATCTGGCAGATTACATAATACCCTTCATTAAAATTCCTTCCAGTTATTGAGTTGGCAAAATATTGGATTAAATCATCATCAGTAGTATTCTGACCTATGGATAGATACAGAGAGAAATCACATCACTAATTCATCCATTTTTCCAATCCATTCTCTTCATTGCCCAGCTTTTCAATTCTGTGTAATTCTTCCCACTTTTTATATCATAGAGCAATACCAATCTTTTTCATTCTTTTTTTTGTTTCCACTCACCATTTTCTCCAAAACATCTTTCATTAATTATACTTTCTTTTTAATATATGTCCAATCTAATTTTCTTTTTGTTTTCTTAATTTCCTCAATCAATCTTTTTTTTTCATTTATTATTTTCAAAACTTCATTTGTTATTTTATTCACCCAACTGAATTTTCCATTCTTCGCCCTGACCACAACTCAAAAGCTTCCAATCTGTTTCTAATTTTATTATTCATTATTCATGATTTACAATCATACAATAGCACACTCCACATATAGCATTTAATTTTTTTTTTTAAATTTCTCATCAAAGGTTCACAAAATATTTTCTTTCTTTTAAAAATTGTCTCCTTCACCAATGCTATTCTTCTTTTAATTTCATCTTCACTTCTTCCATTCTCACTCAAACAATTACTCAATTATCCAATTGCATTTACCTGTTAAACTAAGTTATCATGAATTTCAATTTGTAATCTTTTTACACATCTCCCTATCCATAAACACTCAGTCTTCTCAACATTAATTTTATTCCATATTCCATACCCTCTTTTTCCAGTTGAGTCATCATATTATGAAGACACTTGTTATAAAAGCTGTATCATCTGCAAATATTATTCTACCTCCACCATTTGCTTCTCCACAGTCTAAATAATTATTTAAATGTCTTCTTAATAAATATTAAAAAGAACAGATGATATACTGCATTCTTGCCTAACTTCTCTTTCTATATTCTTTTCATCAGGCTCATTAGTCTCCAGTCAAATTTTAATCTGTTGTCTAATATACATAATTTAAATTAACCTTTTTTCCCAAATACTCTTTTATTTTTCAAGATAGTCATAAGTTTATTCTAGTTTATTTTATAAAATGCTTTTTCCAAATCCACAAAACGTACTAATTTCTTTACCTTTTCTAATATATCTTCTATTTTTCTAGCAACACTAATCGCATCTCTTGTACTTTTTTTTCTTTGTAAACCAAACTGTTCTTTTCCAATACATTATTCTCCTGTCTCACATATTCATTGAGTTAAAATCCTCAATAAAACTATATATTTATTGTTTTGTACTCTTCACATTTAATAGCTTTCTTTTTTTATCAAATGGCATCATTATAGTTCTTTAAAAAAACCTTCAGGCCAAACCCCATTATTATATATCAAATTGAAAATTCCAATTATTTTCTTCATAGTATTTCTGCCATTGCTTTCAAAAATTCTATTGGCATTGCATCAAATCCAACAGCTTTACCATAATTCATTGGTGCAATCAACTTTATTACTTTGTCTATCAATATGTCCATAACTTTATTATATTCGTTTATAAATAGTCACTGAAGATATTCTTTTCATTTCAATATATTCTTATTTACAATTTCTCTTATTAACCATGTTGTTTTCTCCCAAGTGACATTTCTAATTGTATCAAATACCAGATCATATATTTTCATCTGTTGAAGCATTTCTTTATCTCTATATTCTTGAACCAATAATTTTTCTATTGTTAAATCTATTTCTCTTTTTAAATCATTATTAATTTTTGTCTATGTCTTTTGCTCTTCCTCAGTATTGACATTCTTTCATCTTCTCCATATTTCCATCTTTTTCAACATACTTTCCATTATCCAAGGTCATTTAGCTTTCTTTAACTAAATAGTGAGTTATTCATTTTTTGTTGTTTTGAATAATTATTCTTTAATTCTACAACAAAATTTATCAGAACTATTAATATATTCACATATTAAATCTAATTTTTCTTTCTCCATGTCTCTCAATTTATCTATTTTCCATCTTACATATTTTTATCCCTTTTTATTATTTTTAAACTAAACGTTAATTTAGTCATAATCAAATTATGACCTGAGTTTATATCAGTGCCAGGAAAATCATGTGAATTTTTAATAGCATTATTGTATCTATTCTGAACTAATATATAATCAATTTGATAATGTTCTCTATAATTGGACCTGTCAAGGTATGCAATCTTCTTATATGGTTTTAAAGCAAATGTTTGCAATTACAAACTCATTCTCCTTATATAATTGTACAAGCTGGCTACCTCCTTAATTTTTTTTGCCAATACCATAATTTTCGACAGTTTACCTTTCCTATTATTTCCCCACAACAGTATTCTAATCACTCAATAGCAATATACATGTATTGTTTCCCTCACCTTGGAAATTTTCTTTTATTTTTCATATTTTTTTTATCAATTTCAATATCATCATGACTAGTAGTCTGCATATATACTTGCAAAAGTACCAAATTCCTAGAATTTGCCATTATTTTTATCATCAGCTCATTGTCCATACATTCCACCTTGGCCACACTATTCCAAATTTTCTTTCCAACAGCAACACCAACGATGGTCCTCCCCAACTGAATAAGATAACATTTTCACTACTTACTTCTTCACAATCCTCCCACTTTATTCTACAATATCATTATTTATACACATCTCTCCTTTCGAATATTCCAAATTCTAGCTCTTATCAATGTTCTGGATGGCATAGAACCCATGCCCTAAAATCCAGTCCAGGTTGTATCAAATGCAGATTTTACTTAAAGAATAAGTAATAAAAGTTAATTAAATTTACATTTTTAAATAATTAAAAACATTTTACTGAAAATAAATAGAATACTTCTTAAATGTTATCACTATTGCATTCAATATTTGTTATAGAATTTTCAGAAGCTCTGCAATAATAAACATTTGTATAATAAAAAGAAAGTAGCTAGTCAAAATAATTGTCTATATTTTTTTATTACAAACCTATATTGAGAAACGAATTTCTTATTTAACAAAGTTTGTAATAACTGTTTATAAGATGATATAACTCTTAGTGATCATTTATAACAATCTGATTCAGCAAACTTGTAAATAAAATAACATCTAAAAATTATATGAAAGATTATTTAACAAACAAAAAGCAAAATTGGCTATAACAAATGATTATATAATACTAAATTTTTACCGGTTTTCTATATAATCAATACTATATATATATAAATGAGCATAATAAATAAAAAAACAGTTTATGAATTACTGATTATTACATTTTTATTAAAAAGACCAGTTTATGAATTATTGATTATTACATTTTTTTATTTTGTAACAAAATATATATAAATCATCAATAAATATATATGACCTTGGAAATATGGGATATAATCACAATAAAATCATAAACACCATAAAGAGATTCTATAACAAAATAAGACATTGTGATGTAGAAAGCATTTGTTTAAATCTCTCATTTAGTTGATGATAATAAGTTTATATTTAAAATGTATGTATAGTGAAAGAAAGTAGTCTGAATTTTTATGTTGGATATAGATGATAATCTTATAACTTTGAATGTGAGTCATGTTATAAATCTATAAACCTGTTTAATGACATTAATATCTGACGCAATATTTATATACATAAATATTTCCTATAGTATAGTGTATATGTGTTTCATGTAGAATTCAAAAATAAAATCCAAATAAACTCTACTTTGCATTATGTGTGTTTAATGCCTATTATATATATATATATAGGCTGCAGAAAGGAGTTTGCTATTAACTGAAAGGAGACCCTTTGATTCCTCTTTGAGGCCTTAAAGGAACTGAGCAGGGCAAATTCCTAATGTCCACTCCATACGTTCTTGTCATTGCAGCTGTTATTACTATGTGATTATTCATATAGTATACGAACATGGAGTGACTGCTCACCAACATGCATTAGCCAGCGTGGAAAGTTTATTGGCTTTTTACATCCGAGTTTAAAAATATTTTTTCCAATATATACAATCATGACAAACAAAAATAAATCATGGACCTTATTCCCAGAAGGCAGTAAAGTCACCAACAAAGGCAGCGGTTGGTGGCTGAAGGTGGAGGGAGCTAAGAATACCCTGATTGTGGATTCAGGATGCCAGTTGATGAGGACTTTTTTATTTAGGTATTTACAACTACAGATCACTTTCAAGTGAAGGATGATTGTAAGAGTTAGAAGAAGAACTGTCTTATATTAAATGGGACAATATTGTACTTTGTGAAGTTAGAAGAAAAGGTGAAAAAAACAATTGATTTAAAAAGTGGACATATACTCTACTATAAAGGCACAAATATTAGAAATACAAGTGGAGTAGGATTCATTAAAAATAAAAAATGTAAGAATAACATTGTGGAGATTTATGGTGTATCAGACAGAGTGGCAATATTAGTTTACAACTTAAAAGCAGATACTAAATGCAGATAATTCAGGTTTATGCCCCAACAAGTTCTCATAGTGATGAAGTTATAGAAGATTTTTATATGGATGTACAAAAGGCTTTTGATCAGAGTAAACAACATTTTAAACTTGTTATAAAAGACTTTAATGCTAGAATTGGTAAACAAATGAAAGATCAAAATGCTGTAGGTAATTTTGGTTATGGTAATAGAAATGAGAGAGGACATAGACTTGTGGAGTTTGCAGAAAAAGGAAATTTTTATATTATAAATTCTTTTTTTGAAAAAAAATGTTAAAAGGAAATGGACATGGAAGCATCCAAATGAAGGTACATCAGAATTGGATTATATTTTGACAAACAGAAAATACATATTTCAAGATTGTAATAATCTTAATAAATTTAACACAGGAAGTGATCACCAATTAGTAACATGTAAGATGCATGTTAATGCAAAACTAGAGAGACAAAAATTATTAAGAAAAACAATATTTACAGTTGATATTTCTAATCGTCAGAAACACTCTAACGAATTTAAATTAGAACTTGCAAATATGTTTTAAGTATTAGTAGATTTTGAACATGATTCAGATTTGAATGACATTAATAGGAAAATAAGTGATACAATTTTAAAAACTGCAACAAAGATAGCTGGTAGAAAAAAGCAGCAATTGGCCAACAAAATTTCTACTGAGACTAAAAAATTTATGAAGAAAGGAAGGAATATGAGGATATACAACAATGATGCATTAAAAAAGATTGAATATCTCAAATTTTGTAAAATGGTGTGGAAAAGAGTTGAAAATGATATAGGAAAGTATAATTGTGAACTAGCAAGGAAAGCTGTAGAAGAGAATAAAAGGCTAAAGAGTGTAAAACAACATTTTGGTATTGGTACAAAATTTATATCTGCAATAAGAAAAAAAGATGGCATTATTAGTAAAAAGAGAGATGGCATCATGAAATGTGTAGAAGACTTCTATCAAGAATTATATAGTAATAAATAACAAGTGCCTCCTGTACCTATTATATCTTCCAAATTGCCCAGAATTTTGAATGAGGAAGTGAGACATGCAATTAAATTTATAAAAAAAGACAAGGCTCCAGGTAATGATGGAATTATAAATGATATATTAAAAGAAACAGTTGAAGAAATATAATTTTTTTTAGCAAAGTTATATACCAAATGTCTAAATGATAAAGATGTACCAGATGACTGGAAGAATGCAGTATTAATATTAATATTTAAAAACAAGTGATAAAGAAGATATTAGAAATTACAGACCTATCAGTCTTTTATCAGTTTTATACAAAATTGTTATTAAGATAATGACAACTTGTCTACAGAAAATAGTGGATTTCCACCAACCAGGAGAACAATATGGATTTAAAAGTGGTTTTAGTACAGTATATCATATCCAGGTATTGTGAGAAATTGTAGAAAACACAAATGAATATGAGTTGCCATTATGCTTAGGATTTGTAGACCATGAAAAGGCATTTGATTCTATAAACATTTCAGTGATTAAAGTATTGGATCATCAAGGTGTTAATCCAGGATATTGTCATATTTTAAAGAATATTTATAAAAATGCAACAGCAACAATTAGATTACATAATGATAGTAGGAAAATCATCATTGAAAAGGGTGTAAGACAAGGTGACTCTATATCTTCAAAAATTTTTACAGTAGTACTGCAAGAAGTTTTTTGTGGATTAAAATGGGAAGCTATAGGAGTGAAAGTAAATGGAGATTATTTAAGTTATTTAGATTTTGCAGCTGATGTAGTTGTTTTTGCAAATAATGCTTTAGAGCTACATGAAATGTTGCAGGAGTTCTCAGATGAAAGTAGGAAAGTAGGACTAAAGATAAATGTTAGAAAGTCTAAAGTAATGTTTAATAGATTTTTTCAAAATATGAAAATAAAGATTGATTATGATGAGTTAGAAGACATTAACAGTTTCAAATACCTTGGTCAGATTTTTAATACAGATAGAAATGTAATGGATGAAATTAATCATAGAATTAAACTTGGTTGGAGTGCTTTTGGTAGAAATAACTTGATACTAACAGGAAATATGCCTATGTGTTTGAAAAGGAAGGTTTTTAATAAATGTGTTTTGCCAGGTCTTATTTATGGATCTGAGACTTGGACACTTAATAAAAGAGCAATACAAAACCTTCAGACCACTCAAAGAAGTATAGAGAGATGCATATTGGGAGTAACAAGAAGGAATCAAAAACGCAATGTATAAGTAAGAGAACAAACAGGTGTTACTGACTTCATTAAAAAAATTGAAAGACTTAAGTGGAGTTGGGCTGGACATATTGTTAGAAGAGATGATAATAGATGGACAATTTAAATTTTAACCTGAATTCCAAGACAATGTAAAAGACCTATAATGAGACCACATGTGAGATGGATGGATAAATTAAGAAAGTGTGCAGGGGTGATGTGGAGAAGAGAAGCTAAAGATAGAAAAAGATGGATTGAACTTGGAGAGATCTTCATCCTGCAGTGGATTGATAATTATTGATGATGATGATGATGATGATATATATAATATAAATAAAATATCTGTTAATTAAAACAAAATTGTAATAATAATAATAATAATAATAATAATAATAATAATAATAATAATAATAATAATAATAATAATAATAATAATAATAATAATAATAATAATAATAATAATAATAATAATAATAATAATAATAATAATAATAATAATAAATTTAATGAAAATAAATTTTTAAAAACAGTCTTTAAATCTGCATAAGTATTTTCAGTTAATTTCTTAAACCTACCTCATCTGCCATTAAATTAAAATATATATATATATATATAAAGCTGAAGCAAACGTCATCAATTCAAATCCCATGAATCTCATATTTTAATCTTAGCAGCTTGTTTATTTATTAAATGCATTTTATTCCTTTTATAAAAATCGCCTTCTTAATTTTTCTTTTATTATGGTTTCTCTATACATTAAGAATTTTCACACTTTCAAAATCAAATTTAAATTTATATTTACGTCTTTATTCATGATTAAAGAAAACAGAAGCACTCATTAAATCACCATTATTCTTACTTTTTATGTGGTTATATAACAATTCATGCTCTTTTACTGCACTGTGATTCACCTATATATAATAACATACAGTCCCAAAAAATTTGATATATAATATTACTTTTCTGCTTGACAGGTATGACATTTTTAGAATTATTGACTAATTTATTAACATTGTTTGGAACATAGAATGATACATTTAACATGTTCTTATATATATATATATATTGTGCTCCGCGGATTTGTATGTTCACGTAACAAGATCTAGCATCTAGGCAAAAGTACCTTGACTCCAATCATGTGCAAGATACACAGGTCAGGAACACTCATGAACTCTGCCCTATTTGCCTATTTCCCAGATCTATAACATTATGAGCAACAATCCTGATAACATCAATTAATTTACTTCTCACCCGCTGGCATCAATCATCGGAGACACAAAAAGATTCTAGGCTAAGCTTATGATAGAATAACTTAATAACTAGCTATATTTTATGAGCAATGAAGGCTCGTGACCTAGCACATTAATTATGTATTGAGCGGAGATCATCTAGTCATATTTGAGCATAAGTAATAACTTAATATTTTAACTGAACGAAAAGAAAGCAGTGGTTTGAGTTTGATATATATATTTAAGATTTATTAATAACAAAATTATGTCGGGTTATTTAGCCGACATTAGCCTCATGAGTATTATATATATATATGTGTGTGTTTTATTCATATTTAATGATAACATTATAATTGCGGCTATGCCAATAATATATATATATATGTGTGTGTGTGTGATTAAATGAATTAGCACTACTAGAATACATTTTTGGAATACTATTACACCCCCAGAGATGAAAAGAGCATTTACTTAATTTAAGCAATAATAATTTCATAAGCAGATATTACACTTGGTTACATTCAATATTATGATTAATTTGAGTTATAGATAATTAATGTGTGGGATGGGTAATGAATAATTATATAAACAATACTAAATCTATCGCATTAATATTATATTAAACTAATAGAAATATGTCTGTTTAAAGAAATCATTTCATTATGGCTTATGAATACTTCTGGGTGACTAATAAGACACTGAAAGGTGGTGTGTGCATGGCGGTTGATTGGGATGGTCCAATTATGAATCCTGGGGTGTACTTCATGAATTCTAAAAACGAAGTTGACCGATTTCCTCTGCAAATGTAGGCAGGGTGGTTTCGATGAACGAAAGAGTCCAAGATTCCCTGGAATGAGATACAGGTGAATCATGGATGACAAAGAGTGGTCGACAATGACTTTATTGGGCTGGTTTCCCAGATCACTCCCTATATAAAGTATGCACATAAGACCAAGGATGTCTCCAGGGTGGATTTACAGCCTGGTTTAAGGACATAGAGAATGATGATGGGGCCCGACTTCATGGATGCCTCCATGAGAGAAAGAAGCACAAACATATATGTAACAAAATGCCTTTATGCATGTAACGCTTAATGATATAATATAAATATAATTCTAAAGATTAAAGATTATCGAAACATATTTATTGCCCATAAATTATGAAATATTCGGCGTAATGACATGGCTTCACTAAGCAAACATGGATAATTATTATACTTAAATATAAAGCTAAGATCTTAAGGACCCCCTCCCCCTTACATTATGTTACTTAATATTATTCATTACTTTTTACACATTTAATAAATCTCAATTTTGGTTAATCAATGCCCTTGTGAAAATATATAAATTATTACAAAATAAGTGGGTGGTGGTAATAGCTAAGATGGGTTTTATATATATAATATAATTTAAGAATAAAAGATAGCGCATTATTTAGGAAGGAGAATGTGAAAAAGAGATGTCAAATCTGTTTTCTACAGTAAACATGAAAAATATAATTAGTTTATTTATCTAAAATTGCGAGCACTTGGGCAAGTCAAATAAGACTTGTTTTGATCAAATTATAAATTATTTACCCAGTAAATGATGGGTGGGGAAACAAAAATGAATTATATGCTGGTGATTTTAGAATACTATTGGCATTTATTTTAATGTATACATACATAAATGTAAATGAAAATTGTTTGCCGCTTGGAAATAAAAGAAAAGAAAAACATTATATAGGAGGCTTAATATAGATTAGTTATATAGAGTTATAGAATACATATTTGAAGACATTTAAAATAGGTGATTAAAATATAAATATTACAGAGAAGGCAGGATTTAATAATTATAAGCGGTCAAAGTTCTTTTACCTTGATTATTTGGAAGAACGATTTCATTAGGAGTCAGTCCATCGGTATTGTTTCACTAGATCTAGGGTAGCATTATTAATTTGAGAGATAGCATTTCACTTTCACTGGAAAAATATCTAAAGTTCATTAGTACGGGATGCAGAGCTTCGTTCATAGGAACAGCATATTAGAGCAGAGGGACAAGGCAAAATTTCCTACTCATGACACATTGAGTGAGAATTAAAACTGGCTTGGAATATGTATAGCAACTTAGTTATTTAATGGTCTCCTCCCTTGTGGATTCAAATCCAGCAGTATTTATACTTTTATTTTGAAGCTGTAACTTAGCAACTACTGCTGGACCTGAGGCAGTTTAAGCACTTAAGTTTCATTTGGAATAGTTTGACCGGATACTCTTATCTAGTAAGTTTGTTATAAGTTTCTCGAACGATTGTTTTAAAATATATCTTATGATTTTAAAACAAGCTAGCGTGGACAATTTCCACTAATGGGTTTATTTTATTATTACCAATTTGTAATCTTTTACTTTAATCTAAGGGGTCTTCCGGGTAATTGTTTTTCGAGAGACTTTTTAACAAGATTGCATAATTTCTGGCTACAAAATTATATATGAAAAATAATAAGTTTCATATATAATACCTTATATATATAATATAACTATTAATACATTTGCAATCTCCTACACTGAAATATATAGATATTTATTATTTACGCCCGCATACACATGAGAATATTATTATTAAATAAAATATTTTTAAATTAAAAAACATATGTTTACATTATTTATGTTATAATACTGAGCAAAGAAATATATATATATATTATTAGCTATGTATATACGTGCATAAAGGCGGGTTTGAATACAGTTAGGTGGTAGGAGATTAGATGTGGGCTGTGAAGCAGGATCTGAGCATCAGATCATCTGCTTCAATATATATATATATATATATATATATATAATAATTAGTTTCCAACCAGTAACCACCTAAACATTCACAGTAAATATAGCAACCAATATTTCTAACTGCTGTCAAGGTATATATATATATAATTAGATTCTAACCAGTAACCACCTAAACATTAACAGTAAATATAGTAACCAATATTTCCCACTGCTGTCAAGGCAACCTTCACACCTTTTAATAGCAAGAATATATAAATAATTTCACTTGTGGATTTGAAATAAATGGGATATCTATTGTTTATTATCAATCTTCATTTCCTTTAAACCATTATAACTATTTTTAAATTGACATAAAGTACTGTTTATTTATTTCATTTTATAATCAACATCAAGCAATTCCTTGGCAAATATCTCAATATTTTTCAGTTTATCTCTTTGGTAATGACTTAATTTTTCATTACATAATAAAAAAGATCTGAAACTTTCCATCTTATGCATAATTGGTACTTTTGATTTACAATTTATATATCTCCCTTTTTACAATGGCCTGATTATTAATTTATAATTTAATATATTGTTATCTGTTGTAAGTATGTAAAAAGAAACATATTGAAAAGGCTTCATTAAGGAATGAAAGCTGGATTGATGTAATAAATATTTTTTTTTTATTTATAGTGAGTTATCTATTTCAATTTTGTTTTAAATTGATTATTTTAATTTATATATATATATATATATATATATATATATATATATATATATATATATATATATATATATATATATATATATATATATATATATATATATATATATTTATAAGAATTTGCAAGATTATATATATATTGTAATGGACCGTATGTATATATGATCTCAAATGAAAATAAACATATGAACTTTTGCAACAATAATCATTAATTAACCAGGCTACTAACTTTGAGGCACCAAATGTAATGGACAATTAAACAAACATATTATGCTGACCACGTTGTGGTGTCCAAATGTAATGGAACATACGTTTACTTCATTATACCAATCATCAGTTAACTGCGACCAACAGTTTGTGGTGCCAAATGTAATGGACAATATATCATATAAACATATTATACCCCAAATGTAATGGAACGTCAATATATGAGAAGAAAATAATGCTTCAAACATTGGATGATAAACATAATGGAATATATATAATCTAAATGAATCCAATTGTTGAGAAAGCCTAATATAATAAATTGTATAATTTAAATGAAGAAAGATAAAATTATCCCAGTTATATTTAAATAAATTGTTTATATGCCCTTCCAACTAGCTATATGTGAAATAAATCTAAAATCATATAGAGCAATGAGATCTATCCTTATAATTTATTTTCAAGGTTGATATAACTAACTAATCAAATATATATCAGAAACAAAGTGAATTCTATTAAATTCAATATACACATCTAATAAGTAAATTTATGTATATCTAAACATATCAATGAACAATAATATGTGTAAGTAACTTAAAGACTAAACAATAAGTGAAATATGAAGTTATCTTCTATTAAATTGTGAATTCAATTAATTTCATAATGACTCTGGCACTAAAAGAAAAATAAGAATAAAATATTAATAATCTTTCAAATAAATTACAAAGGCATTACTTATAAAACAAAATAGTACATCCTTTATTTCTATATTATGGTTTAATTTTAGGTAGTATCAATATTTTAAATAAGTTTTAAATACAAACCCAAATACAAATATATATACTTGCAATAAGTATATATATTAAATAGATAAAGACATATTTGTGTTCAACAAGTATGCATTATTATAAACACAAATCCATATTTATATTTTTAAATATTCAAAATTAAAAATAAATAAAAATAAAAGTATATTATATCCAGCAAATATATAAATTATTGTTTAGGTCTGCATAAGAATTATTACATGAAGTTAAAAAAAATGAAAATAGATAAATAAATAATAAAAAAAATATTTTTTTTTATAATAAAATTTGCGTATATAAATTTTACTTATTAAAATATATATATAGCAACCCACATGCAACCCAAACTTATAAGCCATACTTTAAAATTTTAAATTACTTAAGTGTTAATTTTGACACCTGCTAAACGTTTGTTGTTGTTTTTTTTTTAGAAAACAAAATGCTTGAATTGAATAGAATGATATTTAAAAAAACGTTTTATTTTTATAATTAAATAAAAAAAATATATCGATCTCAAATACATATATATCATTTATATTAATAAAATTATATACTACCTTTTGTTTTAAAGTTTAACTTGTTTATTTTTCTTTTCAAAGTCAACTTATTCCATTGTTTTATTCCTATATTCATTTAATATTAGAATGCATTCTAATTAAAGTGAAGAAACTATCACGTTAGAGAAAATTGTCAATTCTTGGATGTATGTATATTTTTATCCTTCTAAAATTTCTTTCCTTGAAAAATAAATAAATAAATTGAAATGTTGAATCCAATATATTAATTCTAGTTACCTCCAGATTATTATTAGATTGACCATTATAGATTCCAGATAGCTATGTCAAATTTCGGCTTCAGACGCGTTGAAATTCATGTGTTGAAATTTCCTTAGTTTTTCTTTTAAACTGCTTTGGAATAAATGAAATGAAATGGCGCAGCTCCTTGGCTGCGATATATATATATTAGCCAGTCATCATTTATGTATTGATTACAGAAATTTATATTATTCCACTATTCTTAAGAATGGCAATTTCAAAGAAACAAAGTACAACAAATTTTTATCTTTTAGTTTGTTTTATCACTATCTTTTTATTAATAATAATGGCCTCTTTTTTTGTTGTTGTTGTTGTTGTTCCCCACGCGCCAGCAAATGCAGTTTTGAAAACCATTGTTACATATGTTTTCTTTTAAACAATTAACATTCAAAAAAAACATATTAATCATATAAAAAAATATTAAATCTAAAATTTATTTGACAGCTTTAAATATATATATACATAAATAATAACATTACATTTTTTTAATAATCACTACAAATAAAATAATCTTTTTTTTTATAATCAACAATCTATATGTCTTTATTTATCTTTAATAATTAAATATTCACAGTGATGTACTATCAACATATAAATAAAATAATAACTCCAAACAATAACTATAACTAATAACCATAAACAATAATAATACTTCATATATAAACATCAACTCAAAGAGATTTTTTTTAATAACAAATGATAATTTTTAAAATATAGATAGACTTATCAATATTTACAATACCCCCTAATCCACCAAAAAAAATGTCTTTTCAAATAACTAATGAATTATGAGATATTGAAAAAAAAATACTTCTCAAATTTGTAATCTTTCTAAGGACTAACATGGTTTAAAGAATATTACTTTTCTTATTAATAACCATATTCATTTGTTCATATCTATCTTTCAGATCATCAAGATCTTTGTCCAAATTTTCTTTAAAAAAAATAATAATCAAAAGTGCCTTTTTAATTCTTCTTGAAAAGAATTTCCAGTATGTTGAACTTTGTGAAGAAGTTTGCTTTGATTTACAAGATTTTTATATAACGTTTTGCTATAATTCAATCGCTTTAGAATAATTTTGAGATCAGTATCTAAAGATTTTGTTATGATCTCCTTAGATTCTGCCTCTATATCCTTTATGTAAATACTAACTTGCTCATAAGCACTAACATAACTCTTAATTTTATCAACAACAGTTGCTATTTTATCAGATAATCTATTATCTTTCATTTGACTATCCTGATAAACATCATCGACTTGAGTAAGTCTTTGTTTTACTTCACTTGTTTTATGTTCAATTGGAAACAATACTTTGGGTAATATTGAATGGTATTCATTCAAATTTTCTAAATAATCCTTTAAAAATTTCAAATCAGATTGATGTGATACAACTTCAACATTGAAAAAAAAAATTTCTGAAAATTATTTTGTTTTACAACATTAATATTATCCTGTTTTATATCAATTCTTTTCAGTTTAACTTTAGGTCTACTTAAATCTCCTTCCTTAGCTATATTTTATCGAACAAAATCTTTACTAATCACATCATCTTTTCTTATTTTAAGTTTAATTTTAGCTTTGCCAATTTCTTTTCCTCATCAATCATCCTTCTACCAAGATTTAGAACAAATATTTTTATCATTCTTCTAAATTATACCTTTGCTTTACCTACATCTCTTTCCTTGTCAATATTCTCTCTAAGAAAATCAATATTATTTATCATTCCTTCTACAACTTTAAGTTTAACTTTGGCCTTTCTAATATCTTTTATAAAGTCTATATTTTCTTCAAAAAATCTATATTAATCAGACCATCTTTTATCATTTTAAGTTTGATCTTAGCTTTTCCAATTTCTTTTATATAATTTATACTTCCTTTAAGATAATTTATTTTAAACATCTCTCTACTCAACTCTTTGAATTTTACTTTAATTTTCTTCATATTTTTATTTTTAAATTTTACTTTGGTTTTACATACTTTCATCTTTCTATTACAATTTTCATAAAGAAAATTCTCTTTAGGTTTCTTTACCTTTTTATTTCTCTCAAATTTCAATAAGATATATCTTACTAACTTTGTCCTGCTGAGATACTTATAAAATAAGTCATTTCTATTGCAACAATGGTACAAATTCTCATTGAAATACTTATTCTCTAATATATCTAAAAATATACTTTCTTGGTACCACAAAAAATTACCATGATACTGTTCTTTATAAGATAATATCTTATGATTAAGATAATTTGTCATATCCAGACAAAATTTATTGAATTCAACACTCATGTTACTATATACTAAACACTTTGCATGCACTCTACCATCATTGGCTATAATTCCTTGATTTTCTCCTTCATTTCACTACTTATTTCTTCGAATTTTGCTTTCAAAGAATTAGCTTCAACCATTGTCTCTTCTCTGTATTTTTCCATCTTTTCATCAAATTTTATTTCTACTCTCCTAACACTATTATCTACCAGAGCTTTTAATTCATCTTTTAATTCCCTAGAAAGTTCATTAGAATTGACTTTCATCTCAGTTCTAAGTTCCTCTTTTAGTTCACCAGAGTTAGTTTTTAAACTAGTCTCTAGTTTCTGGGAAAGTTCATCAGAATTTGTTTTTAATTTAAATTCTAGTTTCTGGGAAAGTTCATCAGAATTTGTTTTTAATCTAGAGGAAGGTTCATCATAATTGGTATTTAATCTAGACTCTAGTCTCTTTAAGTTGGTTTTCATCTCAGCTCTAAGATCTTTTAATTCCACTCTAAATTTTTCCAAAAAATCTCTTAAATCAAAATCACCACTAACTGGCATTTCACTACTGTTATCCATTATTATTAGAACTACAATATTATATACTCATAAAAAAATCTAAGATATATATATATATATATATATATATATATATATATATATATATATATATATATATATATATATATATATATATATTTCTATATAGTAATTACCACAGATCAAGGGCTCACCATCTCCAATCATTATCCCAACAAACAATTACTCAACTAAGCAAAATACAAGCCTTTTAATTTTATTATTCATAGTAGCTATCCGACAATCTAAATTTCAGTTGTTTGAACTCATGAACTTCTTGGCTTAAAAAAAAAATCTCATCTATTACCATAACATCAACAAATTTCTCTAATATATATATATATATGTAGAGAGTAACAACTGAGATCACTAGCTAACATTTATTTATATGTAATTATAATAAATATTCTACACCTATACAATATTGAAATGTGGAAATTTCATATCAAATTCAATATAACCTTGAAATATTTAAAATACAACTAAATGTTCACATGCCTTAAAAATAACTAATTTGATAATATAGTGAGACAACTTTCTCATTCAAAATAATGGTAGTTAAATATAAAATGCTTAAATTGATGCCTATAAATTTTCTGGACCTTAAAACTTAATACCATTTTATATAGATAAAAAAAATCAACTTCACTAATTATTAACTTTTGTGCCCGAAACATTTTACTAAGATTGTACTAATGCAGTTTATCATCAACAAATATTCACTAATTGAACTTCATGTTTAAAGTCACTTACAATGGAAAATAAAACATTGATATGTTTGTTTTTCAAACCCTAATTGATAATCAATGTAATAGATTATTTGTCACCAACAATAATCGATTAACCAAGCACCTAAGTTTGGTGCTATATATATTTATGTTATATACTCATCTATTCCTCTAAAGATCTGACAGATACTGACAGCCAAAAGAATGATTAGCATTTCACAATTTTGAGTTAGATAAAAGAATTCAATCACTGCTCTTAAAGCATACAATGTTCCATGAACACTCAGATGATCATCACATTTCAGTCTCTCTAAGCTACTACAACCCATAATAGTTTTCTGCAAACAATATTATACTACCCTGCTTACATCTAAGTCTTAGGGGTCATTATTTATAAAATATTTCCTTGCTCATCTTTGGGAGTCTTAGAGGCAAATATTATATATATATATATATATATATATATATATATATATATATATATATATATATATATATATATATATATATATATATATATATATATATATATATCAAAAAGAACTATACCTTACTCTCTCTGGAGTCTTAGAGGTAAAATCATGGCAGGACTACTATTAACTGCTTCATGATAAATAGTAACAAATATCAAAATTTGGGTTGGAGCAATGAATTAGATCAATCAGTCACAAGTGTCATGAATACATCACACCCTCAAGACAACGACAAAATTCCCTATCCAACATCAATACTTGCAATAGAACCAACCAAACTCCAACAATCAAATATCCAATCTAACCCTCAAAATTATAGATTTTCTACAACATAAACTTTCCAAATATGGACAAAATTATTACTTTATAATTTAATGCCATCAATATAATTTTTAAAGTGAAATTAAGGTATTTCATGACTGTATTTATCTCTCATCATAAAAAAATACAATAACAGTAACCATCACCATCTAAACATATATAAAAAAAATTTACACAAAAATGCTTCTCTTTCTTTAAACTATACATCTCACATCAAGATATATACTACACATCTCTCAGGTATGTGGGGTATTTCAAGCCCTAATTAGCTTATTTTATGCCCTAGTTGTTGCGCCAAATGTAATGGACATTTTTTTTCGGTAGATTAGAGGGTATTGTAAATATCGATAAATCTATCTATATTTTAAAAATCATTTGTTGTTATTAAAAAAAATCTCTTTGATTTGATGTTTATATATGGAGTATTATTATTGTTTATGGTTATCAGTTATATTTATAGTTGTTTTGGATATATTATTTTATTTATTAGTTAATGGTACATCGCTGTGAATATTTAATTATTAAAGATAAATAAAGACATATAAATTGTTGATTATAAAAAAGATTATTTTATTTGTAGTGATTATTAAAAAATGCAATATTATTATTTATGTATATATATATTTTAAAAGCTGTCAAATAAATTTTCAATTTAATATTTTTTTATATGGTTAATATTTTTTTTGAATGTTAATTGTTTAAAATAAAACATATGTAACAATGGTTTTCAAAACAGCATTTTCTAGCATGTGGAACAACAGCAGCAACAAAAAAGAGGCCATTATTATTAATAAAAAGATAGTGATAAAACAAACTAAAAGATAAAAATTTGTTGTACTTTGTTTCTTTGAAATTGCCATTCTTAAGAATAGTGGAATAATATAAATTTCTGTAATCAATACATAAATGATGACTGGCTAATATATATATATATCGCAGCCAAGGAGCTGTGCCATTTCCTTTCATTTATTCCAAAGCAGTTTAAAAGAAAAACTAAGGAAATTTCAACACATGAATTTCAACGTGTCTGAAGCCAAAATTTGACATAGCTATCTGGAATCTATAATGGTCAATCTAATAATAATCTGGAGGTAACTAGAATTAATATATTGGATTCAACATTTCAATTTCTTTATTTATTTTTCAAGGAAAGAAATTTTAGAAGGATAAAAATATACATACATCCAAGAATTGACAATTTTCTCTAACGTGATAGTTTCTTCACTTTAACTAGAATGCATTCTAATATTAAACGAATAAAGGAATAAAACAATGGAATAAGTTCACTTTGAAAAGAAAAATAAACAAGTTAAACTAAAACAAAAGGTAGTAAATAATTTTATTAATATAAATGATATATATATATTTTTGAGATCGATATTTTTTTTTTATTTAATTATAAAAATAAAACGTTTTTATAAATATCATTCTATTTAATTCAAGTGTTTTGTTTTCTAAAAAACAACAAATGTTTAACAGGTGTCAAAATTAACACTTAAGTAATTTAAAATTTTAAAGTATGGCTTATAAGTTTGGGTTGCATATGGGTTGCTATATGTATATTTTAATAAGTAAAATTTATATATGCAAATTTTATTATAAAAAAAAAAATATTTTTTTCTTATTTATTTATTTATTTTCATTTTTTTTAACTTCATGTAATAATTCTTATGCAGACCTAAACAATAATTTATATATTTGCTGGATATAATATACTTTTATTTTTATTTATTTTTAATTTTGAATATTTAAAAATATAAATATGGATTTGTGTTTATAGTAATGCATACTTGTTGAACACAAATATGTCTTTATCTATTTAATATATATACTTATTGCAAGTATATATATATATTTGTATTTGGGTTTGTATTTAAAACTTATTTAAAATATTGATACTACCTAAAATTAAACCATAATATAGAAATAAAGGATGTACTATTTTGTTTTATAAGTAATGCCTTTGTAATTTATTTGAGAGATTATTAATATTTTATTCTTATTTTTCTTTTAGTGCCAGAGTCATTATGAAATTAATTGAATTCACAATTTAATAGAAGATAACTTCATATTTCACTTATTGTTTAGTCTTTAAGTTACTTACACATATTATTGTTCATTGATATGTTTAGATATACATAAATTTACTTATTAGATGTGTATATTGAATTTAATAGAATTCCCTTTCTTTCTGATATATATTTGATTAGTTAGTTATATCAACCTTGAAAATAAATTATAAGGATAGATCTCATTGCTCTATATGATTTTAGATTTATTTCATGTGTAGCTAGTTGGAAGGGTATATAAACAATTTATTTAAATATAACTGGGATAATTTTATCTTTCTTCATTTAAATTATACAATTTATTATATTAGGCTTTCTCAACAATTGGATTCATTTAGATTATATATATTCCATTACGTTTATCATCCAATGTTTGAATCATTATTTTCTTCTCATATATTGATGTTCCATTACATTTGAGGTATAATATGTTTATATGATATATTGTCCATTACATTTGGCACCACAAACTGTTGGTCCCAGTTAACTGATGATTGGTATAATGGAGTAAAAGTATTTTCCATTATATTTGGACACCACAACATGGCCAGCATAATAAGTTTGTTTAATTGTCCATTACATTTGGTGCCTCAAAGTTAGGAGCCTGGTTAATTAATGATTATTGTTGCAAAAGTCCATATGTTTATTTTCATTTGAGATCATATATACATATGGTCCATTACAATATATATATATATATATATATATATATATATATATATATATATATATATATATATATATATATATATATATATATAACATTAATTTAATATATTGTGTCCTTTTTATTAGGTTTGATAAGGTTTTAAAAGCCAATTTCTTTTAAAAAAAAATAAATTAAAAGAAATCTAAGTATTGTAAGTGCTATAATAATGTTGATAGGGTTTTAAAAACTGTGTTGAGATAATTTAAAAGTTATAAAACTATTTAAAGTTATTATAAAATGTTAAATAATATATTATAAAAGTTAAATAATATAATTTTGTATGGTTGGGAGAACTGGCCATAGTTATAATGATTTAAAATTATGCAATAGAAGTGTTATTAAACAAGCTGTTGAAAAACTAATTTTAAATAATGTTTGATATTTAAATAAGTTATTAAATTTATTTTATAAAATTAGATTTAAATTTATATTATAACTATTTATTAAAAGTTTTAGTATTTTATGCTATAAACAAGTGTATTCTATTTTATTTATTGTTTAAATAATATCAAAACTTATTACTCCAAATTTTATCATTATATTTTATTATTTTTATAATGTAATATTTTTGCAATTAAATATTTAGTTAATTTCATTTCAGACGGTGAAGATAAAAATTCCAACATTTTGTCTGAAATTATGGTCATGTGACTAACAATGCATGTATTTTTTTGTGTGCTTGCAAGGTTGAAAGTTTTTAAAAATTACTTTCAGAAATGTTTAAAATTGAGAATATTTGAATATCATAAAAATAAATATAGGAAACTATTAAATTAATTATTTTAAAAAATTTGAAGTTAATAAAGATAAACTAAAAATGGATACATTAGAAATAAGTGTTAGTTAAATTGATAAAGAATTATTTAAAATATGTTATTTTAAAGTATTTAATTTTGTTTAAGTATAATTGTAATAATAATCAGCCATTAAGCTAATGTACATGTGCTTTATGGATTTTATTTATAAATGAATACTTTCACTTTCCAAACACAAGATAAAGTATCTGTGAAAAGATGGAATGAATTCATCTATCCTCTCAACCCAAATGTTTAAGTATGGGAAAATCTTAAGCATCTGGAAATGAGAGCATGAAGATACTAAACAATCACATTAAGTTACCTTTACTATGCCTGAATAAATGACACTTGTGAAATTTACTAGAATTTATGATATGTCATTCTTGGTTGAAATTAAACATATGTAAATAAGATATTATTTTATATAGCATGATGTTTTTAAACTGTAATAATAATCAGCCAATAAGCTAATGCACATGTGCTTTGTGGATTTTAATTATAAATGAATACTCTCATGGATTCAAGTAATCAATCAGATGATAATTAGAGAAGGTATATAAATGGGGGCTCACACTTCTTCATTATTCTTTCTTTTCTTATTCTTTATTATTAATAGTTAATGTAGTACCCAGTATATTACTACAAGATGCTTAAATAGTCAATTAGTTGTTTTTTTTTTAATTTTATTATTTTTTTAAAAAAGTCTAAAGGGTTATAAAATTATTAAGTTAGACTAAGAATGTTTCCCTAAACTCAATTAGTTTCCTACTAGTATTTCTGTTCAAGACTTAATTCAAGTTCATTATAACTAATGAAATATAAACCTGTGATAATGTAAGTGGGAAGGTTAATGATAAAATACAAGTATATGGGGAAAGTATAATTTTTCCTGTACTATTTAAAAACTATTATAATTGTTTGTATAAAGTACTTTGGAGTTTAAAGTGGATACTATCTAAAAATATAATTCAGAAATTTAACACGTTTGTGTGTAAAACTTCATGAACTTTAAAAGATATTATTGGAATAAAAGAAAAATATCTGAAAAAGACTGAAACTGAAATTTTTTGAAAAATGTATAAAAATATTCAAGAATAAGTTATAGTATAAAAAAAATACCGTTCCTTTATATATACTACTGACTGTATATTTTAAAAAAAAAAAATTGCAGCAGTTTTAAAAAAAAATACTTACTTAAAAGTAATTATAAACTTTAGGAAAAAGAAGAAAATTAAAAGACAAATGTCAATATGAATATAAATTGCTTTATCAAGTTGTTTTCAAAATACATGAATATTTTGATATAAAAAATCTTGTTTTTCTTAACCATACGATGAAAGAAGGAGAGAAGAGAATGGATAATAGAAATAAATATTATCAGGATCAAGTAAATAACTTTTGAAATATTCTAATATGAATTCATCTATTGCTACATATCTGCATTATAGAATAATAGGTTTTTTTTTAAAGAATGAAAAATGCCTATTTCTGCTAGTGTGCAAACTTATTTTTAATGGCTGATTATAATACTCCTTTATGCTGAGGGAATTCAAATAAATGAAAACAATGGAACTTACCTAAAGAAATAACTTTTTAAGGTGATATCACATTAATAAATGTTATCCTGTGAAAGAACCGGATGAACAATAACTTTTACAGATTTTCTACAATTTGAAAGGTTGACTATTCTTAATATTATTTTTTTTCTATTGTTATTTGCACTATGAGAGGCGGAAACACTGTGCAAGAAAAAATATTTTAGACAATACTCTTCATGTGGCAACTTCAGAGTTACCCATTTGAAAGAATAAATTGTTGTGAAGAACAATTAGTTGGTATTTATTGAAGGACAGTCACAATTTGGATTAGGTAAATTTCGTCTTATTATTATAAATATATTAAGTTTAGTATTAGAATTTATTGTATAGGATAGTAAAAGTTACATTTTAAATATTTTTATTATTCTAAAAATATTAAGCTTTTTAGAAAAAAATATTTTAACATTTTTTTAATATGATTTTTTTGAAAAACATTTTAAAGTATAATAGTTGGTGTGTTGGATGAATGACGATTTTGATTAATATATTTTTATATGCTAAATTCGGACTGGAAGACATCAGTATAGTGATTTACAAATTGTAAAGTCACTAGGTAATTTAAAATTGTTTAATTATTATGTGATATATATTTTATTTTATTTTTTTAAATTTCTTGGATTTTTAGAAAGATATTTCTTTTGTCATATGAATGTGTGAATATAAGTATGTGTGCAATAATAACAAATATAGATTTTTTTATTATTATTACAAGATATAATCTATGTGTAAAAAAAGAGATATGCATTTTTTTTCTTTCTTACATTACAAAGTTTCATATAATTTATTGATGCCCATAACTTTATATGATTCTTTACTAAATAAATTATACATTATTTTAAATATTTGAATATTGATTTTAATGTTTTAAAATCAAAGTCATTTGTATTTTTGTTGTTAAGTTTTAAGTGCATAAAACCTTTTGTTATAGTAGTTCTGAATCGATAATGTTACATATTAACTTTGTTTCTTATTGGGAATATTGCTAGTTATTTTACGATGTGGATTGTTTAGATCTATTATGAAGTTTTAAGCTATAGTGACAGTAAAGTAAAAATAATGAAACCCTGAATATCTTATATGTAGGATATGTTAAGAAGATAGGAAAATAGCTATATTTTATCTTAGTAGTTTTATGCAAGTACAGATAACATAGCCCTGGGTCTTCTATATATTTTCTGTGAACAGTGTTTGATATTTTATATTTTTAAATGTTCGATAATTGCTGAATAGATAGCTTGAACATTGTTTCTAAAGATATTGGACAAAAAAGTTGTACCTATCTTTTCACACTGTTTCCATGTGACTTATTAAATATATTTTATACTATTTAGTCTTTACTCTAGTCATTCCTTAATGTCCTATGCATCATATCGCTATCTTGATTTCAATAGTTATTATATTATGAAGCATAGTATTTTCATGAAAGAAGAATACTAAATAATTTGGATTGATGTATTGTTTTATTCAAAGGAAATTAAGATAGGTTTTTCTTGTTTGGATTAAGATGAAATACAAATGATATTGAATGTAAATACTGATTTTTAGAGTAATAAAGAATCATTATCAAATTATTTTTGAAGATAAAAGAAATCACAACAATTCATTACATTTTTAATAGTTTTGATATATTTTGATTTTCCATGAATCAATGCATATTTTAAAAGATGAAACATCAAAATGAACAATACAAAGTGTGATGAATGCTTATATTTTATGAATTTTTTTATTTTTTATATATATTTTTTTTAAAAAAACATGAAACACATATAAGAATTTTGAGAGTGGTGCCATGCAAAATTATCTAGTATAACATCAACACTATTTTGTTAAATTCATATTTCATTTATTGAATGAACCTTAAAATATATTTTTAATGAATATTATTTTAAGTATTATTTTTTTTCTTTACGTTTACTAAAACCATATTGTTTATTCCTTTAAACCGCTAATGGTTTTATTTAACTATACGATGTATGTCTAGATTAATATATTATTTTATAACATGTATGATAAATAATGTATAAGCCAGAGTGAAGGCTTACTTACTTTCTGATTTTATATAACAGAAATATGTAATTCAATTTTTCTTTTAGTTTAATTAAGTCATTTTCCTTTTGTTAGATTTTGTTTAGTAAAACCTTGTAAATATTGTATATAGTTTTGTTTAATACAAAGTGGAATAAATTTGTTAAACTTGTTTTTATAAATCTCTGTGTTATGTTGATTGATTTATTCACACAAATACATTATTAGCAGACTCCAAAACAAATATATAATATATTTGCACAATATAAATAAAATTATTTATTTTAATAAATAATAATTATTCAGAATATGATATTTAAGTAAATTTCTTTTTTACAATAATATTATTATAGTCATATTTTATCACATAATTTAATGCATAAAATTTAATGTTTTTGTTGACACATATTTTCAGACTATATCATATTTTAAGATGCCACATGAGAAATAAAATAATTATATTATTGTTATTATTATTATTATTACTATCATTTTTGTTAGTTGTCATAGTATTAAGTAATAGATAGGATTAATAGTTATTTAAATATGAGTAGGAATATTATTTATAACTATTAGTATTATTATTGTTTAGGCATAGTTAAGAATTGTACAAAATCCCTTATCATACTTGTCTAGGAGATTATAAATTAATTAGATATGTTTTCAACAACCTGAGATAATTATAATCATATTTTAGTAAAAGAAATTACAATTTATTTTAGTAATATTATACTAATTTACTTATTATTTTAAAGTCTTAAGAATGCTATGTTTTATATTAGTATGTGAAGTAAAAGGGGGGTTAGTGTTCTTATGCCATTGAGATTGTATCCTGTGGGATATAGGCTCAATGTAATCCTATTGTTTTATCTTCACTAAATTGCCTCATGATTTTATAGTACTTTAATTGATTTAATTTTCATGAATCGAACCATATATTATTGATTAATTAGTTAGAGCTTGTTGAATGGTAGATATCTATCATAAGATATCTTTCTTATTTATATTATATTAAGATTACAAGTATTTTAGCCGGAGTATTCTTATTTTATTTGAGCTAATTTTATTTTATTTTTCCATTATGGATTGATTAAACGGATGAGGGTTATAATATATATATATATATATATATATATATATATATATATATATATATATATATATATATATATATATATATATATATATATATAAATGTAAAATACAGCAGTGAGAAATATTGATTACTATATTTTACTGTGAATGTTTAGGTGGTTACTGGTTGGAACTTAATTATATATATATATAAATATATATATATATATATATATATATATATATATATATATATATATATATATATATATATATATATAATTGACTCTTAAATAAGTATGTTTATTCAAATTTTAAAAGAAAAATATAGAGAAAAACAAAAAAATGTAAAGACTAATTTTGTTTTAACTGTACAAATCAATTTATCAAGCGGTAAATTGTATACAAATATCTCATGATAGTATTTTAGTCTGCTCATTTACCATCATGAATTGGTATACATAAAATATTTTTTTAAAAAACAGAATTTATATTTTAATAAAAATTTAATCACTATAATTGCAAATATAAGAAAATTTTCAAATTTATAAAAAAATATTATTTTTTTTTTTTAAAAAAATGGTGTCCCCATTTGAATGATTCAGATAAAATATTATTAATAAAATTTAATAATTAATCATTAAAGTAATTCATTGTAGTTTAGATAAAGCTCATATTATTAAATAAAAATCACCTAGAAGGAATCTTACAAATGCTTTATAGTATATGCATGACCTGCAATTACTAGAGAAAATATTGAAGTGTTCCATGTGATCAGTATCTATTGGAGTACAACACCCTCCTTATAAATGCTGGAAGTTACATTATTTTACAGTCATATCTTTTGTTTTTATTATCTGCCAATCCAATTAATAAAATTCATAACTGTCTAGAGAATAATGGCCTATTAATATAATCATTTTTGGTCACATTTTTAATAAAATATAAAAAAATACATTATTCTCATATTGCTAGACTTATTAAACAAATTATAAAAAAGAAACAAAAAAAAAGGTGAAGTCTGAATTAAGAATGCAAATCAACTATAGTTTATAGATAAAGAAATCCTTTGGTGAGCTTATTTAATATTTTTAAGTTTCTTATGTAGCAAACTTTTTCCTTAAATTTTTTAACATCTTGTTTCTCATGCACAATATAAGAAAGCTGTATAAAGTCAATATTACTCTCTCATGTGTTTTTAAATTTATAAAGCCAAGGGGACTAAATAAAAATTTTACAATACTTTTATGATATATTAATTGATTGGGAAATAGGTTTGTGTTTCACTTTGGTTTAAATTGGGCAGAATACCAGATCAATATATAATTAATTCAATTAAAATGTTATGTCACTATGATTAAGATATTCTACTCTTTAAATTGCTAAACGCCAACAATAATTTGTTACATGTTAAAATTCAAATCCACTTTTTTATCTAAAAAGATATAAAAATATCTTGGTCTACATTCTCAAATTAATAATTATAAAAGAGGAATGTTTCAATAGTTTTTAGCATGATAAATATGTAAGTGTTTTAGATCTTTATTACTAAATTAAATTGAAATATATAAAATATCGATAGTAGTAAATCTCTAATTATTGACTATATTAATATAAAGTCAGTACTAATATAGTAAGCATACTGCATTTCATTTTTGTTACAGTTTCAGCTTTTATTCATTGTATAGAGCCACTAAAGCCATGCTGAAAAACTAATCAAATTGAAGATTCCGCTTACTTTACATTGGCATGTATTTACAAATGTAAATAATAAAACATAGATTTTTATCAAGTAATCTAAAAATAAATGTGTAATTAGTGGAATATAAATTTTTGTTTTTACAATGTTTACCTGAATGGTTTTTTTTTTTTTTTTGTAATTTTTAAAAAGTAATCTAAAAATGTAAATACTTGCAAAAATTGAAAATTTATGCTTATTTTATAATTGAGAAACAAATCATTTTCCTGTAGTTTTTATAAAATTATCTAAAAGTAAATATATTTCTATTTGTACACCAATAAAATATTCTTCATTGAAAAAGTGAACATTTATGCATACAGTTTATCATTGAAAATGTTTCAATAACCATAGTTAAACGTTAGACTATCAACCATCAAAAGAATTACGTTAATTCAATGACACGAATAACAATTTAGGCAATTGAATATTTATGAGTTGAAGTTAAATTTTGAAGAAGATAGGCATACCACCTGAACTATTATTAGTCTCATCTGGATCACATATATTGTTTTAGCAATAAAATAGCAGTGAACTGAAACTATTTTCTAATCTTTTTAACATTCATTCTGTTAATCATCCATAATCAAAATAAAAAAAAATGTATCCTTTATTTATTTTTTGATTATGAACCCAATTCATTTTTATTGTACTATGTATTAATTAAGTAATGTGCTTTCTTTTATAAGAAGTAAAAAAATATGTAATTTACATTTAATTTGTTCATTACTATCAACATATTTCATAAAACTAGACATTTGAGGTTGACTTTATTTTTTGCTCCTTTAGAAAGATAAATAAGAAAATTAAAAATTTGAATGACAAAGGGAAAATTTTTGTTAAAAAAAGAAACATAAAATTTACAGTTAATAAAAATATTCTTTAAAAATATGTAATTTACAATTAATTTGTATTTTAGTGTTATGTACTTTTATATCAAATTTCAAAAAGTGTTCACTTTATCGATTAGTTATGATAGCATGGCTTCAATGGCTCTATCCAGCTGGTAAAAGTAGAAATTGAAAGGAAAATGTGCCTACTATATTGGTACCTGTAAAGTATCTAGTTCTATAATTTAATCACATTAATAAAGCCAGCGCTGGAGGTTTATCATCCCGAATTTTACATTTTTCAGCATTGTAACATTTATAACATTATATATATATATATAATTATAAACTGGCTAAAATGTCTAAAATATCTTTATGCAGAAAAAAAAATATGTGCGTTTTATAAAACAAATCAAATCATATAATCTTATAAATAGAAACCTTATAGGGTTTTTTTTTTTGTCTCAATGGCAAAAGAATCAAAAATAACCTAAGCATAAACTAACTTTGATCATTCATATTGATAACAAAACTTATTGCCTTTTATTTACAAAAAAAAATTCCATTTATTATGGCTTCTACTTTTTACACATTAGTAGTAATTATTTATACTTAATACAATTATATTTTAACTGTATTATTATTTTTTCTTTCAATTAAATTAAGACAATTTAAAAAAGAAAAATTGATAAATAAAATAACAGTAATTTAAAATGATTTGATTATTCTAATAAAATATACTAATAATATATAGAATGCTTTTTCAAGTTAATTATAAAAACGTCATTCAAAATAACTTCGTAAAAAAACTCTTTATTTCCTGTACGTGAATTATATTCATACGGCACAATTTGAGAATTTTACAAACTTTTTTTTTGTGGAATAAGCAAAAAGAGCAATATGGGGATTTTCAGCTTATACTGAAATTTATCGATATTATAAAGTAATCAGGAAGAGAACCTAAATTACAAAATGTCACCTACCTTCAATAATACTTTACATTTATCCAATTAAAATTATAGTTGACCTCATGAAAAGAACAGGAAAAAATGTTGAATAAACTTAAATATATAGAACAATTGATTTAAAAATTAAAGTGTACTTCATTATGTACAAACATAAAAAATACAAGGACTTAACAAAGAAATATATAACCATATTGGAAGATTAGGTGAAATTCAAATATCATAGCAAGATTAATCTTAAGAAAAGATAATAAATTCAAGTAATTCAGGAATATGAGTCAATAAAGTATAATGCTGAAAATGATGCAAACTTATATAATTGAGTTTGTATATGTATGATTTTTATTACACTGCAATATGAAGGTCTTTTCAAATTTAATCCAGTTTCTTTGATACAGCTTTTCTTCAACTCATCAAGGATAAACTCTTATCCATCCTATTAGTTATTTTTTACTCTTTTGGAATCAAATTTAAGACTTTCGTTATCTATTTATTTTTGCAACTTTTAATAATATGTCAATCTCCATTTCATTTCAACTTTTTTTCATTAGTGTCAGAAATATTATTTTAATCTTACACCTATTTATTTTGTTTTTGATTTGTACTTTTTAATATCAGTATACATCTCTCTATAATTTACTATGTTTGAATCTCAAATTATATATATATATATATATATATATATATATATATATATATATATATATATATATATATATATATATATATATATATATATATATATATATATATATATAAAGAATTGATAAAATATATCCATCAAAAATCTTTCTATTTAAACATAGTCATGTTTTCTTTTGATATTAAAATTATTTTTTATAAATAAATGAAACCAAAGTTAATTCTTTGATTAATTTTATTTATTCTGTTTTCAACTAAAATAATGGATTAAAATAAATATTGTTATTAGTTGTTAATTTATTATTATCAAACTTGATTTTATTCTTGTTAACATTATTTAAATATTTTTGATGATAATTTTTATTGCTATTTTTTTTATCTCACAGATGTTATTACATTTACAATAACTCTGAAGAATAATTACTACATGATTAATTGCCTATTTTTTTATTTCAATCCCTAAAATGTTTTCTGAAATACTGCTGAAATTAATAAGTCATGTCTCCTTCTTAAAATCAATTTCGTTTTTTTTTAGTATATGGACTAATTACTATTGTAAAAAGACTTCATTGCATCTTCTTAGATACAAAAATTAAAAAGTAAATTTCAAGACTTAAATATACTTAATATATTAAAATTAAAACATAACAATAGATTAAATGTGGCAGTAACTTAGTAACAATGTTGTAACATAGTTTTAAAACATTCTTAAATCCTAGTGTAATAGTAGTAATACTTTATTTGGAGACAATAAAACGATTAATATTATGTTTTATCAATTATTCTCCTTTGCTAAATGTTTTATAAAAGTTTTATTAGAAGAAAGTCTCTGGTTTAAAATGACAAGGCAAAAAAAGTAAAAAAAAGTTAAAATCATTAGAATTTTGAAGATAATTTGATGTTTTCCAAATAATGTTTCAGACGTCAGGAAATATTACAAAACTACCAATCACCTAAAATAAAAACAATAGAATATAAAATTAATACTAAAAATGTTAAATTATTATGTTCTAAGGGTTTTGTAAATAATATCAATATATAAATTTACAGTCATGAATTAAATAGCAATGTTAAAAATTATAAATAATATGTTGGACAAACTTTTAATAAAAATATAATTATATTATTTTTTCACCAAAAGTAATGTAATATTATTTTTAAAAATTGCAAAAATACTTTTTTAAATAAACTTTTTAACCACAATGGCTACAAGTTGCATGTTGGACCACATTAAATTTCAAATGCTTTGATTTTATATTATTTTAATTTAACAGGGGTCTATCACAATATTTTTCTAAGTATGTTTCTATTGTTTCTATTTTGTAAAAATAAAATTAATTTGAATTTATTTTGTGTGGAATAAATTAAATGTATTCCTTCTTAGATTAAGTCATATCATACACCACATTTAGTTCAAACAGTTGTAAATTTTCTTTAACTTTGTAAATAATTGCTTTTTTTTCTATTTTTTAAGACAAATATTATATAACTCATGTAATTAATGCCTACAATAATGGAAAAAATCAAATTTATTTTATTATAACCTTACTGTAAGAAAACAAGCAATTGTATCCAATTAACAAAACTAATTTTGTGTTTCAATTTGTGTGATTGATTTTATGGCTATATCTTTTTAATTTGTTATATAAATATTTAAAAATATATTGTAAATAATGCTTATATCAAAAAAATAAAATTTGAAATGATATTTATATAAGATAAATACTCTTCTTAAGAACAGTTTGAGATATTAATTTATAATTTACATGACAAAACTGTCTTGAAACCATTGCAGGTTAATCCGTTTATTCTTCCAATGATTACTTTAAAAATGAAGTTTAAATACTTGAAAAAAGAGCAATATTTAAAATATATACTATATAGCAAAATTCCAAGAAATTTTAAAAACCAAAAAAAAAAAAAAAAAACAATAAGAGAGAAAGGAATGAAATAAAAAGTTTGTAAAATAATATAGAAAAGTGAGATATCTGAATGTTGACGAAATAGTGTTTTATTTGTAATTATTTTCTATCATTTAGTTTATTAAATGTTTTTTTGAAAAATTCAAAATTTGTTTATAATTCTTACTCACAATTAAATGTATTTACATAATTATAAATAAAGTTTTATTTTTTCTAAAAACATTAAATAATTGAACCGTATACTGAAAATATTCTAACATGTAATGACAAATATAGATTGGGTTACATAAGTTCATAAAAATATTTTTTTAAAAGAATAATGATAATGGAACTATCTAATAATGATTGGGGTACATGCAGTCAATATGTAATATTTGAATGAACAATCCAGAGTTGTTTATAAAATAATTTTATTACTCTTAAATAATATATTTTTTGCTATTCTTTCTTATTTAATTTATGGGTACTCTAACCCGACCTGCTATGTGGCCTGTAGAGGTGCTGTTCCTGTGTTAGCACACAGAACATAGAGGGTAGGTAGGGGCCTTGAAAGCAGATGATGCTTTTTCCTGCTGCTAGGTGGCGCTGTTCACCATGCGTATGCACAGGAACCTTCTACAATCTAGCTGTCAGCTTACATCGTCTGCTAGCAAGAACCTAGGTGGCGCTGATTGCTGTAACCACATCTAGCTTATGTGTCGTCTGCTATCAGAAATTACCAAGATTCTAGCCCACTACGCGGCACTGTTTCTCCACGTCTATACACGGAAAAACAGCAACCTCTAAATGCATTCATGCTAGCATTTATGAACATAGTACTTAAAACTTTCATGGTGTATAATATACAGGGATGAATAATTTATATGTCATAACTCTTTAAATATATGGTCAAATGTAATAGTTTTACATTCTATTTCACCATTTCATGAATCGATGTATTTGTAAATTATGACTTTGTAAAAAGCGATCTGTTTTTTTAATTATTTATTCTAAAAGTGCTTTTTTTTTTTTTTGTAAATAAGACAAAATGTAATTTCCGGTCTGTATTTTTTTTTTTAAAAAAAAAAGCTAATTTTTTTTCCTATGGCAGTATTCTTTCAAAAATGTATCATTTTAAAAGATTATTGTTTGTAAAACTTTTTTTTACACTTTCAATTAATATTTTCAATAAATTTTAAAGTAATATAAATTATATTTCGGTTTATAGATTACTATTTCGAAACATAAAGTGTAATTTGCATGCTGGGTATATCGCATGCTTGTTACTCACAAGCAATAATTCGAAGATCTGTTTATCAAAACTTCCTTTTACAATAATATTAAAGGCATAAATATTTATTGAAATTGTATTTAATATTTTAGAATCATTTTAATAACTAAAAATGTCATATACTCACAAGGAAATTTCAAAATAATAGGTTTAATAAGTACCATATGAGAAAAATAAGATATTATACAGAGTCAGAAAAAAAAAGATTTACAGCAAATATATATACATTTAATATATTTATTGATGGATGGAATTTTAAAAGTTTCTTTCAAAACTGATGCTCGTGTTAGGCTTGTATAGTGTTAAAATTAAAACTATTAGTCCTCATAAATAATTTGGAAGATATTGCCTGTCAAAATTGGAGGTTCATTGAAAATTATATATGATCTTAATAGCCTAAAATTTAGAAGCCTGATAGTAGTGTCTTTGCCAGTGCACTGTTTCTTTCTTTCATTATTGATACATAAGTAAGAACAGGTAAAACACATTTATTAAAAATCATCCCTTACAGACATGTATATATATTGCCTTTTAGTATCAAGTTATTCCTACCAAAAGCACTCCAAACAAATTTAATTCTATGATTAATTTCATCCATTATGTTTCCATCTGTATTAATAATCTGACCAAGATGTTTGTAACTGTTAACTGTTTCTAACTCATCATAATCAATCTTTATTTTCATATTTTGAGCAAACACATAGGTATATTTCCTTTTAGTATCAAGTTATTTCTACCAAAAGCACTCCAACCAAGTTTAATTCTATGATTAATTTCATAAATTATGTTTTCATCTGTATTAATAATCTGACCAAGGTATTTGTAACTGTTAACTTCTTCTAACTCATCATAATGAATCATTATTTTCATATTTTGAGCAAATCCATTAAACATTACTATAGTCTTTTAACATTTATCTTTAGTCCTACTTTCATCTCATAACTCCTGCAACATTTCCTGCAGCGCTGAAGCGTAAGTTGCAAAAACAACTACATCATCTGCAAAATCTAAATGACTTAAATAATCTCAATTTACTTTCACTCCTTTAGCTTCCTATTTTAATCCACAAAATATTTCTTGAAGCACTGCTGTAAAAGTTTTGGAGATATGGAGTCACTCTGTCTTACACTCTTCTCAATGTTGACTTTCCCAGTATCATTATCTAATCTAATTGTTGCTGTTGCATTTTTATAAATATTCTTTAAAATTTGACAATATCTTGGGTCTATACCTTGATGATCCAATGCTTTAATCACTGAAGAAAAGTTTAGAGATTCAAATGCCTTTTCATAATCTACAAATCCAAAACATAATTGCAACTCATCTTCATTTGTCCTTTTTATAACATCTCTCAATACCTGGATATGATCTCCTGTACTAAAACCACTTTCAAATCCAGCTTGTTCTTTTGGTTGGGGGAAATCCAATGTTCTCTGTAAATGAGTTGTAACTATCTTGGTAAAAATTTTGTATGTAACTGATAAAAGGCTGATAGGTCTGTAATTTTTAATATCCTCTTTATTACCTTTTTAAATATTAATATTAATACTGCATTCTTCCAATCATCTGGAACATCTTTATCATTTAGACATTTGGTATATAACATTGCTAAAAAAAATTCTATTTTTTCCCCTGCTTTCCTTAATAAATCAATTATAATTCTACTATTACCTGGAATCTGGAATCTTTTCTTTCTTCATATATTTAATTACATGTCTCACTTCTTCATTTAAAATTCTGGGTAATTCAGAACATGTCATAGATATAGTAGGTATTTGTTCTTTATTACTATATAATTCTTTATAAATGTCTTCTATCCATTTCATGATGTCATCTCTTTTTTTAGTAATAATTCCAGCTTTTTTTTATTGCAGATATGAATTTCCTACCAATACCAAAATGTTATTTTACACTTTTGAGACTTTCATTCCCTTCTGCTGCTTTCCTTGCTGGTTCACAGTTATACTTTCTTATATCATTTTCAAATCTTTTCTGCATCATTTGACAAAATTTGAAATATTCAATTCTTTTTAACACATCATTTTTGTATATCTTCATATTCCTTCTTTTCTTCATAAATTCTCTAGTCTCAGTAGAAATTTTATTGATCAAGTGCTGTTGCAGTTTTTAAAAGTGTATCAGTTGTTTTCATATTAATTTCATTCAAATCTGAATCATGTTCAAAATCTACTAATACTTGAAACCTATTTGTAAGTTCTATTTTAAATTCATTAGAATGTTTCTGAAAATTAGGAATATCAACTGTAAATATTGTTTTTCTTAATATTTTTTGTCTCTCTGGTTTTGCATTAACATTTATTTTACATCTTACTAACCGATGATCACTTCCTCTGTTAAATTTATTAAGAACATTACAATCTTGAAATATGTATTTTCTGTTAGTCAAAATATAATCCAATTCTGCTGTACTTTGATTTGAATGCTTCCATGTCCATTTCCTTATAACATTTTTCTCAAAATAAGTCATAATATAAAGATTTCCTTTTCCTGAAAACTCCACAAGTCTCTGTCCTCTCTCATTTCTATTACCATAACCAAAATTACCACCAGCACTTTCATCTTTCGCTTGTTTGCCAATTCTAGCATAAAAGTCTCCCATAACAATTTTAAAATGTTGTTAACTCTGATCAAAAGCCTTTTGTGCATCCATATAAAAATCTTCTACTACTTCATTACTTTGAGAACTTCTTGGGGCATAAACCTAAATTATCTGCATTTCGTATCTGCTATTAAGTTGTATAACTAATCTTGCCACTTTGTTCGATACACCATCAATCTCCACAATGTTGTTCTTCCACTTTTTATTTATAATGAATACTACTCCACTTGTATTTCCAATATGTGTGCCTTTATAATAGAGTACATGTTCACTTTTTAAAACAATTGTCGCTTCACCTTTTCTTCTAACTTTACAAAGTCCAATAATATCCCATTTAATATAGAACAGTTTTTCTTCTAACTCTTGCAATCTTCCTTCATTTGAAAGTGATCTGCAGTTGTAAGTACCTAAATAAAAAAGGCAGCACCAAATGGCAGCCTGTGTCCACAATCAGGGAATTCTGAACAGCTTCTGCCTTCAGCCACCAACTGCTGCCTTGGTTGGTGACTTTACAGTCTCCTGGGAATAAGGGCCATGATTTATTTTTGTCTGTCATAATTGTATATATATATATATATATATATATATATATATATATACAGATATATATATATATATATATTGGAAAAATATTTATCATTTGCACAAGCATTCATTTTGCCTTATCAGGCAACTGAGAAGAAAGCCCATGGTGTTTTTGATCTTAAACTCAGAGATAAAAATCCAATAATCTCATCACACTGGCTAGTGTGTGTTGCTGAGCAGCCCAACCATGTTTATATACTATATGAATAATCACATAGTAATAACAGCTGCAATGACAAGAACATATGGAGTGGACATTAAGAATTTGCCTTGCTCAGTTTCTTTAAGGCCTCCAAGAGGAATCAAAGGGTTTCCTTTCAATTAATAGGATGGCAAGAAATTTGTAACCTCCTGAGTGTAGACAATTTCTTGCATTAAATCAAATCTTAAGATTAATCAAAGTAAATTATAATTTATTAGTTGATATTGTGAAATTGGTAACTATTTAAGTGTCTCTGTTGGGTGATATATATTAAAATTTGTCTGTTTAGAAATTCATTTATAGATTCATTAAACCACCTACTCACAAACATTATATTAGAAAATCTGTAGAAATTCTAACCAGTAAATAAATTCAAGTATATTTATTACCTCCTTTAAGTTTGCCACTGTTTTCTGTTTGATCATAACCTCATAAGTTAATAATTGTTGAAATCTACCGGAAAATGCTATAATACATCATAATGACAATTCTAGGGATATCATTCAGGTATAGATCCAAGACATTGTCATATTTTAAAGAATATTTATAAAAATGCAACAGCAATAATTAGATTAGATCATGATACTGGGAAAGTCAACATATTAAAGTAATTTCCTTGAATTATTAAATTGAAAACATTTTTATAAAGCATGTTTATATATGTTATTTGGAGTATATTTCTAATATTTAATGTAATGGGTGCTTTATAATTAACAATTTTATAATTAATGAATATAAATAAATATAAGAAGTAATTTTCTTTTGAATGGTATGTTAAAGAATTATAATTTCTTTGTTTCTAATATGAAAGATACTTTCTATATCTTTTTCCATATCATTAATTTGAATTATTTGAAAGTAAGACAAAAGAGTTACTAATGAATAATATTTTTATCTAATTTTTCATATTGTTAGGTTCAACTCTAAATTATTTTAAATATCATAAGAATCAAGAGGTTATTAAATGTTTAGGTATTTAGCTTTTATTGGTACATAATTAGATATGAATGAAATTAGAGTTTTATTTTGTATATTATTATCTTTAAAATGAATCACAAATTATGCTTCCCCCTTCCCTAATGCAATTTGAGGATGTTTGTAATTTTTATTTTTATGAGTTTAGTCAAATAATTTAAATATTTAGGTTCAAGAATACAAAAATTGGATAGATATAATAGTTGTAGGCTACATAATTGCCCAGTCATAAAATTAAGGTGTAGCTGCAGTACAAGTTATAAATGAAATTCTATGGAAAAGTCCAAAGATACTACTAAACCATTTTAATAGCACTTTATAGTAAAAACAATTACTGTGAGCATTGGATTTCTGACTTTCAATGCTCATATCTTAATTAAAAACAATTAGGGAACAAATAATTTTAAAAAATTTTCAAGAGAAAAAAGAAAACAGACAAAGAAAATCTTTGACCATTGATCCTTTTTTATTAATCTGAGCTAGGATGAAATAGTGAATGCCCATGCCTTATTCACTCCAATTTTATTTAAGTATAAATTTGGTCACTTAACTACTGGAGCATACAATCAAGAGCATGATGTGCAGTGCTAAATATTCAAGAAATTAATGTTTGTGTGTGTGTTGGGGGAGGGAGAATCAATGGTATGGCATTTGGCCAACTCAAATACAATTACTAGCTTTTTAATAACAGTGATTTTAATATACATCATTAGACCTGAAATTATCTTGACTGCTATAAAACAGACTAGACTTATCTTCTGATAAATTTTCATCTCACCCAAAGCAATGTCATTTTGATTGTAATGCTTTGCATAAGTCTCATTTACTAAGTCAAAGACTTATGATTTGGAGGTGAATAACACAGGTGATGAATGAATATATAAAAATTTTGCAGTTTTAATTTTAATAACGAACAACTATTGATAAGCAAATATTCTTTTAAAAACAAAAATAAATGAATTTAGCAATAGTTACCGATTTTAGCTTTTTCAGAATGTCAAAATATGATATACGTGTATAAACAACATCCCATTAATAGTTAAATCTCCCAGCCAGATAGTTGATTAATAAAACCTCAAAATATATAGTCAACATACCATTGCAGTCAAATTCCTTACTACAATAGGTGTTTCACTTCAAATAAGTCTTTAGACTATTCTGGAGATACAAAAACAGTCCCCAGCATTATACATATTGACTTGAAAACAGGAAATGTTTATCTGAAAATTTGTGATGATAGGGATTTTACCTTAATTATATATTGAACTATTTCCATCATCTGTTATTAATTATGATATTTCCATCATCTGTTATTAATTATGAAATATTTTTAAAAGATATCAAACTTTATTTAAAGTTTTAAATACATTCAACTGTTAGCAAAACATACAGATTAATTTATTACAACATTTTGAGTGCTGTTTTTTTCTCATCTCTTCTTCAAATGTTGCTGGCCTTACCAGTGACAGTATTAGCATGAAAATTGAATCTTGGATTTTTAGTTTTGTGAATTTAAGGTAATGCTTGCTTTTACTAATTAGGCTATTCTGAAAAATCAAGTCACTAGAAATTTTATATATTTAGCTATGAAGATTCTCTTGGTTTCTCCAGTTTTTTTAAAGCCAAGGTTAATGAGTAGTTTTGAAATATTATGAATTATTTACATTAGACTGATTTATGAAGTTATCTACTATAAATGTGAATGGTTTGTACAAATTTTACTTTTTACTTTCTGCCCATTATTTTTCTTGTCCAATGTATTTTAGATGCATTGGTTTTTTTCTTTTTAATCATTACTTTTTGCTCTTTTAATTATGTATTTTGAAATGAGTCAGATGATTTCAGCTATATATGTTCTTCCATATTCACATGGTATTCCATAGATGCAGTTTTTGTTTTTCAATATTTGCAGTTTGTGTTTTATAGAAGTTAGAATTTTTCATAGGGCACTTATGACTTTGGAAAGGAATATTAATATACTGATCACAGATTTTCTTTAGTTTAGCTGCAATTACTAATATCTATGGATACGCTTTAATACCTATAATTGTTTTTTTCTTATGGTGTTTCTTTTAGTTGGCTATTTCATAATGATAGCTGATGGATACGTATTTTTCATGAGAGTTTATGCTATATGATTTTTCTTTTTCCAAGTTATTGGTTTCTGAATAAGAATTTTTATTCTGATTAGAGTGTGTGAGTTTTCTGTTGATTGTAATTTTGATTTTGCTATGAGGGAATCTTGTCAAAAGAAAATTAAGAACTGTAGTGTCTGTTCTTGATTTAATTCTATAGTGAATTTAATTAAAAGAGCATAATTATTGATAGTATCCAGAATGTTTATAGTAATGCTTTACCATATGGTCATAGAAAAGCCAGACTTTAATTATAGATAGAATTTTATTTATGGTTGTAGTTTCAAGTTCTTCCATGTAAATATTGCTGATCAGAGATAGCAATAAGGAAGCAAAAAGCATCTTTTGATTTTGTTGGAAGAATTCTATAGTATATAATAATAGTATGCTGTGCAGAATGTTAAGTGTAATTAAACTATCAATTGGAAGAATTATTCTGGTTTGTACACTACTGCTGTTATTTAATCTTTTTTTTAAATTAGATAATGCTTCATCACAGAGTACTTTTGTCATTAAGTTTTTCACATCAAAATTTACCAATATGTCAGTTCTGTCACTTTTCATGTTGATTAATTCTACAATTTTCTTAGAATCTCTAACACAGAACTGTCTCTTGTATGCCAAAGGACTAAGAACATGAGAATTTTTGATATAGTGATTTTTCAGAATTAACAATAGATCTTAATGGAACCTGGCCTTTATTGATTTTAGATAACCACAAAGATGTGGAATTTTTGCCAAAATATGTCAATCTAATTTTTTCTGAATCATTGAAATAGCTGTGATCGGGGATGCTTTCTGAATAATATTTACAGTTGTGATTCATAGGTAGTATGGGACTTTTAGTCTGTTGGGAGAAGCTCTTATTGTATCATAATTACTATTATCCATTTACAAATGTTACATTGCTCTTGTTAGCAGGAAGAATGCTTATAGATTTGTCTAGTTTAAGATTTAATAGATTTTTTTTTCAACATAAGTGATATTAGATTTGTATTGTTGATGTCTCATTTTCCAGCATAATTTTGCTTTCTCTTAACAAAGTCTCACTTGCAGTCTAAATAATTCTGTCTGGGAATGAATTAGAGGATTTAGTTATAAGATTTTAGAAGCTGATTGGAAAGCTCTAATGGAATCTTTATCAGCAAATTTATTTTTTAACAAAGATTATTGAAGTCAACATTGAGAAGGGTGTAAGACAAGGTGACTCCATATCTCCAAAACTTTTTACAGCAGTGCTGCAAGAAATATTTTTTGGATTAAAATGGGAAGCTAAATGAATGAAAGTAAATGGAGATTATTTAAGTCATTTAGATTTTTCAGGTGATGTAGTTGCTTTTGCAACTTATGCTTCAGAGATGCAGGAAATGTTGCAGGAGTTATCAGATGAAAGTATGACTAAAGATAAATGTTAAAAAGACTAAAGTAATGTTCAATGGATTTGCTCAAAATATGAAAATAAAGATTGATTATGATAAGTTAGAAGAAGTTAACAGTTACAAACACTTTGGTCAGATTATTAATACAGATGGAAACATAATGGATGAAATTAATCATAGAATTAAACTTGGTTGGAGTACTTTTGGTAGAAATAACTTGATACTAAAAGGAAATATACATATGTGTTTGCTCAAAATATGAAAATAAAGCTTGATTATGATGAGTTAGAAGAAGTTAACAGTGACAAACACCTTGGACAGATTATTAATACAGATGGAAACATAATGGATGAAATTAATAATAGAATTAAACTTGGTTGGATTGCTTTTGGTAGAAATAACTTGATACTAAAAGGAAATATGCCTATGTGTCTGTAAAAGAAAGATTTTTAATAAATGTGTTTTACCTGGTCTTACTTATGTATCAATAATAAAAGAAAGAAACAGTGCACTGGCAAAGACTGTAATATCAGGCTTCTGAATTTTAGGCTATTAAGTTCATATATAATTTTCAATGATCATCCAATTTTGACAGGCAATGTCTTCCAAATTATTTATGATGAGTAATAGTTTTAATTTCAACAGTATACAAGCCTAACACGAGTATCAGTTTTGAAAGAAACCTTTTAAATTTCAACCATCAATAAAGATATTAAATGTATATATTGTGAGAGGAAGTTTTGATAAACAGATCTTCGAATTATTGCTTGCGAGTAACAAGCACGCGATATACCCAGCACGCAAATAACACTTTATTTTTCGAAATAGTAATCTATAAACTGAAATATAATTTATATTACTTTAAACTTTATTGAAAATATTAATTGAAAGTGTAAAAAAAAAGTTTTACAAACAATAATCTTTTAAAATGATACATTTTTGAAAGAAATACTGCCGTAGGAAAAAAAAGTTGCTTTTTTTTAAAAAAAAAAAAAATACAGATCAAAAATTACATTTTATCTTATTTACAAAAAAAAAGCACTTTTAGAGTAAATGATTAAAAAAACAGATCGCTTTTTACAAAGTAATAATTTAAAAATACATTGATTCATGAAATGGTGAAATAGAATGTAAAAGTATTACGTTTGACCATATATTTAAATAGTTATGACTTATAAATTATTCACCCCTGTATATTATATGCCATGAAAGTTTTAAGTACTATGTTCATAAATGCTAGCATGAATGCATTTAGAGATTGCTGTTTTTCCGTGTATAAACATGGAGAAACGACACATAGTGGGCTAGAATCTTGGTAGTTTCTGATAGCAGAGGACACATAAGCTAGATGTGTTTATGGCAATCAGCACTACCTAGGTTCTTGCTAGCAGATGATGTAAGCTGTCAGCTAGCTTGTGGAAGGTTCCTGTGCATACACATGGTGAACAGCGCCACATAGCAGCAGGAAAAATTGATGTCTGCTTTTGAGGCTCCTACCCTGTATGTTCTGTGTGCTAACACAGAAACAGTGCCTCTAGTGGCCACATAGCAGGTTGGGTTAGTGTACCAATTTATGTTATCTGATAAAAATTGATTTATTAAATGCAAAAAATTTTTATATTTCACTGTTTTCTATAGTTTAATGTCTTTAAATTGAAAATTTATAGAAAAAGTATTTCTGAAAGTTCAAATTATATTAATTGATTCACGTATTCTAACTTATTGTTTTTTTAAAAAATAAAAATGATAAAAATCCTGATACTAAATAAAAAGATATCAAAAAATATTAGAAATCATAAATTAATTAAATGGATCAACAATTATTGACTGTTTTTCACAAAAAAATACTAAAATAAAGATACTTAAATGGTAGTATTAAGTGTCATCTCAAAAGATTTAATTATAAGATTGATAATTATTTACAAAAATATCAGCAAGTGTAAAAATATCTACATAGTAAATTGCTAGTATAAAAGGCTTTAATAAATTTAAAATTATAGAAAGTAATATTAATTAAAAAGTTATAATAATAAAATCTAAAAAGTGACACTGATTTAAGTAATAAAGAATGTACAAACTTTACAACTAAAGTTAAGATGGAGTTTTTAAGTAGTTGTAGAAAGTGGAATAGTAACAGAAAAACAAATAAATGGCATAGAAAACTAAAATGTAACAATAAGAATATTTGATAAAATATAATATTTTAGAGTATTTTCATGCCAGATAATTTTTAGAGAATATATTTAAGATTTCTAGGATTTCTAAAACTTTTATTTGTTTCTTGGTCAAATGAAAGACCCTTTGCTTTTGTACATTTTTTACCTTTGTAAGACCTTCAAACTTTTCGTGAGTTTTGAATAGATTCCACTTCATTAATTTTGTCAATTATAAGAACATAACATTTTATATAACTACAGAAAATTAAAAGTTGCTTAAAAACTATCTTTACTTTTAACAATAACTAAAATATTATATGAAATTATTGAATATTTACCAATGAAATTATCATTCTCTCTTATATTTAACAGACGACTAAATCCCTTAGAAAATATTATAGATATTAGAAGAGAATCTCTTTAGTATAAGTTCTATTTGTTTGACCTAACTTTCTGTCTAGATTTTGATGGTATTTTTACAATTAAAAAAGTATTGTACTTATATATGTGAAAAACTTATAACTTGAAGTAAATATGATAATTTACGACAGCAATTAGTATTAAAAAGTGAACATGTTTGTATATATATATATATATAGTAATGAAAAATAAAACAAACATATTATGCCCCACATTGGGCACCAAATGTAATAGAACGTAAATATATGAGAAGAAAATTATGATCCAAACATTGGACGACAAATGTAATGGAATATATGTAATCTAAATGATCTCAAACAAAATACACATATGAAGAAAGAAGGCATCAAATGGTGATGCCAAAATGTAATGGAATACCTATCCACAATTGAAATAGCTCCAATCATTGGAAAAGCCAAATGTAATAGAATGTATTTATCATCTAATTTAAATAATATAAACATAGCACATCATACACATAAAGAAAGACCTTAACAATCTAAATGAATCCAATTGTTGAGAAAACCAAATATAATAGATTGTATTATTTAAATGAAGAAAGATAAAATTATCCCAATTATATTTAAATAAATTGTTTATATGACCTTCCAACTAGCTATACATGAAATAAGTCCAAAATCATACAGAGAAATAATAAGACCTATCTTTATAATTTATTCTTAGGGTTAATATGACAAACTAACAAAATATATATTAGAAACAAAGGGAATTTTATTGAATCTAATATACACATCAAATAAGTAAACTTATGTATATTTAAACATAGTAATGAACATTGGCTTGATAAGTGACCTAAAAACTAAATAATAATTGAAATATGAGATTATTCTCCATTAGGTTGTGAATTTAATAAACTTCATAATGACTCTGGCACTAAAAAAATATAAGAATAAAATATTAATACTCTTCCAAATAAAATACAAAGGCATTACTTATAAAATAAATAGTACATCCTTTATTTATATATTATGGTTTGATTTTTTTAAAGTAGTATCAGTGTTTTAAATAGTTTATAAATACAAACCCAAATAATATATATATATATATATATATATTATTTATATATATATATATATATATATATATATATATATATATAAAATATACAAACCATTATACAATTACAAATATCCAGTAACGCCCTCTGTTTAAAGATCTATATCTCAATAATAGCAAACCTTAAAATGATACCACTTTAAGGTTGTATGCTAAACGATGTTAAATATTGAAATACAGACCTACTCAAACACAGAGCATGAAATTTTAAATAAGCAAACGATCTTAAATTTTTGCTAATAAACTAACAAGTTTACAAAGTTATTAAAGACAAACTAAACATTAGATTTTAATCTTTAAATTCCTCCCAAACTATAAATGAAAAGAAAGTTACTGTTAACACTAACTGAAATAATTATAGAAAATATACAAACCATTATACAATTACAAATATCCAGTAACGCCCTCTGTTTAAAGATCTATATCTCAATAATAGCAAACCTTAAAATGATACCACTTTAAGGTTGTATGCTAAACGATGTTAAATATTGAAATACAGACCTACTCAAACACAGAGCATGAAATTTTAAATAAGCAAACGATCTTAAATTTTTGCTAATAAACTAACAAGTTTACAAAGTTATTAAAGACAAACTAAACATTAGATTTTAATCTTTAAATTCCTCCCAAACTATAAATGAAAAGAAAGTTAATGTTCATCTTAGAAATCATACATCTTTTTCACATGTCTTTAATTATATATTTATGATTACATTCCTCTACAAGGTGTTAAAAGTGAATAGAAATCAGTCTCTACCTGATGTGAGAGTTGTATAGTGAAAATTATACTATAGAAATATTATTCAATATTGGGTAATCCCTGGTCTAATGAATAACTAATAAAAAGTATTCATATATTTTCCCATTTATTTGAATTTATTGCTAGAAAGTAGAAAACTTCTAAAAGTAATTAATCCCATTTCCAGATTATAAATTCTCAGAAAATAAAAATAGCACATCATTTACATAACTTTATTTATATCAAAATGTTCTGGATTAATAATAAATCTAAATATAGATTATTCATATTCAATGTTTGATTTTTTTTAGCAAATATCAATAGAGCAAAATGAATACATTTATGTTAAATATTAATACCTAAAAAAAATAACTATTGATAAATCATAAATCCTCTGAAATATCAGTTTATTTTTATAGTTTTATTACTCAATAAAAAAATTATAACTTTTTTAATTATTGGAACATCCAATCTCAAATACTATGAGAATCCCTAAATGATTTACAAACTCAAAAATTGTCAAACAGCTATTAGCAGAATTTATAACAATAAAATTAATATAATATTTTAATATAATAATATAATAGTTTAAAATCTGTAAAGCGCATGTGCATTAGGCTGATCGCTAATTTACTATTACAATTTATTAACATAGCACTATATATATATATATTGAAACAGTAAGATTCGTATTCGAATCTTAAGTTTCACCTTTTTCTGTCGTCTCTCACTGACCAGTCTATCCCGCCCAAATTTAAACTTTTTGATATCGAATTGTGTGTATAACAATATTAAAAATGTATAAATATATGTAGAATTCAGCATAAACACGCGCACATTTCGATCTCAAATTAAAGGCAATAAATAGGGATAAAATAGTATAATTTAGATTTCTTTTAGTTATATAATTTTAATCATTTATTTTGGATTATAAAGTTTGTATTTATTGCTTTGTTTAAATTTCGTTTAATAATAATTCTAAAAAAAATCTGATGTAATATTTAATTAAAAGTTAAAATAATCTTATGTTCCCTTTTTGTCTTTGAAATTTAAAAGCATCGGTCAGTGATAGATAATAGATTAATTAAAGAAAAATTCCCCAAAGTATAATTAGTAAATGTAAAATGTAAACAATAGAATGGCAGCTTTCTTTAATTAAAAACCAACAAAAGGCATTGATTATCCTCAGGGCAGATTAAGTAGAACCTAAAAATACCTTAATAAAAATGTGAAAGATCAAGATAAAAAAGAGGCCATCTTAGACTTGCTGGAGACATTCACTTAAACTTTAGCTTTGCTCTCGAGCACTGAGAGTCTCCAAAATAAAAATAATTTGTTCCTGCCAAGGTATGACCGAGTAAAGCACCTAGATTATTCTCCATCAGGAGATGGCCTATCAGATGCCGAACTTTCCATTGCCCATCATAAATTCACCATGAAGATCTGCTGCCTGAAATGGATGAGAAAGCTGCTGCTGCCGTGAAATTAAATGAAATATCTAAATACAAGAAAGACTTGCCATTCGTGAACTTCTGCTGCTAAACTAATGGAATCAGAAAACTTCTTATAAAACAGGTACCTGTCTGTGTTCAAACTCTAGAGTACTCTAATAATGTGTGATAGCTCTTCTTCATACTACTTATCTAAATTATAAAATGTAAAAACTACCATATGTATAACTAAACTGAATAATTAACTTAATGTGTAAATTTCTCTACTAATCTAGCTTACCTCATTCTATCTAGGGTGCGTATTTTTAAAATCTACATTTTATCTATATTTATTATTTAATTATTGCAAGCCCATAATTATCTCAATTTTCAAAGTTTAAATCTATGATCATTTGAAACAGTGAATGCATGTCACATTTTCATTAATATGTATTTCATCAGACCGAGGCAGAGACCAGCCTGACATTCTTATTTCCTTAATAACTTCACTTTCATATAAATCGACATGCATTCAGTGCATCATTTATTGTAATGCAGGGTCTACTACTCTGCAAATGGCTGGCATATTAGTTGTAATAACTCCCAGTTTATATATGTTTTGTATTTATTAAATCTAATGAATAATTCTAGAAAATTACATTTCTTTGAGAGTCACCAATGTTCTTTAGTAACTGTTGATAATGTAGGGCCGAATTAGAAATCTATTTAAATCTTATCATAATCGTTTATACTTATACATGTGTTATGTTTTAAAGATGCGATGATCTATTCCGCCATGAAATTTCCGGATTCTTCAGGGTTGAAATTAACCCCAGTCATCCTACACAAGCGAGCATAATGGGTGCTCCTGTAGGATTTGACAACGTCATGCAGCCAGTCGGCAAAACTGCGACACAGACCGCTTGCCCCTGGTTATGCTTATGTGACACCTTACTTTGTCAGGCCGAGGCAGAGACCAGCCTGACATTCTTATAAACCCATTCGTGGCAGTGCAGTTTTGATATACTGCCCTTCCATATTGCCTTTCTAAAGCGTACCACGTGTTCCTTTGCTTAGTTTTATTATTCTATATATATATATATATATATATCACTCTGCCTCTGCATTATCTTCATAATTCACTCTCAAATAAATGTTTGCCCTTAGTTATAAATAAATATTTTAATTAAATAAATATATGTCTGCCATTACTCTTATAACCCATGCTTTAGACTCTTGCATTGCAAAGGTATAAATCCCTCCAGGCATGCATTAGAAATACTTACTCGAAAATTTTAGGTAGCTAGATTATGTCCTCAAATAAAAGAATTCCTTTTGTAAACAAATAAATAATGTATTCTTTAAAATATACTCATGTTGCAAATCCCGCTACTGAAGCTTTGAGTCCCTAAAATATTATTAGTCAATGATTTTATTAAAATGTATTAATAAATAATTTTAAACTATATGTCTGCAGTTACGTTTCATTTATTCGATACCCATTCTATATAATATTTCCTCCATTATGTAAATATGAATGTTTAATTAATATTAGTTTGATTATTGGCTAACTCGAGAATAAAATCATGAGTCTCTTGCATATCCCTGACCACCATGCCTAAGAAAATATTTACTAATGTCGCATCAGATGCGTTGTTTCGTGGATTGTATTGTGGAACCGATAAACTAGGTTCAAACTCAGTACCAAGGGTGGCTTCGCTACTCAATGGTGCTGCTGTTCTGTATGGTGGTCGAATTCTGCACTATGCTTACGAGTCACATGTTTTCTGACTGTTACAATATATATATATATATAATATTTTTTTTATATTTTCTAATAACTTTATTAGAATTTATAATTTAAAAATTTTCAGCAGTATTTAATTATTAGATACATTTATATTCAACCTTTTTTTTTTTTTTGGATTGCTTTTGTATTTTTTATTTTATAAAAGGCAAAAGGTAAATATTGAAACTATCTCACACTCTCTCACCTGATTACAGTATTATTGTTTATTTTATAAGATGTCTTGAATTAATTAATTAATTAATACAAATTTCTAATGAAAACCGAATTAATTTTAAATCAAATATATATTTTCTCATTGTATTCCAAACTGCATCCCCTTGTTCTCACAATGTTTTTAAAAATATTAAAATAATAATTAGCTAGCATTTAAAATCAAATTTAAAATAAAATACATATATTTTAATAATAGAAAATAACATAGCATATATATATATGTGTGTGTGTGTGTGAATATTTTCTACTGTAAATAAAGAATATATTTAATTTATTTATAAATTGCAGCAAATATCCACTTGATGAATTTGTATTGCAAAATAAACAAATAATATCCTGAAATTAAATTAAAGGAAAAACAGATTGAATTTAAAAATACATTTGTTGATTTTGGATATTTTTGTTATTTTTGTATATTCATCTTAAAGAAAAATATAATCCGAATGATTTTTTGACAGCTTATAATTAAAATTGAGTTAATAAACAATATTTTTAAGATTCAATTAAAATACAAAAACAATTTTTTTTATAATTTTAGCATTAGAAAATGTTTAGACCTATTTGGACTTTAGATTATTTGTATTTTGATATAACAAATATTAAGAATACATTATCATCTTTTTTCTTATGCAAAAACAATTATTTCCTAAAAATAAAGAGAGAGGTGTGTGTGTTTTAATTTTAGTTACAATAATTTGATTATATAAAATTTTATAGAAATAAAACATTCGTAAGTTACTTTTAAATTATAAAATTGCACTGATGAAAAGCTACATGCATATGTGAAGTGCTGATTGAATAAATAAAATATACTTTCTATTCTCTGTAGTACCAAATTTAAAGTTGAGTAAATCAAAACATAAAATAAATAATGAGAGTATTCAATTTATAAATGTTAAGTAAACTAAATATTATAAAAATGAAATTATGTGTCCATTGTTTTAACTAGCTTTTTGGTGTATTGTATTTTTAAAGAATAAAAAAGTGTTGCTACATACAGTAACTATTTATATATAATAATTTAAATGAATCATGTAATATTGAACTTTTTTGTGAGGAGTAAATTCATTGTATTAAATATATTATACCATGTGCTAAAGTGGTTGTAGCCACGTTTTAATGCCTTTATATTAAATATACATTATTATAAAGCCAAATTATTTATAACCTAATAAATGATTCTGAAATTGGTTTAATAGTACTTAAAAACGTTGGCTTAGTAATTAGATTTCAGAATTGTGATATACTTAGGCTAATAACATTCTCATGGTTCTCATTATTGCATAATGTTATTTTATACTGTGAAAATCACTTAAAACAATCAAGTTTGCATACTATTAGCAAAACGGTCTTAAAATGTAAACGTTAAAAATCTTTAAAAAATATTGATCTATACAGAGCTATAGTTGCGTATTTTCCAAGCATATACATTATTTATATATAAATGTTTTCAAACATTGAAATATAACTATGATTTTTCATGTAGTAATCTGTATAAAATTTTAACCTTGATGTAATCAGGCAACAGCCAATTAAAACTGGCAATCCAAGCTAAAACGCATAATCTAATAATCATAAAAATAATAATATTTTGTCTTATCTATGTTAGTCTAGGTTAAGTCAAAAGTGAAAACTGCTTTTAACTTAATAACCTAACTGATATAAAACTTTAAGTCAGTCAAAATGCTTGTAGTTCTTATACCAGATTGAGTATATATATATATAATTATTATTACAGCTAAAATTGTATCTAAATCAGTATTTGGAAAAATCATGTTATATTTCAATGTAAACATCTGCAAATCTATGAAAATGTTTTAATTAATATATTTGATTAGCTATGAAATACTCAAAACCATAAACAGATATAAGAAATACCAAATTTATATTAATAGCACTAAGTTAGCTTTCAATGAATTCTCACTGGAATCATAGGGAAGAATAAAACCTTGCAATTGAGAGTCTGAATATATATATAGTGGTGGAGAAATGTGTAAATCTTTACCAGTATTCAAGTTATATGTTCCATTTCTTTGATAGTGAGTCATAAAAGTCTTTTCTGTTAATTGAATGAGAGTCTTTTGCAATCACCCATGCCTCTTTAAATTTTTTTATTGTGGTGTGTTTTAGAGGAAGAAAATATGTATCCCATAGCCATCTCATATTTGACAAAGATAGACTTGTGTTAAATATAGTTTTACTTCTGAATATTATGTAAACAAAACACTTATTTATAAGTAAGTTTTAGTGGAAAAGATATAAATTAAATATTAATATTGATAGGCTTAACGTTTTCGAGAATCCATGCATCATAATCATAGCCATTATAAAATATGTATAATAAAATATATGCAAAAATATATACATAAGTCAGTGTTACATAGCTCATTTTTTTGAGATCTTGAAGCAAGTATCTTTTCTATTGATAGCATGAGTGTTTCAGATTAATGTAGAATTCTTCTTTTATTTCTCTCTTATGATTGTTTGATTCTAAGCATAAGATAGTGAGATTGGCAGGTGTTAAGTTGTGACCAGATTGCTTGACATGCTCCAAAAATACAGAGGATGTAGTATTTAGAACTCTGCCTAATTCTAATAGATTGATTAACAATTCTAAAGATCACATTGCTTGATCATTCACCCCACATGTGGTATACTCCATTGCATGCTCTCAGGCCAGATGCCACATTATATATTATGGTGAAACTAAAGCTACAATCAACACTAGACTTGCTTAACACATGTGAACTCACAACAGAGCTCAGAAGAACAATGCATCCTCTGTATTTTTGGAGCATGCCAAGCAATCTGGACACAACTTTACACCTGCCAATCCCACAATATTATGCTCAGAATCAAATGATCATAAAAGAAAAATAAAAGAAGCATTCTACATTAATAGAAACATCCATGCAAAAATAGAAAAGATACTTGCTTTGAGATCTTGAAGAAATAGGCTAACCCTGGCTTATTTAAATATCTTTCCATATACTTTATTATACATTTATTATGATGGCTATGATTGTGAGGCATGGATCCTCAAAAACATTAAGCCTATCAATATTAATATTTAATTTATATCTTCTCCACTAAAACTTACTTATAAATAATACTTGTGTTTGTAACATAGTTTTGCCTTTTTATATAAAGATATGTATAATTATCATCATCCTATTAGCATGAGATGTGCAGTGTGCTATGGTGAATCTTATGCTAAGAAGTCAACAAAAATAGCTTAGCATACATATTTATATTAAAAATGAAAAATTGAGTTGCAAACACAAATATAGCTTTGTTGAACATGAGATGGCTGTGGGACCTGTCTTTTCTCCATCTGATGTTAAAACTGTGTGCACAGAGAGAATGATAAAAAAAGAAAATTTAAAGAGGTGTGGGCAATTGCAAGGAACCCAAAAACAATAGAAAAGATTCTTGGATCTCACTAGCAAAGAAATTGAAAATAGAATTTGCATATGGGGACAAATTTACATAATATATTTGTATTCTTAACTGTGAAGTTTTATTCTGTTTTATGATTCTGGTGATAATCCACCAAAATTTAGCTTAGTGCTATTGAATATAAATATTGGTTTTTATACATGCTCATATTAACTTGCATATCTCAAGTGTTTGAGTATTAATTAATATCTTGTAATAGTATATAGTATAAAGGTAATTACAGGATATAAGAAATCATCATCATCCCCATTTAACATAAATAATCAAAACAGATATTATAAAGAAATAAAGAAAATGAGCATGTATAAAAGTAATGAGAGCATGACTATCAAGATGGAACAAAACTATAAGTAATTATGACAATAATTATAAGTTACAAGCTGCATCGCCATCAGTGCTCTGGCCATTGAGTACCATGAGTGTACAGGTTAACTATAACCTCAGTTTTTTTTAAAGTAAAAATGTAATGAGTAGACTTTAAAGGTGATAATTTTGTTCCATCCGAAAATTTAACTAGATGTCCACTCACAAACATTATGCCTCATATATATATATATATATATATATATATATATGATATATTTGAGCATAAATGTATTGGTTTGTATATATATATATATATATATATACAAACCAATTGTTTTTGCTCAGGCTAATTTGGAAAGCAAGCACCTTAGAGATTGTGATTGCAAACAAGAGAAAATATCAACATATAATATTTGAAACCTACACATAAATAAAAGTTTATGCTTAAAATAAAATTTACTCATTTTTTTTATAATTTAAAAAGATATATATTAAGTTAATTTACTTCACCTAAATAAATTTGTTTTAAAAAGTTATGTGAAAAAACAAAACTTAATTAATACTAATTAAAATAATCTTGCTCAAATACATTATCTTATTATTTATTAAAATTCGTGGAAAACTGTTTGCTTTTAAGCATTGTTTCATGTTTTGGAAATGTTTTAAAATATTAAACATATTTTTAGGGATTAAGATAGCATAGTGTTGTCTATCAACATGCTGTTTATTTAACAACTAATAATAAAATTAATAGCCAATGTAGAGGCTAGTCTTAAAGATAACTCCAATAAAGAAATTTATTAAATGTAGCTAAATATGTCTGTCATAAAACTTTTACATCTATAAAATTTAAATGGAGGTCATACATCAATGCCGTCAAACATTTCCTCTCAAAAAATGCTGTCATCTGCTTAAAGAGAGATATAGATAACAAATTCGTCCTCATGGATAAATGTATGTTTCCAATAAAGTGTCACTTCAAATAAACAATCTAAAATTAAATGCAATTTCCACCTACAATATAAGTGTAATAAAGATAAATTTGTCAGTAAATTATTATATAAATTTGTAACAATGCCTTCACTGAGAGAGAGAGAGTACTACAAAATACATTCATCTCCCCATGAATGTTCACCAATTCCAAGGTGTACAAGTTTACCATACCACTCAGACTCAGGCTGGACTTCAGAGGTATTCACTATTTTAATACTGCCAAAATGATCAACAAATGGTCATCATTTATCTTCATGCAATCAACTTGACCGTGCATGTAAAATAGTTTCCCTGAATATCACTGAAATACATAGCTTAATTAATAGAAAACTTTCAATAAACATAATTAGGGCTAGACTCAAAAACCACAATTACTCTTCAACATGGACTGAATTTATTTCTGAGTTTTTTGCCTGGCTGGATAACAATATTATAGTTACATTTGATGATCAACATTACCACATGACCAATGGATTACCTGACTCTAACACTCAGTGTCATCCTATTAGGCTTACATCTAAATCACTACAAAGATATAATCATTCCAGCACACTTCTAACATACTCCTCACTTCATCTATGTGTGCTTTGTTAATGCTGAATTTCTAGCTAGAATGGAGCTCTCACTTCACAATATCAAAACATATCTCCAGTTGCCTTGGGATTATGCCTACACATTTGAATGGGAAGACTTACTTCAAAGTCTGAAGTACTTGGACATTCTTCTACAAAGACACACATATCATCTACAATATGAGTGTATAACAAGTCTCTTGATGTTTCTGACTTCACACACTCTACATCAACTTCTTCTCATTCTCATAAATTCATCAGTCTATCCTCCTTTTTTATATTGCAATAACCTATTATGCAACTCATCTTGCAAACCCAATTTATATTGAAGGCTTAAGCTCCACTAAATTTAAATATAACCACTTAATAAGACAAGTCTAACAATTCTATCACAAACTAAATGCATGCCCTCCCAATGATGATAGGTGTTGTTTCTTCCTGCCATACATTCCCACATTAACAAACATGTATAATAAAATCATGTCCCCAACATTTCAGCTAAGTTTCAAATTCCTTCTCAACGAAGACACTAATTAATAATTCCAAGAATAGACTCAAAAATGAACTGACACCGAACTGTGTTTATTGGATTAAATGATCTCAAACTGGATACAAAGCAATGTACACTGGAGAATCTTGAGTACCTCTATCCCTTTACATTTTGCAATCATCATCATCAATATCATCAACCATTATCAATCCACTGCAGGATAAAGGTCTCTCCAAGTTCAATCAATCTTATCTGATCTTTGACATCTGTTCTCCATATCACCCCTGCACACTTTCTTATTTCATTCATCCATCTCACATGTTGTCTTTTTCAGGGTCTCCTACAATCTCTTGGAATCCAGTTTAAGATTTTAACTGTCCATTTATTATCATCTCTTCTAAAAATATGCCCAGCCCAACTAAACTTCAGTCTTTTAAATTTTTTCAATGAGGTCAGTAACACCCATTTGTTCTCTTACCTATATATTGTGTTTTTCATCTCTTATAGTAACTCCCAACATGCATCTCTCCAAATTTCTTTGAGAGATCAGAAGTCTTTGTATTGCTCTTTTATTAAGGGTCCAAGTTTCAGACCCATAAGTAAGAACTGATAAAACACATTTATTAAAAACATTCCTTTTCAAACACATAGGCTTATTTCTTTTTAGGGTCAAGTTATTTCTACCAAAAGCACACCAACCAACTTTAATTCCATGAATAATTTCATCCATTATGTTTTCATCTGTATTAATAATCTGACCAAGATATTTGTAATTGTTAACTTCCTCTAACTCATCACAATCAATCTTTATTTTTATATTTTGAGACAATCCATTAAACATTACTTTAGTCTGTTTAATGTTTATCTTTAGTCCTAATTTTTTACTTCCATCTGATAACTCTTCCACATTTCCTACAACTCTAAAGCATTATTTGCAAAAACAACTACATCATCTGCAAAATCTAAATGACTTAAATAATCCCCAATTTACATTCACTCCTTTAGCTTCCCATTTTAATCCACAAAATACTTTTTGCAGCACTGCTGTAAAAGGTTTTGGAGATATGGAGTCACCCTGTGTTACATCCTCCTCAATGTAGATTTTCCTTGTATCATTATGTAATCTAATTGTTGCTGTTACATTTTTATAAATATTCTTTAAAATATGACAATATCCTGGATCTATACATTGATGATACAATGCTTTAATCGCTGAAGAAATGTTTATGGAATCAAATGCCTTTTCATTGGCAACTCATATTCATTTTCCCTTTCTATAACTTCTTTTAATATCTGGATATGATCTACTGTACTAAAACCACTTTTAAAATCATCTTATTCTCTTGGTTAGTGAGAATCCAATGTTCTCTGTTGAGGAGTTGTAATTATCTTGATAAAAATTTTGTATAAAACTGATAAAAGGCTGTAAGGTCTGTAATTTCTAATATCTTCTTTATTACCTTTTTAAATATTAATATTAATACTGTATTCTTCCAATCAACTGGTACATATTTATCATTTAGACATTTATTATATAACCTTGCTAAAAAATATATTTCTTTACCTGCTTCTTTTAATATATCAATTATAATTCCATTATTACTTGGAGCTATTCCTTTCTTAATAAATTTAATTGCATGTCTCACTACTTGATTTAAAATTCTGGGCAATTTGGAAGATATAATAGATATAGGAAGTACTTGTTTTTATTACTATATAATTCTTGATAGAAGTCTTTTATCCATTTCATGATGTCATCTCTCTTTTTAGTAATAATGCCATCTTTTTTTCTTATTGCAGATATAATGTTCCTACCAATAACAAAATGTTGTTTCACACTCTTAAGACTTTTATTTTTTTCTAAAGCTTTCCTTGCTAGTTCATAGGTATACTTTCTTATATCATTTTCAACTCTTTTTTTCACCATTTTACAAAATTCAAGATATTCAATCTTTTTTACTGCATCTTTTTTGTCTATCTTTATATTCCTTCTTTTCTTCATAAATTCTCTAGTCTCAATAGAAAATCTATTGGTCAATTGCTGCTTTTTTCTACCAACTATCTTTGTTGCAGTTTTTAAAAGTGCATCAGTTGTTTTAATATTATTTTTTTTTTAAATCTGAATCATGTTCAAAATCTACTAACTCGTGAAACCGATTTGTAAGTTTTACTATTGAATTCATTAGAATATTTCTGAAGATTAGGAATATCAACTGTAAATAATGTTTTTCTTAATAATTTTTGTCTCTCTAGTTTTGCATTAACATGTATCTAACATCTTACTAATCAATGATTACTTTCTGTGTTAAATTTATTAAAAACATTACAATTGTGAAATATGTATTTTCTGTTAGTCAAAATATAATCGAATTCTGCTGTACCTTCATTTGGATGCTTCATGTCCATTTCCTTTTAACATTTTTCTCAAAAAAAAATTTCTGCAATTTCCACAATTCTATGTCCTCTCTCATTTCTATTACCATAACCAAAATCACCTACAGTACTTTCATCTTTCATTTGTTTACCAATTCTAGCATTAAAGTCTCCCATAACAATTTTTAAATGTTGTTTACTCTGATCAAAAGCCTTTTATACATCCATATAAAAATCTTCTACTACTTCATCACTATGAGAACTTGTTGGGGTAAAAACCTGAATTATCTGCATTTGGTATCTTCTATTAAGTTGTATAATTAATCTTGCCATTCTGTTCGATACACCATCATTCTCCACAATATTATTCTTCCACTTTTTATTCATATTTAATCCTACTATAGTTGTACTTTCAATATATGTGACCTCATTGAAAAAATTAAAAGACTGAAATGGAGTTGGTCTGGACATATTGCTAGAAAAGATGATCACAGATGGACAATTGAAATCTTAAACTGAATTCCAAGAGATTGTAAAAGATTCAGAAAGAGAACACATGTGAGATGGATATATGAAATAAGAAAGTGTTCAGAGGTGATATGGAGAAGAGAAGCTAAAGATTTGAGAATTTTGATTGAACTTGGAAAGACCTTCATCCTGTAGTTGATTGATAATGGTTGATGATGATGATGATAGCCAAGTGCATGTCCACTTTTTAAATCAATTGACTCTTCATCTTTTTTTCTAACTACACAAAATCTAATAATTTTTCATTTAATATAAGACAGTTTTTTATCTAATTCTTGCAATCTTCCTTCACTTAAAAGTGATCTGCAGCATTTTGCAATATGAATACTTATATAAAAGAGCATCTGACAATCCAGAATATGGCTTCTCTTCTTTGAACACCAGAAAGCAATGAGACATATATTTGAATCTACATCAGCTGCAATAGAGTATATAGAAAGAAACAATCAAAAACATATAATTAGGCAAACATTGTATATAGCTAAAATAGCAATGCTTAAACCACAAAGAATCATTTTTTCCCTCTCCCAAAATTGGATGTTCTAAACTATACATAAATTTAAATACCATCAACTTATGCGAACACAATAAGCCATCAGAAATTCTAAGGCACCATATTTTACTCTGATCAGCTTCTCTATTGCTGCATCCCAGTGAATTTAACATTTCTTAAAAGGTATTCAATGTGTAAATTTGTTGATTTACATATTTCATTGATAAAATAATAAAAGAATCTTTTTGTTGATTGTATATGTGTTATTGGTAATGAATGATACTTCTTTGAACTTTCTTTTCCAATCATTGCATTCTGCACATTTTACATTAATATTTTGTCAATTGAAGTTATGGCCAGATTCTATTTCATGCATGAGGATTTTTGCATGGTTGTAAATATATTTGTGTCATGCCTGTCTAGTGGTGCTATTCACACATAATTCACCATAATAGACTGCTTTACAAGCAGGCTCATTTCAGTTAATTCTGTAAGTGATCTGAAGTTGAATTGTATGCTAATAGGGTCACAAGATTGGCACAGCATAAACATATTTACAACTATACAAGAAAGATCCCAGTGTGAAGTCAGTGATCTTCAAACATAAATAGAATCTGTCGGAAAATTTAATCCACATAATATTAACATAATGTGTCTAACACTCCATGATCAGAAAAGCCAATTCAAAGAGGCATGGTTCATCACTACTAATACTCGCATGTTAAATAAAAAAGATGCTTGTATCACTTTGTCCAGAAATTGGAATATATAATTCAAAAATTTATATATTAACTGCCTTTTATTAAGTAATTATGTTCTTTTAATAATAGTGTCAGCCACTGAGTTTCAACACTATAAAAATGACTTTCTAGATTGAAAGCATTGCTCAGCTATTTATTATTTAAAAATTAAATAAATTAATCTTTTCTTTGAAAGTTAATGAATGATTATCATAGAATTATATAATAAAAGAAAATAAAGTAAAAATTGTTATAGAATTAGTTCATCTCAGTTGGTTAATTCAGGATAGAACCTTCTTAAGGTTGATGTTTTTCTTCTTTAATATGTGAGCTTAACAACTACCTATGATGACTGATTGCTCTCCTGTGGGCAAAAAATGTATAATTCATTTCTGCACCATCTCTGGACTTTTTATAGGGTTTTTTTAAATAGTGATAAAACTACACTGTTCAGGTTCCAAAAGGTTCATCTCAATTAACTTAACACATCATTTACATTACTTTTACTATATAGAAATTGCTATTCTATCTGAACTTGAATCAATACTAAACATTTAACAACTGTTTTCTTAGAAGATAATAATGTTCAAGAAGCAATTTTTATGTTTTGACAATCCAATTCTTAATTTTATAAGTTACACAATGCTGGTGGCATTAACTTTGGCTCTCCATGGACATTTTCCTTTATTCTTATTTTCCCTTATATAGCTTTTGACCAAACCTCATAGATTTCATTTTATTTTTATTTTTTGCTTTTAATATTGTCTTTTATTTTCCACTAATCCTTGTTTCTGTCCTTTTTTCTTTTCAGTAATTACCATTTTTCTTTATTAATTCTTCTTTTTTTTTACTTAAGTCTTGTAATTGCTTTCAATTCCTTGTTTTTTTGATTAGCTCTTTCAAATTCAAACATTTTCTTTATTATTTTTCTTTATTAATTCTTCTTTTTTTTACTTAAGTCTTGTAATTGCTTTCAATTCCTTGTTTTTTGATTAGCTCTTTCAAATTCAGACATTTTCTTTTTTTTTTTTAAATAAAAAACCGTTATTAACACAATAAATATTTACAATTTATACAAGTAATTAAACAAATGATAAATTTGTTACAGTTTTGTATACCAAACCCCAAAGAATTTGATATATTCCACTATTAAGACAAAAAGTCTGCAGGCAATTAACTAGTTATCCTAAACTCAAGGAGATTGACTTGTACCACTGTACTAAAAGGAGATTTTAAGACATGCAATTCAAATGAGCAAAGCATGTAACAAAATGATTAATTAGCTCAAGGAATAAACCATGCATAAAAATTAAACCTTTATTCAAGACAAATTGTTACACTGGGTGGAAGTGTTTTTGAAAATACTTAACTTTTCACTTCTGCATAAAATTTTTATTTTAACTAAAACTCAATAAATTGTACTTGTATTTCTTTTTAATTTAATTTTATGAATGAATAATATTCTTAAAAATTCACATAATAATATTCTAAAAAATCACATTTGAACTTTATAAATATTTAAAAACTGATTTATAAATAAGAAAGTATGTAAATATCACCAATGATTCTTAATGAAAATACTCTTTCAGCAAATGATTGAACTCTTTTATTTTAAGTATTTTTAATGTAAACAAACAAAAATAGATGTGTGATAAATCTATCAAAATCTGCTTTAGAGTATCTGATATTTGCTTTAAAATATTTGAAAAAATTCTAACACCATATCACTATTATCCTTAAGAGAATCTTTCCTTTGAAGAAAATAGATTAAAAATGATTGATATTTGCTGACTATCCATAAGATATTGATTCAGATTTTTTAATTAAAAACTCAATAAAAGCAGTATGGAAGAATTTAAAATATTAAAAATCTTACATTAATATAAGTTGCAATGATGGTAAAACAGAGATCTAAAGCAACATAGCTACTACGCTTTTTTTGAGTGAAACACCCAATGATTCTTGATGAATATGATAGTTATATTTAATTTTAATTAAACTGTTTATAGATTTTAACAATATATTTTAAGTACAAAATTCATTTCCTACTTTTGGAAAGCTTCTATATTAATTATTTAACTTTCTTCTTTACATTCTTTATTTATACACATATTCTTTTTTATCTGGTCTATAGATCTCTATAAAATTAATTGTTTATAATTCTCTTCTAGGCCCATACTCACTATAAAGAAACTAAAGATATATTTTTTATTAATATGCATATTATTTTTTATATTACCAACAGTTTTACAAATGCTCCCATTTTAGTAGATAGCATACAAAATATTTTTTGTTCTCATTTTAGTGAATAACATATAAAATCACTTTTATGCATAAAATATGATTATTACTGTCTCATTTTATTTAAATTTTATAAATCAGTTCAGTATAAAATATCGATCTATAAAATCAATTTCTTTATTAATTTTACTTTGTTATATTTTAAAATGATTGGTCTATCCCTTTAAAATTAATTACTTGAAATTGCTTGTAATATACAACAATCCCAGAGCTAGCCTAGTTAAAATTATGAGACAATATAATGGAAGTATATTTTCTCATTATTAAAACTTTATCCTGACTAGTTTCATCATCTGATCATTAACAAGTTATAAATTGACCTTTCTGAGATGCTTATTTTTTAGCACATCTTGTGGTTAGTATTATTTGATAATCCCCATACACTTTTTATTAAGTATATATATTTTACTGTTATTTCAGTTAGTGATGTTATTTAGTTATTATTACTAAATCATCACTGAATCACTGTCAATAGCATATACAAGTTTGGAATTACATATCTTCCTAAATAATCTTCAATGCACTAGAATTGAAAATCCATGTTAAAATATTCTATATTCTTTTAATTTCACTTGAAGATCAGAAACAAATCAATCAAGTAGGCTATCATTGTGCAGTATGCTTCCTGCTACATATATATAGTTCCAATTAAAATAATAATATCAGAGATGCTTGACTGATATACATATACTTTATAAAATCTAATCTAAGGGACTATCCAATGGAAGAGTAATCATACCTTTATATTTACAATATATATATATATATATATATATATATATATATATATATATATATATATATATATATATATATATATATATATATATATATATATATATATATATAAAATGGTATACTAAGAATATCTTACACAGACATGCACTTGAAAAAGTTATCATGATACAACATTTGGTCACTCAGTTAACTTTTATTAGAGAAAGACTTTATTATTTTATTTTCATTTTTAATCACTGTTTTTGTATTATAAGTAAAATTTCAATATTTTTTTAACACCCCACCATCCATAATGTGTATTGAGGTTAATTAGCATCATTTTGAATTCCTAAGAAAATTTTGCTTTACATAATGACTTTTGATACTTTCTGCATTTGATAACTTTATATTGGTCACTTTTACTTTTTAACAAGCTGGAAATATCTCTATCTTTTATTTTACTAATCTGTTTTATTTGTTATCTTTAGTGTCATAATATATTTTGTTTTGTTTTTTTGCAGAAGATGTAATTTATTTTCCATAGATTATTTAGATCATTTTGCACTATATATATATATATATATATATATTGGAAAATATTGGAAAATCATTTGTTCTTTTAATCTGCATATGTGTTTTTGATGGTAATGATTTTTTGTTCATGTTGATTTAGCCCATTTTTTACCATTCTCAAGGCCACTGCTTATTTTTTTCCTCTGAATTATTTTTTCTACCTCTAATCTTCTCTTTTATTAGTCCTATTACTTTAATGGGGTAATTTTTTGTTCATCTATCAGAAATCACCATTTATGTTTGACTTGGTTAATAACTTCATGATCAATATATACTTCAAATTTGCTGCAGACTTCCAGATAATCTTTAACACCACTTTCTCTTATTCTATGGAATGGAATTATATATTATTTTTTTCTTTTATGTATTTTTATAGCATTCACAATAGTTCTCTAATTTTTTTGGTGGTTTACTTATTGATTTAAATCTCCTTTTCTTACAACTGAAACATTATGCTGTTTGATATCACACATCAGATATATGTAGCAGATGATCTATCTGTTCAATGATTTCCCAATCAATAAGCATCTGTCCCACTTTAAAATATATATTTTTTTTTATTATTTGTGTGATTTGTTTTTCAATCAAAGAATAAACAGTTAGAACTTTTAATCTGGCCACCTGTCTTTTTAAGAGAATAGTATATGTTTCTGCAGGTTTACATTTTTTTGTAATATCTAATACATATTGCCTTCTTGATACATTTATGTTTAATAGCTATCCAATAATGCCTCTTTATAATTTTGGAACTATATTGGGTTTATTAAACATAGAACCTCATCAAAATCAAGCTGCTCCTTATAAGTGTTTGTACACTATAGTCAACTTACTCTCTTCTGACATTGGATTTAAATATTATTTTATACTACTATAATTTTATACTACTATAACTTTCTATGGATGCTTCACCAGTCTGATCCCTAAATCCTCTAATTTTAAATAATTGTTTTACTTTGATATATGTACATAATTATGTGCAACAGGGCTTAATCAGAATCTTATTAATTTCTTATCTTTAGTTTCCTTCACTTTTATGGGACTATCTGCTATTTAAGTCATATTTCCAAGTCATTCTCTTTAACACTTGTTGAGGCTTTATTTTTTCTAATTCTTTCTGCTCAACCTTTATTTTTTCCAGTTGGTAAATAATTTCTTCACAGCTTTTCTGACTGGTAGCTTTTTATTTCTGAATTAGTTTCTTATTCAAATTCTCTAAGTAGTCAACTCTTAGTATAGCTTTTTCATTTTTCTTTATATTCCCCTGCATATTTAATATAGCTTCTTTCATTTTGATTTTTGATTTTTTTCAAGCTTCTCTGGTGTTTTATCCTTTTGTATATTTTTGTTATTTGGTTAAATTTTTATTCCCAGTGTTACGTCATGCTTTCTAATGTAGCTTGGTTTTCAATTTTCAACTTTTATTTATTTTAGTGTTGCTTTTCAATTTTCAACTTTTATTTATTTTAGTGTTGCTTTCTCTTCTTGATGATTTCTCTCTATAATATGTTCATTCTCTTCTTGGTATTTCTTAAACATTATCTTATCATCAGCTGATTCTCTTCTGTGTTATTTTCTAACATTCTATCTAATGTATGCTGATGCTCTTTTATTTTTTATCTGTGTTTTTTCCTAACATTTCTTCATTTACTTATTCTCCTCTTTGGTTTTAGTTAATACATCCTGTTTCTTTTTCTTTATTTTTTTTTTAATATTTACTCTCTGTATTCTTTTACCACTTTTTACAATAACATTTTTATTATACTTATGTCATTATTATTTTTGACATGTAGTTTTTACTTTTCTATCTCTTGCTAATGCTGTCCTTGCTTCTTGTTTTTTTTTCATTCTTTCTGCTAGCATTCTTTTCTAATCCCATATCTTATTAATATCAATTATATTTTCAAAGTATTTTTCATCACTATTATGATTACTTTTTTATATGTTCTTTTTTAATAATATTATTTTCATTGAATAATGCCCCAATTTTATTCTATTTATATAGTTCACCAAAATCAAAAAAATATACCTAAGTTTCTTTTATTCTTTAGTAACTCTGTTTATTATCATTCAAACATATTTTGCATGACCACTAACTATCTTTCTCTAATTTTATCATGTATTCTAATTTATTACTTTTATTAATTAATTATTTTAGTTATGTATTTTGTGCACTTCAAACTATATCTATAACTGTTTAATTTGCATTCCTTATTGTGCATCTATATCACTATATTATGTTTTGTCTCCTAACAGGACTGACATTTTATTTGTTCAGGTCCATGTTGGTTTTCCCATTTACATAATGAAAACTTAATCTACTGATTATGTGATTTGTATAATGGGAACTTAATATGATGATGATAGTGATGGTGCCCCTATTGGAGACTCATATACGCAAATACATTCTTACACAGATAAACACTTCTGGTGTGCAAATTATCAGTTTAACAAAAAGTAATTGAAATTGAAATTTGATTAATTAAATATTTGATGATAATAAAATTTTCTGTTTCTCATATAACTGGTTTATATAAGGTATCCAGATTATATTTCCAGGTCATCATACACCAAATCATCCCTCAGAGTTTTGTACTCAGCTTTCATCTATAAGTATTTATTTATTTTCATATGTGGGTTTGAACAATATTAACATTAATTTGGAGAACCATTTTCTTTTCAGAAAGAACATCATTTCCTTCCTTAATAATCAATCATTCTCTCAGCTTATAATATTACTTCTATGAAGGATTGATATGTATGAACTAGAAATGAAACTAATAAGAAGAATGGCACAGACAACTAAATAATTTAAACAATAAAACTAATTTATTTGACATAATGTCAAATTAGGTGCTAAAAGTATACATAACATTGTTACTCTATGAATAAAGTAACAAATGTAGTAAAAAAGTCATACTAAAGGTTACATATAAATATAAAACTAAATAAAAATACATATTTACATATAATATTGGGTATAAAAATAATACTAAAGATTAAACATAAATACAAGTTTACATGAAATATTGAATTATTTTATTAGTGTTGACAAACAAAAAATAAATTATTACAATCCTTATACATCAGAAATATAGATATAAATATATCTTAGTAAAAATTTATAGATTATTTTGAGGCCTCTTATTTCTTTGTATATAAATTTAAAAAGATCTTACCATGCCTAATAATTTAGTAAGTTTACTAAACAGATTGATTACTTAATGATCTCAGTATCATATAAAATTAGTCCATATTAGTCTTGATTAATTAATTCATGTAGGAACCTGTATAATGTTAGTAATATTTTAGCTGTATTTTTATATTGGACTGTTTCCATCATCTAATATGTGTGTTGAATGTCTTTTAGAAAAGTTTAATTTTAGTTAAATATTCCAAATGCATTCAACTGTTAGTAATATCACAGCAAACAGGTTAGTATATGCACTAACTATTAGTAATATCACAGCAAACAGGTGTGGAGGCTATAAAACTACAGTATTGAGAGACTGCTCTCATGTGTGCAAATAAGATACATTTTACATCTTCACCATCTCTAAACCCCTTGTAAACATTTTGTCAAAATTGATAGACTCTTAACTGGTGTAGATCACTAAACATCACATGATCTTTTGGTGTAGATCAGTTAGCTTAGCTATTATTTTTATTATTTTTGTGAAAACTTGTCATTCTAAGTGAGTTTGAATCAGTAAGTACTTTAAGGACAGTATTCCTAACACTCATGAAACAGGAACTGGAATGTTCCACATTTTGACAACAAAGTTTATAATTTTTTAAGCTACAATATTGCTGGTATCATGCACTCTGACTCTCTATAGACATCTCTCTTTCTCTTCTTTTTTGTCTGAAAGGAAGTTTTTTCCATAAGCCTCAACTTCTTTTACTTTATTTTTAATCTTGTTTTTTATTGTTCACTATTCCTTGCTTTTTTTTTTTTTGCTTTTATTATATTTTTTCAATAATTACCATTAGTTATTGTGTTTCTTTTTTGTTCTTGTTTTTCTTTAATTAACGCATACAATTACCTTTAATTTCTAATTTATTTTATTTTAAATTTAATTTTAATTAAATTGTTGAATGGATTTACATGATATATTTTAAGTAAAAAAAATCATTTCGGACTTTTTGGAAGCTTTAACAGTAATTATTTAATTTTTACCTTGTACTCTTTTTATTTACACCCTCATATTTTTTTTATTTAGTCTATTGAATATTCAATAAAAAGAGACTACAAGCTACTTTTAAAATCTATATTACTATTTTAAATGTGCAACAATTCTACAAAAGTTTTCATTTTAATGAATCACATACATTAAATTATATAATGAGAATTTTTTTACTTTGTTACATTTTAAAATGCTTCATTCATTTCTTGAGGTTACTTATAATATACACAATGCCAGAACTAGCCAGATTTATATTATTATTATATAAATATGTGTGTGTATTGTAACAATACATTCCTTTTTCAGGAATTGATGTGGTCACATCTAAATATAGTCAGACTAAGGGTCTTCGTATAAGAGGCCATGGATGAAATGATGTAATTGTAACCAAAATTGAATCCCTATTAAATAAGATAATTTTTAATCAAATCATTCAATATCGATGCAATTTAAATTAATTCATCCAATCTATACCTCGGTTGATGGTTCTGTTATGCTCAAAATTCAAGCTCAGGGCAGATATTGCATTTAACTCACTTCAGGCATTACCATCAATATACCATAGTAGAAATTATTTTAATAAATTATTCTGAAATAAATTAATTTAATATGAAAATATATTAATTTGATATGATATATGGGAGTAAGTATATATATTCATCAATATTTTGTTTAGTAAAATAACTAAATAAATCAAATAGATAAGAGACTTCCTTGAATTTAAAAATCAACTTTAACTTGTTTATTAACGAGTAACAATATGAAAATATTGTTATGTAACAAAAAAAATTTTTTTTATTATAACACATGCTTGTGTATATTTCTATTATTTATAGCATTAAATTAATTATTACCCCCATATTCCCATAATACAAATATACATTGTAACACAAATACATTTTAATAATTTATAAAACAATAATTACAAAATTAAAATATCAAAATTATAATATAACTAACAAACAAAATAAGTATTAGTTCAAAATTATGTGTATCAAAAAAAAGATCCATCTTATAAGATTCTTGTAAAATAATATTAGTATTATAAATAAATCCCTCCATGTATAGTCGTATTATAACATAAAAAAATTTCAAGCAAAGAGGTTAATCTTCCATAAAAAAAATTTTGAAAAAATATTACTATGTTCATTAAAATTAATAATAAATAAAATTCTGTTCTGTCATGTATAGATTCAATGTGAAGAATAATAAACTCTTAACTCCAGAGTGAATTAGTCATAAATTTTCCTCTGTCAATGTCACTTGTTTTTTTTTAAAAAATGGAAAATCTAAATTTTATTAAATAAATATTTTTTTAAAAAAAATGTTTAATGTAATGATCTTTTTTTTCTCTTCATCTAGATAATTTTATGGAATGAAATGCTCTCAGCATCAATGATTTTTGAAAAACAAAAGCAATAAAATTTAGATGTCAAAAGGTTATAACATGCAAATAAAACCTGAAACATTGTTTTGGAAAATATTGTCCTATTCCCTTCCATGATGAGATGAAGAATGTTCTTTAATAATAAAGTTCTATGTTTTTATTCATGCAATCATCGCAGAAACAATTAAGATATTCCATTAATTAGGTTTCCTTACATTGTGTGCAATTGGCACCTTCCTCTCCAGATTACTTTTCTACCAAATAATTTCTCAATGAAAATTATATTGATGAAATACAGATATATTTTAGGCATTGTGTAGAAAATATAATTACATTCTTTGATTAAAACAGCAGCATTCCATCCCACAAAAATGGTGTTTAGCCACAATACATTTTCAATAATTTATATCTTCTTAAAATATTTAATTTCAATTTAAATAAATATTTTGAAAAAATTTCTCTTTATTAGAATTTCTTTTTAAAACTATCTTCTAATTTTTTATGATTTATAAATAAAAATATGTAGGTAAACAATGCAATTCAGGAATAATTTATCTACTCCTTTTATTGAGTGAATCTAGAATACTTTTAAAATGAAATTTCTATTTAGAAGGAAATTTTTTAAAAAGTTATTAATTCACTTCTTTTGATATATTTGTATTTCAAACATATCAAAACAAATGAGTGTAGTAGTTAATTCCTTAGCAAAAGATTGTATCAAAGTTAATCCTAAGGAAATTTTTTCAATTAAAGCCAATATAATAAAAGGCCACTTCCCTGTAATCAGGAGTGCAATTTTCCTCACTTTTGCCAACTGGTTATTAGTTGTCAATTAATCTTCAAAAATAATAATTGTGATTTAATCTCTACAATTTGTAAGATCATAGAGAAAATTAAGACAAGAAACTGAATAGTAACACCCATGGGAATATTTAATGATACCTGCGCAATTTACCAGTTGCCTAAAATGAATATTCTACACCCATAAGATCCAAGAACACTCAATTATGAACAATCCCTTGCAGCCTCAAGCTTAATCAGGTATCACTGGATATTTAAACACAAGATTAACTATAGACAGCAATGCAGAATATCCATAAAAAAAATATTGTATTCATATTGTATTTCTAGTTGACCAATAAATTCTTTTTTTTTTTTTAAAAAAAAAAAAAGAAGATTGGATTAAATTATTAAAAATTTGTTTTGGTTTTTGTACTGGAATTGAGTTCTGGTACTATATATAATATTTGCTTTTCATTTATCCTATTGTTAAAATAATTATAATTTATAATTGAGTTCTAAATTCTATTTCTTTTGTTTTAGTTGCTAAGATATTACCTTGACCTGAATTTATCTCCATGTCTATGTTTTGGTTAATAACATTCAATTAGTATAAACAATTATATATATATATATATATATATATATATATATGATAAACAAAAATGCAAGTTAAAAAACTTTACTTATTATGTCCACAATGGGTTTCTACCAAAAAACACTCCTCTACACATAACCATTTCAGATCAATTTCAACTATTTACAGAAAAATAAATTTATTCACTTCAGCTGAATTTTTAGACACGTAATGTCTCAAACTCAGCATACAAACCAGATACTAATGGGTCTGATCTCAGTCAGCATCACCACATAGTAGAAGCCTCTCAATCTATATCATTGCAAGAAAGACCTCAAAGGACATTTATGATAAACAAAAATGCAAGTTAAAACTCGCTAACGCTTGTATTTATGTCCACAGATGGCGTTTCTACCCCAAAAACACCGATCAAAGCGTATATTCTGTTTACATAAACGTCAGAGTAGCATTCACTATCTCTAACTATAATCTCCACTTTCAGATCATGATTTCAAGCTATTTGCTATCGTCAGTGAAAGACAGGAAAAAAGAACTAGATCTAAACACAAACTCTGAGCGTTTATGAAACAATTTCTATTCAGCTTGCAAGCGAGAATTTTTAGACACGTAATGTCTTCAAACTCAGCATAGCAAACCAGATAGCTATATGGGTCTGATCTCAGTTCAGCATCACCACATAGTAGAAGCCTCTGCAATCTATATCATTGCAAGAAAGACCTCAAAGGTACATTTATGATAAACAAAAATGCAAGTTAAAAAACTTGCTAACGCTTGTATTTATGTCCACAGATGGCGTTTCTACCAAAAACACCGATCAAAGCGTATATTCTGTTTACATAAACGTCAGAGTAGCATTCACTATCTCTAACTATAATTCCACTTTCAGATCATGATTTCAAGCTATTTGCTATCGTCAGTGAAAGACAGGAATAAAGAAACTAGATCTAAACACAAACTCTGAGCGTTTATGAAACAATTTCTATTCAGCTTGCAAGCGTGAATTTTTTAGACACGTAATGTCTTCAAACTCAGCATAGCAAACCAGATAGCTATATGGGTCTGATCTCAGTTCAGCATCACCACATAGTAGAAGCCTCTGCAATCTATATCATTGCAAGAAAGACCTCAAAGGTACATTTATGATAAACAAAAATGCAAGTTAAAAAACTTGCTAACGCTTGTATTTATGTCCACAGATGGCGTTTCTACCAAAAACACCGATCAAAGCGTATATTCTGTTTACATAAACGTCAGAGTAGCATTCACTATCTCTAACTATAATTCCACTTTCAGATCATGATTTCAAGCTGAGTTTGAAGACATTACGTGTCTAAAAAATTCACGCTTGCAAGCTGAATAGAAATTGTTTCATAAACGCTCAGAGTTTGTGTTTAGATCTAGTTTCTTTATTCCTGTCTTTCACTGACGATAGCAAATAGCTTGAAATCATGATCTGAAAGTGGAATTATAGTTAGAGATAGTGATGCTACTCTGACGTTTAGTAAACAGAATACGCTTTGATCGGTGTTTTGGTGGACCATCTGTGGACATAAAACAAGCGTTAGTTTTTAACTTGCATTTTTGTTTATCATAAATGTACCTTTGAGGTCTTTCTTGCAGATATAGATTGCAGAGGCTTCACTATGTGGTGATGCTGAACTGAGATCAGACCCATAAGCTATCTGGTTTGCTATGCTGAGTTTGAAGACATTACGTGTCTAAAAAATTCACGCTTGCAAGCTGAATAGAAATTGTTTCATAAACGCTCAGAGTTTGTGTTTAGATCTAGTTTCTTTATTCCTGTCTTTCACTGACGATAGCAAATAGCTTGAAATCATGACTGAAAGTGGAATTATAGTTAGAGATAGTGAATGCTACTCTGACGTTTATGTAAACAGAATATACGCTTTGATCGGTGTTTTTGGTAGAAACGCCATCTGTGGACATATATATATATATATATATATATATATATATATATATATATGTGTGTGTGTGTGTTAAAATAATAAAATAATCATTTTAAAGTTATTAATTCCATTAATAACTATTTAAATATATGTTCTTCTAACTTAAGATTTTAAGGCTTGAATTAATTTATATATATATATATATCATATATATATATATATATATATATATGTCTATCATAAATAGTAAGCTTACTAATTATAAACTTCTTCCTATTCTTATGTATTCTTTTCTACTTTAACATATACCATTTACAACTTTCATAAACACTTTATCGCTACTCCTTATTTGTATAAAAACTAACAGTTTAGACTGTCCTGCAGTCATTATCAGAGCTCTTTACAATCTTATTTATTGGGTGTTTAGAAATAGGATTGTGAAGAGCTCTGATGATGACAGCAGGACAGTCAAAACTGTTAGTTTTGATATAAATAAAAAATATTTGTTTAAGAAAGTTGTAAATGGTATGATAATTATAAATTTACGTTTATAATTTTTTTATTTATTTATGTTTTGATATTACATTTGAATAGATTATGTTAATAGGATTGTAAGTAACTTTTACAGTATGTGTGTGTTATGTGATGTTCTAGCAATAGAAAAGTCATGTTAAGCTTCAATACAGAAATTGTTAGCTCTCAAGTTCATTGCTTAGTGATATACAAATATATGTGTGTGAACTCGCAGTTTAATTAACTCTCTGTGGAATAGTACTTGTTTTTATGTTAGTTTATTTCACTTTCTAATTAAAAATAAATAGATACTCATTTGCTGAATATATTAGATAGTTAGCTGAATTAATTATATATTAGCTATCTGAAAAAAAATCCTAGGCTTGATTAGAGTTTGCTCTCATTCGTTTGGTAAAATAATAAAATAATAAACTTAAAAAATAAAATGATAAAGTAATAAACTTAAACGATAAAATTCATAAGATCAAAACTAAAACTATTTACGGTTTATGTTCAAATGATGTATGATTTCCAGAATAATTAACAATTTGATTATATTTACACAATGTATATTTTAGAATCTGAAAAAAAAATTTCAAGTTTGAGTAAAATATACATAACCCTCTGAAAAATTTAAATTTTACTTGCTACTTGAACTGCAGAAATATCAACAACATTAATATAACTTATTTTATGAAGAGGTTCTTGTTTATATATATATATATATGTGTGTGTGTGTGTGTGTCAGTTTAAAAAACATATTTGATAATATATTTTTGTAATAAATAACAATCACACAGATTTCAAACTTATATATATATATATAGTAATTATAGTAACTTCACTTAAATATTTAAAGACATTTTTCATGTTTAAACATTTTTCTCAACCTATTTCTGATCAAGTTAAATCTTATTTATTTAACTAAACAGTTCACATTTCTAACACGTTCATAAAAGACGTATTACAATTTTGAACTAACATATTAAACCTTGTAAAGTTCTAAAAATTTATGTCACTAACATTTGAAAGCATCAAATTTTATTTCAACACCATCTGCTAGTTACTGATTCTAATAAAATTACTTTTTAATACCTCTTTACAAAGATTTAGAAGTTCTTCATCGATTAGTAAATATTTCATAAAAACTAATTTTTTTGTTCTTGAAAATTGATTTTTGGAAAATGTATGATACTTTATTGTTTTCCAAGTAAATCTTGAATATTAAATATATGCTGTACATATACAAGTATATGTAATAAAATTTCACATCATTATCTTTTTTGTCATGCATTATACAGTAGTGACATCTATCTTTATTCACTTGTTAACTTTAGCAGTGTGTGAACAAAACAAAATTACATTGAAATAATTTATGACAATTAGAGCTTCATCTGTGTGAAAGCAATAATTTACATGCTAAGGGTAAAAATTATGTTTATTCAGTATTTCTTCAGATAATATAAACGAATTCATGCAATCAAATGTTTTTAGACTATAATATATATATATATATTAATTTCTATAATATATATATATATATTAATTTCTCTATATATGTTTCAATCAAACTTTCTTACTATCTTGTTGTTTCATTAATTTCTTGAACAAATTTCTATCAAATAGAAGCATATTAGAAGAGCAGTTGTTTTATTGATAGAATACTTTGCTGATGAAAACATACACCCAAACTAGAAGTGAAAATGAATTTATACCAGAAGACCTTTTCTGTTAAATGCATTTCCCATTTATACTAATAAGAAACAACGGTACTATTAATAAATTGAAACTATTAACAAATTTAAAGCTCAGTATATTAAAAAAATATAAAAATAAGCATTGGCATAAGTATTTCAATTACATATTAACTATGGCAAATAGCAAATAAAGACTTGATTTTAGTGGCACATTACTATTAGGTGTTGGATATAATAAGCAAGATTAGGTCTTTCTAATATCACAGTAATATTAGTATTTTTATTAAAATTATTACTAAATCTGCTGTCCATTTTTATCATAATTTCACTATTTTATATGCTTTATTAGACTTTATTTTAAATGTACATTTACATTTAAATATACTTATGAAGATTTTTAATCTTTGTAGTAGAATCAATAATGCAGAAACTCTTGATACTTACTACAGTTATATTTTTAATAAAACAACTTAAAATAAAATTATTTCCAATCATCATCATTCCTCCCAAAACGAAGATCTCTTCAAATTTATTTCAGTTTCTAATAAGTCACTTTTCTTTATGTTAATATTATGGCAAAGTATTTTCTTATTTTTTTTTCATTTTGCATGTTGTTTATTTTATGTTTGTCACAGTTTTTTTAGATGTAGTTTAAAACTTCAGTTTTCCTTCTGCTATCATTATTTTCAAAACATATCAAAGTCACCTTCATTTTTTTAGCTTTTTAACAAATACCTGTTGTTTTTCTGACTCATGTATTTTACTTTCAATCCGTTTTTCATTAATCCAGATATGGATACATATTTTCACTTGCAAACTTCAATCATTATATTGTTTTTAATAAGAAACATCTGAGTTTCAGATCAATAAATAAGTAGTGGGAGCCCACACTTATTGCAAAATTATTTTACAAACTGATAGCCATTTTTTTCTTTTTCAAGTTTAACTTTTATCAAAATCACATTAGCCTTGTTTATTACTATGATTTAAATAATTAATAAATATAAGTATCTTTGTTACATTATTAATACAAATAGATACATAATGAATTAAATAAATTGCAGATATAAACTTAGTTAATTCGATTTTTTAATAAATAAGTTACAATTAAAAAGTAATATGTTTATGTGCTTGAAAATATTTTTTTTAATAAATGTTTTGTCATGCCTACTTTTAGAGCTAAGACTTACACTTAATAAAAGAAATACAGTATTTTCAGAACAAAAGTAAATTATGAGTACATGTATGTGTTTTGGATTTACCAAAAAAAAAAAAAAAAAATGAAAGCAAACTGAAAAGATATAAGAATAAATACATGTTAGTGCCATCAATAAAAAAAAATTAAAAAGCTAAAATGAAATAAAACTGATATTGGTTTAAAAAACAATGAAAATAATTGGATAATAGAAATCTTTAAATGGATACCAAAGGATTGTAACTAACTCATAAAAACGTTAAATTGTGAGATAGGTAAATATGATTACAAACTTTGCTAGAATAACGTGAATGTCGAGTGAAAAGTCTATGCATTGAATAACTTCGTTTTATTGGGAGGGGGGGGGGGAGGATTTTAAAATTATGTAATATACATATTTTTTATCTATTATTTTTCTATTACTCTTTTATAATATTAATAATAAGTAAACATTAAAAGGTAAAATAAAAAATAAATGTAATATTTTTATTATTTTTAAATATAATTATTCTTTTCTTTTCTTTTTTTTCTTTTTTTAAATACATACTTGATTCTCATATGTTAAAGCCTTTTTATATTTGAATTTTTATTAATAAATTAAGTCAATATTTTAATCAATACAAATGTTATATTATTTTATTTTTATGGGATATATTTTTTTACATTTATTACATTTTCAAAATTATAGAAAATATAATTTTATTTAAAATCTAATATTTGAAGAAGTAATATATTTATTAATAGTAGTCCTTTATTTCATTTTCAAAATACATATAAATTACCTTTCTCTAGAGTCGCTTCTTTTCTATTTGGTTTTCATGATCCTCAAAAGCGCATTTATTATTTAATTTTTATTGATCATCATTTCTCATCATGAGTGTGTTTCCAAATTACCCCATATTTATGTTCATAAATCACATATACATCTACATATATCACAAGTTTATCATTTCATCCCTTTATTTATCATTTTACATTTTGTCTTTCATCTTCAATACATTGCATATTTTTTATTTTCTATTTTATTCTTTTATGAGATGTGTGTATTTCTTCATAGCGGAAGTAAATATGGCAGTCTTTTCTTTGTTCATTCTGCAAGTAATGCACATAAAATTATTAGTTTCAGTGTTGAAATTTGACATGATCTTAATGAACTCTTAGTAGAAGACACCAAAAAATGAAATTAGATAAAAATACGTTTTACATGAACTTAAAATGTATTATGTATATAGTTGCACCATAGCTGCAGAGGTGAATCTTACATTCTCATAAGGGTGGCAAAATTGATTGAAGAAAATAATATAGTGGGAAAAATGCAAGGAGGTTTTCGATTGGATAGACATATAAGAGTGAGTTTATTTGTAGGCACACAATTTATAAATGTGAGTAAGAATACAGGTAGTCAGTTATATATATAGTCTTAATAAATATAAAGAAGGCATATGATAGAGCAAATAGAAATAGATTATGGATAAGTTTGGTAAATTTGGGACTGATTGGAGCTTTAGTGGATCTTATTAACATATTGTATGAAAATAATTACTATACTTATCAATTAGCAAATATAGAAGTAGTTACAGTTAAAAGTGAAGTTGGACTAAGGTAAGAATATCCTATGTCACCTATTTTGTTTTTGTTATATTTGAGAGAAATGAAGAGAGCAATAAAAAGAATAGGAAGAGGGTAAAGATACCATTAATAGATGGCAAAAAATTGTATCTATTATCAAGTCCTTTATTTGCTGATGATATTTTCTTGTGCATAGAAAATAGGAAAGATACGGAAGTTGTGCTGAAGATGTGTGAAAAAGTGGGTAAAGAGATGGGGTTTAAATTTAGTGAAGTAAAATTAAAAGTAATGTTGATAAATGCTAAGGAAAAATAAAATAAAGAATTTTTATTGGGGAATATAAAGTTAAATGTGGTGAGTAGGTATAACTATTTGGGAATTGTCTTAAGTAATCAGAGAAATTTCTTGGATGAATGGGAGAACAATTAATAAAAATGAAAAAAAAGAAAAGGACTGATAAAGAAATTAACAGTATTTTATGCAATAAATATGATATAGCTGGAATTGGATGGGAGTAGCAGCAACAGAAATAACATATTAACAATGTGTTATGTGTTAGTAAAGGTGTGTTAGATTAATTATAAAAAGTACAAAGAGAAGTAGGAAGACATGCATTAAATGCAGATGTGTGGTTGTAAAAGAAGGTAATACAAAAAAACTGGGATGGTCAAATTTTTTATATGAGGGATACAAAAAGTAAAATAAAAATGTTCAGTAGATTGTAATTTATGAATAATAAGAGAACAGCCAAAATTGTAATTAATTGGGTTATGATAAAGGATAGGCAACAAAATTGGTAAGAAAGGTAGTATAGTATAAAGAAGATTTGAATAAAACTTTATATTAGTATACTTATACAAAATGTGGGATGATTGTGTTAAAAGAATTGGTGATTGTTATAGTGGTAAGGGATGAAATAGAAGAATAAATTCATTAATAGAAATAGGGAGTTGGAGAGATGGAGGACTAGTATGGAAAATAAAAAGAGTTTATATATATATATATATATATATATATATATATATATATATATATATATATATATATATATATATATATATATATATATATATATATATATATATATATATATATAAGTAAAGAAAATATTGGGTGCAAGTTAATTTACAATAATAGCAAGGAAAGTAGTTTATTGTTTAAAGCTCAAATAGAATCATTATCAACAAGGGAATATACACATAAATAGGAAAGGTATGTGATTTAGTCTGCAAGTTAACTTAGGAAGGCATACAATATATTAGGCATTGGTTAATTGAATGTCAATGTTTAAAGAAGAAAGTGTGTCAATAATGAAGTAGTGGGAAAATAAATATAAACAAAGTGATTATACTGAAAGTGGGTTTTTTTGGTTTTTATGGTGAGTTTAGAAAAAGATAAGGGATATTTAATATAAAGTCCATAGAATGGACAACAATAATATTGTGGAAATGGGATGAGGCAGGATACAGAAGAATATGGAAAAAACTTAAGGTGGAAAGTGAAAAGGAAAGGGAAGGTGGCAAACAAATCTCTCTGTAAATAGTTACAGAGATTCCTGACTGCAAGAAAAAAGAAGACACAGTGCACTGCATCACATAAAAATCCCTACATTCATTGGCAATAATAGAGCCTCTCAGGAGCCAGGTATACTCTCCTATAGAGTGATATTCAATTAGAAACACAAAAAAATTGATTCAACTTTGAGAGCATACCAAAAAAAAAAAAAATGGAGATATTCTATAAAAAAATTTAGCACAGGATTAATGCAATTATTCTTCAAGAGAGTTGTTGCATTGTAAATATTGAAGGAGTCAATCTTAGCTTAAGATTGAGCTTCATGTTTCCATCTACTAACCTATGTTTAAATTCCTATTTTCCATCCTGCTCCTTTTGTCGTGTATATATATTTCATGCATATATTTGAGATGCGCACCTAAATTATAAAATTTAATGTTTCAATAACATGTTTTAAAATTAGTATTATTTTTTATTAATTATTAGTTCTTTTTTATTAAAGTATTATAGATTAGACTCAAATATATATATATAATAAATATGCCATTACATTAATTTAAAATAAAATCTTAAAGTTTGCAAATAAAAATAAAATCTATTAAAAAAAAAACTAAACGCTAAAATTAAAATGTTTGTTAAATGTATATATTCGCACAGATGCTAAACTTTAAAAATATTTTTTTATAAATAAAAAAAAAGTATTTGAACGTACTTTTTTATAAAAAAAATACAAGATTTAAAGATAAAATATTTTTGTAGATGGAAATGGTTGTTTATTAATTATTCAAAAGCTGTGTAATTAAAAAGTCAGATGAAAAATAGATAAGAGAATAAAAGAGATTTTAGCTTGACCAATGGAAGCAAATAAAGGCCTGGACCATAACGAAAAAAATGGAACAGTGACGTTTTTGTTCATGGAATCCATAGGAGGACTATAAAAAGAAAAATATTGAGTTCCAGATAGTTTTTTCCAGCTTGGTTTGGTGAGATGAATGATAAGACACACTTGTCGTTCACTCTCACTTATTTTAAAAATGAAAAGACTGTGATACCAAGATTGTTCCAGCTAAGGATGCCTTCAAATAGACCGGGTTTCAAATAAAGACTCCTTGGAAAGTAACACCAGAAACCGGGAGCTCTTCTACCATAAGCTAAATTAACTGAAAAATTGTTAAAATCATAAAATTAATTAAGAACTTTTGTCAAGAGTTGACAAATTTAATAAAGAAGCTAACCTAAATTTTGAATGGACTCTTATCTGATTTTTGTAAGTTTCAAATCAATTAATAATGTTTAATTTTATATGTTTGCGTTTGATAAAAAAATCATTTCCATTTATTATTTTATTTGTATTAATATTTATTGTTTAAATTTTAAATGAGGAAATTTAAGGTTGGGTATGGACATTGCATAGATTTGTTAGTGGTTGATTATGTTGTAGTTTTCACATTTGATTAGAATATATAAGTCAGTGATGTCACTGTGGCATCTTATGATGAATGCTATTGGGTTTTGTGTATTCCCTATGCAATTGACGTTATTGATGATTTTGTATTTTGATCGGTTGTGTTTATTTTGAAATGTTTTTAAACGTGGAATCTGTGCACCCGATCTATACTTGGCATTATAAAACAAATTGTATAAAATTCATCTGTGCGAACGTATCTAAATGTTAAATTTAAGTCGGGCGTGAATGGCTATATAGATTTGTAAAGTTATATATATATATATAGTTTAAGGGAGGGTAATCTTAGGTTATTTGTTTCGTAGTTAAATTGGGTCAATGCATTAGATGTATTGATGTAATTAGTAAATGTAGCAGGAGATTCACTATGGTCAGGATTGCATGCATATGCTGCATACCCCCTGTTTGCCTAATGGAATTTGATAGTAAGACAGAAGATGCGGTCCATTCCTATGGAGTTTTTTGTTTATTGTTCTTCTCGCCAACAGATGTAGCATTCCTGTTTGGTTGAGAGACAATGTCTTCTCTAACTATACTGTTCAGATGTACATTCCTGACAGTAAAATATATTTAGTGCTATTGTATTTTCATGCTACATTGAATACATTAATGTATCAGATGGATTGATGCCGATTTGACTGTGAACTTTTGGCCTAAGGTTGAATAAGGGAAAGAATATTTTCTTTTCAAATGCAGATCTATGTAGTCTATTCATACTCGACCCTCTAAATAAATATTAAACTCATTATTGCAATCTATTTAAAATTAAAGGTTAAGATAAGAATATAAAATGTTAAATGTAGTCCTCAAAGTTATTTATACGTGCATTAATAAATATTGTTTCTGTGTTAATTACTGGCAGTGGCTTCTATTTTTTATATATACAAACTAAACAAGTTATTTCTTATCTCTGCATCTCCATGAGCTAGTGACAATGGGCTAATGATCTGAATATTTAAATAAAGTGGAATCTTAACAGTGCATATCTGCATACTTTATAAATTTTTCTAGGCTCAAATGCCTAGATGGCACCCTGGTAGTGCAGATTGTAGTTAGATTCGATTACCACTTTTCTTCCAGATCATTATAATATATATACATAGGAGCAAAACTTAGTAAGAAAATATTGATGTTTTTAAATATTTATTATATGTCATTTTTAACTTTTTCTTTTTAAATTGCTTGTTTTTCTATTAAACTGTAATTTTTTTATAAAATCCAATATGGAAGATTTGACTGTTGTTAATTGTCCAAAAATAATTAAAGGGAGGTATTTTTTAATTAAAGTGTTACTTAAAATAAATGGGAGTAAGTAGATTAAAGATTTTCTTTTGTATAAAACATGTTGTTAAATCTATTTCTAATCTGGAAATAGATTTGAATTTATTTTTGGACATTATCTTACAGTTGCATCTTTCAAAAACAACTAACTAATTAATGATAAGCATTCCAGAAATACCTGTGCAAGGGTATAAATAATGGCTGGATTTTTAAAGCAAGGATTAGATTAGCTACTCTAGTGAAAATGATTGTTAACATTGCGGTGAAACTTAAAATGATATAGCAGTAAATCCACCACTCTTCAGCAGCCTCTCAGCTACCATAATATCCTGCTGCCCTGAAATGAAGAAAGGTCTAAAAGGAACTTTAGAATGCTAATAGATGTTTTCTGCCATTGAAGCACTTGCATTTCAATTGCTGTGCACGTGCCATACCAAATTGGACTCTTAAAATTGCAAGGTAACTTTTCAAGCCGTCACCTCAAACTAATCTATCAATTTGTATTCTAATGTATTTAACTTTGTTTTTGTTTTAATATGTAATTTGCTCTTAAGTAATTTATTTTATTTAATTCTCTCTCATATGCTCTTAACTTTCTTTAACTTTGGTGCGGTCATTTATTTACATGTATTTATTTTTTGATTTATATATCTGCTTGCTTATTCACTTACTGGCGAGCTTAATTTCTAAAAATCTTTTCTGTCATTTTTTTCTTTTTTTAAACCTTCATACAAAAGTTGTTAACATCCCCTTTAAATATACATATATAATGCATTGTAAATTAATACATTCGCCAGATTGTTTTATGAATCAACATTTTAGGTTCGTTTTTAATATAAAAATTGATTTGTTTAACTCTGAAAATCCAGAACTCAAGCTAATTAACGCTCTGAAACATTTATTTTATAATTATTTATTAAATTCTGAAAGGGTGACTTATAATTTGTTTCCTATATAACTGCTAATCTTACTTCATTTTTCATACTCTTAAAATATCAAATCTTGTATTTAAATATTTCAGTTATTGTAAAATCAATGAAGATGGGATTGTTTTATTTTAAATAGCAGAAAAGGGATGGGGGTAAATCTTAATGTTTCTTTAACTAAATCAAATCTTAACATATATTTTATTAAATGAAATATTCTCTCTCTCTCTCTCTCTCTCTCTCTCTATATATATATATATATATATATATATATAATAATTACATGGCGTATTATAGTATTCAAACAAGGGTCATTTATTTTAAAGCAGTAAAATTTATTCAATGTTGTTAGTGACATTTATCATTCTTACTGTGTTTCTGTCATTTAGCCTATCTTCATATATATATATATTATGTGCTTCTAATCTGGAGGTTGTGACAAATTCGAACCCATAGATTTTTTTTCGTATCTCATTCCATAGATAGTTGAACTATCTGGAACCACATTCATTCCGTATAAAATGCCTCTGGCAGTGATACCATAAGTTTGGCACATGCTATGCATATTCTTTTCTTCGTATAAAAAGGCCACTGGCAGTTACCCCTAAGTCTGGCACACACTATGCCCATCCACTTTCTTCATATAAAAAGGCCTCTGGCAGTGATTCCCTAAGGCTGGCACATGCTATGCCCATCCATTTCGTTTTTCATCCAGAAGCACGACCTTTTCCTCTTAGTTATTTTTAGGCTATTATGTCAGCACTGCAAACTTCTTTGTGTTATTATTTCTTTTGCTTCATGATCCAGTTTTAATGCTCTAATATTAAAATTAAGCTTTGCTTAAAAGATATATATAAATATCAATTACTTCTATTTTATTAATTAAGTTTATTTCAATCATATACAATCTCACCGTCGTAATTTATCTATCTATTTAAGAGTATATGCCTTGGGAAAAATAAAGCATCTTACTATTGTTAAAATAATTTTTCATTAAATATTTTGTCATAGATTCAAATATAATCAAATGTTTTCAAATGTATTTTGTTTATTTTCATGACCTCAATGGCATGAAAATAGTTTATATCATATGTATAATGAATCCCAGAACGCTCCCTGAAATAATGCTAGTCACCATGTTTCAGAACCGTAATTCAAAGCGTTGATAGCAATTTTGTGTAACTTCTTTCTAATAACTGATTGGCATCTTAATATTAGACCCAACATAGATGTGTGTTTATTCGTAATATATTATTTAGCTAATAAAGAGCATATGAGAAATAATAGTGTGAATGACACTATGTAATTATTTACCGGTTGCTCATTCACGCACACACTAATGTATATAATTAATTTATAAATGTATATAAATAATTTGTCATTATATTAAACTATATTTTATTGTTCTAACTTATTTGAGTAGTTTGAATTCCTTTTCTTCTACTTCCACATATTACAGCCATGCTTACGTATATTTTAATATAGTCATAGTTAATAGATGTCTCATTGTTTTGCTCGGCTTTGCTAGTCGGCTGGATTAAGATTAATTATCATGTGCTATCACTATTATGTTATTCATTAGGTGTTAGATCTGGGTCTTAGAGAGTGGGTTCGAATTCAGGATGGTCCCTGACCTAAATCGTGGGCTTGACTGGGTTTGAAGTACATTTTGTGAGTTCCAGCTCATGTTAGATGGATAAATATGTTTTGACCGGCACAACATGGTATGGTTACTTTTGTATCAAATAATATTTTAAATCAAATAACTTTTTTGAAGATAATTTAAATGATTTACAAACTTTCAATACAAAGTGGCCTATTCTCTTTTCAAATATTTTCTATCCCTTTTATTTTTATAGGAAATTGAAGTTTTCATAGTAGTTTTTGAGACTAAAGCATACAGATTGTTAACATTTAAAATAAACGGACTTGGCTAACCAAAAAGGAGCATTTCATTCAGGCAGATGAAAACAGAAATGATTTCCAATTTATGTTTTGTTTTGGAAAAAAAAAGATTTATCATATATTGGATCATTTTCCTAATGTTCAACATAAACCAAGTTTATTTATTCTTGGAACCAATACTTTTATATTTAAAAACTATTTTTCTTTTAGATAAAATTTAAGGAAAACTTACTAGAATTAATATATTGTATATCTTAAAAAGACTATTAATATAACTTCTTCAATTCCCTCTTCTTTTGATAAGTTTAATAAACTTATACTAGTAGCTTCCAGAGAATCCATCCCTCAACCATATCAAAAGCAATCAGCTTCAACAAAACTATAATGATTTTTAAAACTAATTTTCGACAAGCAATGATCCAAAAACTATTCGCAAACTTATAAAATAATTCGCTGATGCCAGAAAATCAAAATTGAGAGAGATCATAAAAAAGCAAAACATAACAAGGTCTTCTTGTAAGGTCTGATTATTTTTATGAAATGAAGGAGAATGTAAAATTCACTCTAAAAGAACCTTAGGAATGCCAGTTTTATATACAAGACATTTAAACCCAAGATTAATAGAGTGAGAAATAGCATTATTAGAGAATTATTACAAGTTTTTTATAATAATTCTTTAATATCAATCTGACAAAACCTATAGGTGTTCACGAACTTGAATTTGCCCTTGATTGTCTTAAACTATGATTAGTTCCTAGTGCAAATAACATACTTTCAATATTCCCAAAAAACATAGGATTAAAGCCAAAGGATTATTCAAGCAGAAACTATTTCAAAAATTTGACATAAAAGCAAAACTATAGCACTCTTAAACACAATAAACCTAATAATGATTCAAAAAATTTTATCATTCAATATCACTATTATGTGTTACCTACAAGCTTATTAAAAGAATTATATTAAAAATAATTTTAACAGTAGTTGGAAATCATTTATCTACAGAACACGCTGGATTTAGACTAAAAAGAAATTGCTTATCTTTAACAAGTGATAATGAAAAAATCTTTAAAAAAAAAAAACTGGTATGACTTTTATTGATTTAATCTAAGTTTATGATTCTACTTGATTTTTTTTTTTATTTCTTAAATTCTCAAAAACAATTTTTTAATAAAGTGCTCTCTAATATAAAAATGCAAGTGAAATTAAATGGTAATCTTAAGTAGAATCAAATTTTATAGAAGTCATAATTGTCCTCACTTCCATTTTAATATATATATATATATATTCTAACCTCCCCCCGCGCATCCTCACCCCAAAATATATTGTTTATTACGAATATTCCGGGTTCTAGCTCAGTTAACAAATAAATAAATGAAATATTCAGCATTAATTAAGATGATTACTAGCTCTAATTTTTAAAATATAAATTCGGTTCAATTTTTAAAATGAATTAACAAATATTTACTATTTTTATGAGACCTGGAGTGACAATACGGGGAACGAGATAGACTACATTGAGCTATTATCCACACGATACTAACTCAATGGCATAAGAATAATATTGCCCCTTTTTACTATACCAAATAACTAACTCATAGTATTCTTACGACTTTCTAAGCTCTACTCACTACATTAAAATAATAATCTATATCTTAATCTTCTTTATAACAAGAATTAATTAAATAAAATGAAGTAAAATAAATAAAATAAAATAAAATCTCAGGTTCATAATTTTCTAACTATTTAAAATTACGTATAAAATATGAAAAGGGAATTTTATGTCATAATTACTACAACAACTAACAATAATAAAATAATAATAACAATAATATTATAATATAATCTTATTTCTTCCTAAATAAAATAATAAATAGTACGTGGTAGTATTTTAATAATCTGACAACAAATACATGTGGCAACATTCATATAATTTATGTAATATTGTGACGACTTATGACCATAAATAATATATTTGTCTTTTAATTTTAACATACCAATATCCATTATTATACACTTTTTTTACCTTTCAAAACTATTTCTTTCATTATATGTTCATGATCCATGGGACCACTTTAAAACTTAAACATTTATTAAACTAATTACAATTTTTACATTATAATTGGAACTTACTTCTACTACTTAGTTTATTAGTTTATAAATGAAATCAAAATACTTTTATTTTTCCTATTAATCTTATCTTGATTTATTATTATGGTTAGCTTGCTACAAAATGTTTTTTATTGCTTATCACAAACACTTTCATCCTAATATTATTAAAATTATTTTTTTACAATTTACATTCATAGTAAATCTACAAACAATAAATTCTATTTTATATTGGTATGAATCTTAAAAGTCAAATTATTATTAATTTTTTATTATCTTATTATTACCTTTTACTATTTTTATTAACTTTTTTTTTTTTTACTTTTTTAATTTATTTTACAAATTATCAAATTTTATTATCACTTTTAATATTTTATTTCAAAATATATTTTTCAATTAATTTTACAATGATTATATTTCTTTTTATATATTTTGACTTTTTTTAGTCATAATTCCACAACTATTCTTAAAAACATACATATCTTTTTATTTTATTCATTATTCTTTGAAAATATCTTTACGATGATCCAAAATAGGATAGCGAAGATAATATAGTCAAAATACAACTAGAATATTACTCCATATATCTTGCAATCATGGCAGTAATTAAAGACACTATAGAGGGTTATGTCTACCAACCTCTATTATAGGCAGCTAAACATTTGCTTTATTATAACATCAAAATTTAAAATATATGCCAAACATATTTAAAGGTATATACTAAAACAAAACTAATATGACAACTCCTTTTTAAAAAAAACATTCACATTATTGTAATCGACAAATACATATCTGCTACTAACAATAATAATATTTATTTTAACTATTCCACTTTCTATAAGAAATTTTTACTCTCCGTATATTTATATATACAACTATTTAAATATCTGAATACTTTATCAATGAAATTCAAAAGAATGACACAATTATTCTTTAAATTACATTATTAATATACTTTAAATAAATTATTGCATGCATATTCCAATTACTCCTATCTCATCATATGTTAAAATGTTGTATAAATGTGTACATATAATTTAAACTTTCACACTTATTCTTAATCAATAGTGACTAAAATCAAATTTGCATTATGAATAAATATCAAAATTACCAAATACTTTATCTTCTTGATCCGCTTACATCCATTTGATCTTGTAATATAAACTAATACATACACTTTATTTTTAAACAATATTTCTAATATTTTATCAAGCTATTATATTTAAATCTCAATATTATAATTTATTTTATATTTTTCCCTAATCTCAATAGCTTTTATATTCTAAAATAAATTAGTAAAATATTTAAACTATATTTATACTTCTTTATCAAACTTTCTTGAAAACCGTTATAAAAAAAAAAATTTATTATTCTTCTTCAGTCACTTATGTTCTATTTTAGGCAAACAATATTGTTTTAATAAATATTCATAGATGACAACCTTTTATTTTTAATACTTAATTATTAATTATGATATTAGTTAATCCGTAAAGAAACGTCTACATATTCTCTTCTAATATTTTCTACTGTTTCCCCCACTGATGCATCTTCTAGGTACTTTCTTAAATATTCAGTAATTTTCGTTTCATGGATCTTTTCATTAATTAATTTATTTATATTTTCTAAATCAAGCATTTCTCCAATGAACATTTTATAACATTTTAATTTTTCTTAGAGAAAGTTTTCTTTTTTTTTTTTTAAAAAACAATAGCCTTTCATATCATTCGGTAATTTTCCCTTTCTTTTTTGGGGTACTATATACTTTGTAATTTTCCTTTAAAAAGGACAAACATTTTTTTCTTATAACTTTTACATATTCTTTATAATATACAGAATCTTAATTTTCCCATAAATAAAAATTTATATATTTATTTTTTTCAGATGGCAAAAACTTCTCTTTTAAGTTTTCATATAGGCCTAATATATTCCTCTGGTTACAATAATAAGTTTTTGGTTGAGCGCTGATCGGGGCTTTACAAATATTTTTCCTTTAGCAATATTTTTAGGTATTTTTCTGTAGTACTTCCTTTTTACTGAGTTTGGCTAAACTTGAATAAAATCACTGGCAGAAACTTTTAAATTAGCCCTTCATGTAAATATATTGTTGATAAAAAAAACTTTTAAAATAAATACAAATTTTAAAATTATATCACTTTTCTAGCTTACGGTCTTATCCAGCTAAAAAAAATGTTACTCCCTCCTTCACTTCACATTACTTTCTCCCTTCACCTAATTTTTGTCTGCTAAAATACCTCTGTTGTTAATGACTCTTTTTAGCGAACAAATTTAATTTTTAGTTTTATAACAGACTAGATTTTTCAAATAAGACATTTATGACGTAATGATTTAAAATATGACTTAGAATAGTATTTTTAAATTCAATTATAATGTTATCAAAATCATTTAAACTTTAAAATAATTATTAAAACAATATTTAATATTTCAACTTTTACTTTACGGATCGATAGCAATTATATTTAGTTTCATAATTCACAAACTTTATTATTATTCTAACAAGCGTGTGTGTGAAGGTATATAATATACAGTCACATGATTACTAACTTTAACAGATGATTTTTTAATTTAAGTCTCGGTTAAATTACCAAAACTGATATATTTTATAAAAATTTGGAAAATATTTAAACTTGTAGAACTAAATATAATTCTCCACCATCCTAAAGTTTATCTTAAAATATTAGATTAAATTTGAATATTAATTATATAACATTACATATAGCATTTATTAAATTTATTATTTTTAAAATATTACAATTGGATCGTTAATATACTTTTAACTATTTATAGCTGTATTATTTTATAGGCAGCCTTACAACCATAAGCAAGGATATCTTTGCTTATTTAACGTTCCTTTTAAAATAATCATTACACTTTTATATACCAGTTATTTCAGCTTTAAATTGTACTATAAATCTAATTATCCCACTATTATTTATATATCATACAAACATATCTTAAAATTTAAATTTTTAGCATTGACCATTCTTCCTTATTATGACCTATAGATAAGGGCACAATATATATATATATATATATATATATATATATATATATATATATATATATATATATATATATATATATATATATACACTAGATGGAGCTTACCACTAACTCCAAACAAGTTTTAATTATGTGTCAACAGAGAAAGTATTCAAAATCTCTATCAGAAAATCCTCATCTCCAGACCATTTGGTTTTGAGCTTAGTGGCTCACCTCAGTGAAGAGTTAGAATTTCCAAGACTAGATCTAAAACTCCAATTCTGAGCACTTATTTAATATGTTACTATCAGTTTGAAAACTTGAATTTTTCAAACACGTAAATGTCTTTAAATCCAGCCTTACAAATGAGATAGCTATATGGGTCTGAACTCATTTCAGTTTTACCATATATTAATAGCTAAAGCAATTTTACATCACAAAAGCTTTCAAGGGTACATGTATAATAATTAATAAAACAAGGCACAAATTGTGCAACTTGCCTTTAAGCTTGTGCTAAAATGTTCACTAGATTTTGTGATGTAATATTGTTTTAGCTATTAATATATGGTGAAACTGAACTGAGTTCAGGTCCATGTAGCTATCTGATTTGTAAGGCTGGATTTGAAGACATTTGCATGTCTAAAAAATTCTAGTTTTCAAAGTGATAGTAACATATTAAATAAGTGATCTGAGTTGGAGTTTTAAATCTAGTTTCTTAAATCCTAACTTTTCACTGAGGTGAGCCATTAAGCTTGAAACCAATTGATATGGAGTTGAAGATTTTCCTATAAAGATTTTGAATTTTTTCTCTGTTGGCACTTTTAATTAAAGCTAGTTTGGAGCTAGTGATAAGCTCCATCTAGTGAACATTTTAGCACAAGCTTAAAGGCAAGTTGTACAATTTATTTCTTGTTTTATTAATTATTATAAGTGTACCCTTGAAGGTTTTTGCCATGTAGTATTGCTTTAGCTATTAATATATGGTGAACTGAACTGAGTTCAGACCCTTATAGCTATCTGGTTTGAAAGGCTGGATTTGAAGACACGTGTCTGAAAAATTCAAGTTTTCAAACTGATAGCAACGTATTAAATAAGTGCTCTGAGTTGGAGTTTTAGATCGAGTTTCTGAAATCCTAACTCTTCACTGAGGTGAGCCATTAAGCTCAAAACCAATTACTCTGGAGATGAGGATTTCACAATACAGATTTTGAATTCTTTCTCTGTTGGCACTTATAATTAAAGCTTGTTTAGAGCTAGTAGTAAGCTCCATCTATAGCACAAGCCAAAAGAACAAGGTGGATTTAAATGTGATATATATATATATATATATATATATATATATATATATATATATATATATATATATATATATATATATATATATATATATATATATCAGTGATACATTAGATTTCCACCAACCAAAAGAACAAGGTGGATTTAAATGTGGTTTTAGTACAGTAGATCATATCCAGGTATTGAGAGAAATTATAGAAAGAATAAATGAATATGAATTGCCATTAGGTTTTGGATTAGTAGATTATAAAAAGGTATTTGATTCTATAAACATTTCTTCAGTGATTAATGCATTGGATCATCAAAGTATAGATCCAGGATATTGTTATATTTTAAAGAATATTTATAAAAATGCAACAGCAACAATTAGATTAGCAAAAAAAAAATTAGATTACATAATGATACTGGGAAAGTCAACATTGAAAAGAATGTAAGACAAAGTGACTCCATATCTCCAAAACGTTTTACATCAGTGCTGCGAGAATTTTTTTTGTGAATTAAAATGTGAAGCTAAAGGATTGAAATTAAATGGAGATTATTTAAGACATTTATATTTTGCAGATGATATAGTTGTTTTTGCAAATAATGCTTTAGAGCTGCAGGGAATGTTGCATGAGTTATCAGATGAAAGTAGGACTAAAGATAAATGTTTAAAAGTCTAAAGTAATGTTTAATAGATTTTCTTAAAATATGAAAATAAAGATTGATTATGATGAGTTAGAAGAAGTTAACTGTTACAAATACATTGGTGAGATTATACAGATGGAAACATAATGGATAAAATTAATCATAGAATTAACCTTGGTTGGAGTGCTTTTGGTAGAAATAACTTGATACTAAAAGGAAATATGCCTATGTGTTTGAAAAAGGTTTTTAATAAATGTGTTTTACCAGTTATTACTTATATATCTGAGACTTGAATAATTAAGAGAAGACCAATACAGACTTCAGACCACTCAAAGAAGTATGGAGCGATGCATGTTGGAAGTAACAAGAGGAGATCGAAACACAATATATGGTTAAGAGAACAAACAAGTGTTACTAACCTCATTGAAAAAATTGGTAATATATTGTCTAATCATCCACACCACTCAATGGTGCTGTTGCTAGTGAAAAACAAATAGATATAACATTACTGGGCTGTTTTTATTTTGTTGATTTATGTTTTTAATTTTTGGATTAGCTTGAATTTTTTGGTTCATTTATTTTTTTTAATCGGTTTTATGTATATTTCTTAAAAATAAAAAAAAAGTTGTTTTTTTTTTTTTTTTTTTTTTTGGCTTTTTAAAATATTGTCTTTTTCTTTAAAACAAACATTTTTTTTTTTGCTCTTTTTTTTTTTAAGAAACTTTTTTTTCCTGTCTTTTTTATTGTCGTTGAAGAAACTTTCTTTTTTGAGAAATAATGCTTTCTCAAAAGACCTCTCTAATACCTGTCATCATATTCCTTATGGTGTTTTGACATATTTCCAACTCAGCTCTAATACGCTTCATTGTAAGCTGATCCCAGCTTCAATAATAAATTAGCCATACCATTTACAAATAGCAATTTGGTAGCCCTCAAACCACATTCCATGAGTGAATGGAACACCTTTGGTGACATTGACATGATTGGCATACCATTTTAGATGTTTGACAATGCCTTAATTTCATTAAATCACCACAAAGACAGTTTTTCTGGGTGGATAAAATATTTTTTTTGGTTGAAGAAAGGCCACTGCATCTGCATCTGTAGCAGGTAAATCTAAAACCCACAACACCAAATGGTATCTGTCATTTAACTATTTTGATCACAAAAAAGTATTGGAAAGTGTGTGAATTGATATCAAACTTTGCCAAATTGTGATTTACATACCTCATTTAGTGAATTGTGACTCCTGAGAAGGAAAGTAGGGGTGTTTGAGAATTCATTACAATTTTCACTAGCTCACACAAATTACAATACATTTAACCAAAAAAAATATCCATTCTAATATACTTTTTGTCATTACAACTACAGAAACTGTAACATCATATGCTGTACAATAGTCTAGAGCAATGTCTATAGAGGGTGTTGCATACTCATTGCTAATAATATTCAACATAATGGAGATGTTGGAAAAGGGTGCATTTCAACATATTAGTGTCTGAACAGTTTACAGGCTGTAAGATCTATAAGTGGCCTTGTAAACAGCATATTTCTGTGCTTTAACATAGAAACAGAGCCATCGAGCAGTGTGGATGATCAGATGATGTATTACCAAAAAATTAAAAGACTGAAGTGAAGTTGAGCTGGACATATTGTTAGAAGATATGAAAATAGATGGATCAATTGAAATCGTAAATTGGATTCCAAGAAATTGTAAATGACCCAGAAAGAGAGAGAGCACATGTGAGATGGATGAATGAAATAAGAAAGTGTGCAGGGATGATTTGGAAAAGAGAAGCTAAAGATCAAAGAAGATGGATGGAACTTGGAAATACCTTCATCCTGCAATGAATTGATAATGTTTGATGATAATAATGATGGTAATTTATCAGTGATATTCCTGAAACAAAAGTCGTTTATAGTAATAATATTGCTTTAAGTTTTCAAAAGAAATCTTTCATGAAATTAAAGTCTTTCAATAAAAATGATATTTTTTCAAATATAATAATATGAAAAGACTTCCAACCTTTTTCAAAGGCTGGAATTTTATTCCTAATCTGATGAAGATAGATATTCAAATTTTCATCTAAACAACAGGTGATCAACTTTTAATCATTATACAATCTTTTGCAATAGAATTAAACACAATCCTCTTCCAGGATATTTAGTAATAACTTTGGATCATAATCTAAACTATTTTCCTCATTTAACTAAGATTAGATTGAAATTAATTTCTAAGAAAAACTTCTTGGAGGGCTAGCTGGTACTATTTGGGGTTATGATGCAAAATATTTCTGGACAGATTCCTTAGCATTAAAATATTGTGTCCCTATCTAGAGAAAAAAATTTGGGTTACTCAATTATATATTACCATGAGAAATATTACTATTACACTAAAATCTACATTTTGCTGTGGTTTCTTATATTTTTTACATATTTCTCCACTAGTTATCCAGAAAAGAAAGTTATTTCACAGAAAATATTTAAAAGGCTTTTAAGCAAATCAAACATGTCACAGTTTTTCTGCCTAAGACCTATCTCAAATCAAGATTCTTTTGGGATGTTCAATTAAGAATCTATATTGAAAAAATGTGGTGTAAAAATGTAATTCTTACGATTTCCACATCTAGCAATAAAGTCAACTGGATTTTTTATAGATACAACTAAATCCTCATAAACAAATTTAGGACAATCCATGATTACTTTGTTCATCAGCTCTACAAATGGCATTTATCAGCAATTGAGCTACATAAATGTGGTCAAACACAAACTACGTATCTCATAGCTAATTTCAGTCAAATCTATAACTGTAGTCATGGAATTAATAAAACTACTAGTGAATTTAATTCATAAGTCAAATCTCTGATGTTTTTTATGTTTTGTTCATAGTTACACCATTAAAAAATCTATATATTAAATATTGAAAAATTATTAGAATATAAATTATTCAATGACTTCCAATAAATTATGCTCAAGTTATTCTGAATTCATTAAATTTAATAATGTTTAGCTTTTATAATCACTACTTTACTTCCATTACATTTTAGACTAAACAATATGTTAATTCATTTTATAATCTTGCTATCATATTATCCAAAATATTATTAATCAATCTTAAATAACAAATTTCAGTTATTTTATGTAAATTTGGCACTAATATAATATACTTTTAAAAAAATTTTAAGTATAGCATTCACAACATTTATTGCTCTCTATCTTATCATCAATGTCAGTCTTTTTGCTTAAAAAACTAAGATATTTTAATCGATCCATTGTCTTAACGTGATTATTATTCAAACCCCAAAAAAAAAAAAACACTTTTTTCATTATTGTTGATAAGACATTTGAGATTTTAATAATGATTTTAAGCTGCATTCCAAACATTAAAATACATTCTATATATCTTCTTCTACATTAAAAAGGACTGGCATGTTGTAAATGTAGAAACCATGACAATAAAAGTTGTATTATTGCTTTTAAATAGTTATTATGGCCCAACTTACTTTAAAGTAATTATCATCTTATCTTAATTGCATTCAGCATTCATTACTATGGATAACAGTTATGTGCATAGATAAAATATGGTCAATGGCAGAAACAAGCTAATAGGCAAATATATTCTATGAATCTGGTTTCTCACATTAAAGAAGGGGATCTATCTATAAATAAAGTCTATTTGGAAGTAGAGACAGGCAACAACCAAAAAACAGTCAGAACTGAATATTGTTATTAATATTGTAAGCAGTGAGGCAAATTTATAATGGATCAAAAGCTTTTAGATATTATGTCTGATATGAGGCAAGCTATAACAGCACATCTAGAAATGTCATTATATCTGGTCATGAGAAAACTGCCACAGTACATCTGGAAGTATTAGGCATGTCTAAAAAGGCACCTGAAATTCTTTGCTCCAATAATTCTATGGTAGCTAGATATACCAAGCCAATAATATAACAATTGTTATTGTAAATATATTTAAATACACTTTAAAAAGTTGGTTTAATAAAATATTTATTTGTACTTGTAAACGTTTGTAATATTTATGATTGCATACAAAGACAACAGATTTTGCATAGTTTTGACAGGATCTTACTTCTTTAGGCTACTTAGATCTTTGTCATTAGCTGGTACAAAAAATTTATGGCTAACATTAGTGCATCAATAAAAAAAATTAAAAATTAAATGCAATTTGTTACTTATTTTTTATAAATATAAAAAAATTGAAATTAATGTGGGTTTTTTTTTTCTGTCACAGAAGAAAAAGTCAAAATGGTAAAAACTTCAATCCAGCCCATTCTGAAAACTGGCCAAAGCATACATAATCAAGTTCACATTTTTATGGTGGCAAGCCAAGTCAAAAAATCTGAATTAAAGTTAACAAATTTTATAAGAATTTTCAGTGCTTCAACATGTTAAATCTTGAAATTTCTGTTAAACTTTACTCATTTATTTGAGTTTCCTCATAGTTTATTTTTATCCAAAACTCCTAAAAGTTTTGACAAAGCATAATTTCAACTTTCATGTTCAGGGAAAAGAAAAATATCTAGAAATTTTGCATCAAAAAACAGAAATCTAGATCAGAACTGTGTCTTTAAGGATTTTTTGAATAAAGCGCTGAGAGAACATTTTGTAGAATGAAAGATCACAATCTTAGGATCAAGCTGTTCATAGACCCTGATATCATGTTTGATTTGGTTGTGTGCCAAAAGACTTCACATAAGTTCACAATAGCTCAGGCAGTTCCATTGAAGAAAATAGACTCCGGTATTAAATTGGTCAATCAAAAAAACAGGGTCAAACAAATAAACCAAGTGACAATAAGAAAATCTAACTGAATAAATCAGCAAGAATAAATGAAAAACTTTGCCATAAATGTGACAAACTAAAACATAGACACACTGATTGACCACAACAGGATACAGTAAGCATGTCAGTTACTTAATAACAAGGTCAGTTACTCAGAAATAAATGAGAGTCTATTCTAGAGAAACAAAAAGACATTGCAAAATTAAATGAAATCAATGCCTGCATAAATAATGTGAGAAATGCAGAATTATGAGTAATAATATATGGTAACAATATAACTGAACACTGGAATCTATTGTACCAAAAAATATCTGGGCTATCATTAATAAAAAATATATAATTTTTCTGCATCCTAAAAACAGATTGATTATACATTATTTATGCAATCAAATATTACTTTTGGGTCAACCAAGAGTTACTTTTATACCTAGCAAAACAAGTCATCTGCCTCTTGTTGTGTCATCTGTGAGAACAGCATCCATTAGACTGTGACCAGTCACACACTTAGGCTACACAGTGATCAAAGTGAACCAGTTCACAAAATTAAAATACAAAAGTTTATCTAGGTTAATTAATAATAATCTGAGTCAGTACCTTAGAACAACATGGCATTCCTTTGACTTAGTCAATAGAGCCATAAAAATAAAATTCAGGTAGCTACTCAACTTTTATGCTGTATGTGCAAGGCAATTACTAAATGGGTTCCAGTACTTGTGATTCAGAGAAAAGGACTGCATACCGTCACTTACTAAGTTTTAAGAATCTTTTATCTAAAAATAGCAAGATATTCATTTACTAACAATTATGGATGTATTGTTAGCTTGGCTACGGTATGGATAAGCTAATGTGAAAAAAAAACTAAGCCAGGATTCTACCTGCCAGAATTTGAATTCCGAGTAAATGTAGTCTGTGTCTACTTTTTACCAATAATATTGCATTTATTACTATCATTATTAACTTTTGTTTTGCAAGATCTTAAAAACAATAACGAATTTGTAAACTGTGAATTCAAAAATAACCAGATTAATATTCATTCATATTTTCTGTTCTAATTTCATAAATGTAAGATTATGTAGTTTTTGCTCACAGAATTCAAAACAATTTAAAAATAATAATAAAAAAATCTCATACTAAATAATGAGAGAAGAAATTTGTAAACATTTAACTGATTGAAAAATTTTATTCAGAATCATGTGACTGTAAATTTAATACAATACAGCTATTCTTTTATAAAGAAAACTTATTTTAATCATTGTAATAGTTTATATATATATTATTGCCTTTAGTACTTTATAAAATGTCAGTAAGCGATTTTATTTATTGAAACAAATTCAACTAAAGTTTATTTTTAAATAATGTTCTAAAGTACAAGAACTATTTCAAAATAATAGAGAATAAGTTAACTGCCGCTAGATATATTATTATGAATCTCATGTTCTGTTTTAAACCAGATATTTACTTTTACTTAGATTAAATTGTTTTTGTCACATGATGTGTTGTTTATTTTTTAAAATTACGAAAATATTTCATTTGATTAGATTTTGAATTTACAAAATTGAAAACTACATTAAATTAGATAATCTCGTAATTTTACTTATTTTTTATTTATTTATTGATTTTAAAACTAATTTTATTATCATTGTAATATGTGGTTTTTTCTTTTTGTTTTTGTTTTTGTTTTTTTTTTAATATTTTTAATTCTTATTTGATTAATAATTTATTTAATAAAATAATTTTAAAAATAAAAATATTTAAAATTTAATTATAATTATTATTATTTTTTGTTATAAAATATTCTTTTAATTTAAAACATAAGCTAAATCACTTATATTTTGGTTTTCAAAAGTTTCCGTCCTTAATACTAAATGAGCTTTTTTAAAAGGGTTTTTGTATGGAAGTAAAAATTTTGGAATTTCATCATCTTGGTCTTTTGTTGTAATTTTTTTCTTTGAAGATTCTTTTGGCTTTTCTCTATGTTTTTCTCTATGTTTATTTTCAAATCTACATTGTGTTGCTGTTGTTGTTAGTTGTTGTTGTTGTTAATATTATTATTATTATTATTATTATTATTATTATTATTATTATTATTATTATTATTATTATTCTGACATGGAGGTGAATCATCTTTATGTGTCATTTTTTGTACTGTCTTTGATTTCTTTTTTCTTATGTAAAAGATTGGTCAGGAATTCTATATGCTGATTGTGGTTGAGCTTTTATTTTCAATTCTGTCTTTATTTTGTATGATGTTAGCAGAATTGACATTTTGTTTTCATCTTCTGATAAGCATATGAGAATTATTTCTTTTATTAAGTGTCAGGTATGTTGATTAGGAAATCAATATTTTGTTCAGTTATTTTTTATCTATTTGTAAAAAAATTTATTGCTCTATTACTTCTGAAAGTGTTCACTGTTGAATTCATTACTGTCTTTAAACTTCCCAGATATATAAGGGATAATGTCTAGCCATATTACAACCTATGTGTAGTATATTTAGACAGATGTTCATAATGTGATCTCTTTTTTTATATATTAAAAGTATTGACAGTTAAACTCTTAATCAACAACAATAATAATTTTTCTTAGTCAGCTGTTTTTACTAGTATGTTTTGTGGGTTAATTCTATTGTTAAGCTTTATTTTGAATGCAAAATTATTGCTTTATACTGGAATGGGAGTGTCTTGATAATCAATTATTTTATAAAATGAGATAATTAGCCTCTTAAAATTATTAAATGTGTAATTAATAAAATATATGTTTTTATTAATGGATGAATTTATTTCCATTTGAAACCAATTATTATTAGTGCATAATTTTAATAGTGGCTTTATTTCTTGAGAGTTCATAAAAAGTTTCAGCATTGAATGTGTTAGAGCTAAACCTGACCCACATGTTTTAAGCACCAGAATCTATCATTCTATCACTGCATCAAAACATGCAGGATAGTTGAGTGGTCGAAGACACTGTGTTCATATTGTGATCTAATTCTCCAGGCATGAATTCTAATCACATTTAAACAGCTTAACCTTTTCCCTACTAATGCACAATTATTAAGCATTTAATTAATTTTTAAGTGTCTCATTGTTTTATATAAGATTCTATGAATAAATTATCATGGATTTGGATGTTCAGCTATTTTTAATTTGTTGTTCCATAATTCTTTTCATATATAAAAGTTCACATTGAAATTTTACAATATATAATGTAAATCTGTAATTTCTAGAATTACTGATTTGTCTATGAAAAACTAATTAAAAGTGGAGCATAGTTAATTCTTTGATATCTTTGAACCAAACTTTTCTGTGCCTGTAGTTAACATTTAATTATAAATGTATGTAAACTGAGTTTTATATATTCTTTAGTAAGAATTAATAAAATCTTGGTTTTGTATTTATTTTTTCCTACACATAAAGTAGATTAATTTGGCTATCTAAATCATTTCTAAAATATGCTTTTTTCAGTTTCTGTGTTTACTTTGGTAAAGTCAGTATACAATGTTTCAGGACTTTTGATTGTCTTTTGCATAACAGATTCTGCATTAGTCAGTTTTTTAATGGGAATTGACATTTCTTTTTATTAAATGTTCAACTATGCTAATGGTTGGTGCTTTGTAAAATAATAAAATGAAACATTCTTTTTATGGTTTTGGAAATATTAAAACTCAAGTTTTGCCAAGTTTTGTTTATTTGTAAAAATATATAATTTTTTTAATTAATTTTTAGTGAATATATATGTGATATTTTATACATATGATACCATCTTGTATTATTATTATTATTATTATTATTATTATTATTATTATTATTATTATTATTATTATTATTATTATTATTATTATTATTATTATTATTATTATTATTATTATTATTATTATTATTATTATTATTATTATCATCATCATCATCATCATCTATGTTTGATTCAGGATGGTATAAATTTTTAATTAAAAAATTCATCAAATTGATATGTAAAAGCAGTTAATTGAATGCCAGCTTAATTAAAATATTTAAGATTTATATTTATATCACTAATGAATCTAGTGAATTAATAAGCAACAATTAAACTATAACTCAAGAAGTTTTGATATCATTGCTATTTAATATTGTTATAGTTAAATATAAATAACAGATATAAAGTATTAGAAAATTTTATGAATGCTGATAATAAAATATTTAAGTTAATAAGTGATCAGTTTTATGTTAAATTATAATAAGATTTGAATAGTATTGAATACATTTGTATTATAAAAGACATGAAACAGAATGTTGAAAAATGTTATGTTGCATTATCTGACAGAAACTCTATAAACAAAAAATCTCATAAAAATCTTGGAATAAATTTTGTTAATACATCTCTTACAAAACACACTACAAAAAATATAGAAACAATATTAAAAAAAATTATAGTTAAAATATTAAGAAATAGTACAAATTTATTATATAAAGACAAAGATTTTGGTGTTTAAATTTTAGTAATGACTATGTTGCACTTAGGATTAAATATATTAAATGAAAATAATGTGGTGGATAAACTTAGGAAAATATATAACAAATTTATTAAATATATAAGTGCTGATCAAAGAAATAAATGTTATTTTTCACTTGTAAAAACAAAGATATATCCAATATTTTGCATAAGAATTTATGTCTGTCAAATTGTAGAACGAAAATTAAAAATAAAGAAGTAATCAATACGATATCATGGAAAAAATAGAAATAGCAATTATTAAAACTCTGTATTTAAATCATTCTACTTTGATAGATGGTATAATTCCATCAATGTTAATAACAAATTAGATATAAGCATTTTATTTATTGATAAGACAATATACAATTAAAATATATAGTATAGGAAATACTAGTATTTTATTTTTTTACACATATAATGTATATTACATCTGCATTATCTTTCTGCGGATGATTTTTATTTTTCAAACTGTATGGAATATTTAAAATAAATTAAATTATCATTACTGTAATTTAAAAAATGTAGTATCTAATCCCTCTTAAGAGTGATTCGCATATTTTCTTTTTGTTAGTTTTATTGTATTTTATATTTGTTTTTTGTTTTATTAGTGGAATTGATCTTTGGCTATAGATATATAGTAAATAAAAATGGATTATTATTATATTACAGCATAGTCACAATACCATTCGTATAAGCTCCAGGCCTAAAAATGGTTTGATGTGATTTAAATAAAAAATAACAATAATGATAATAAAGTTGAATATTTTTTTATAAATCGCACTGATTTATTACATAAATAATTGCATCAGAAATTGTCAGGATTTCTAAATACAATTTTGTTATCTCTATTTTAAAGCTTTAGTGGGTAAGAATTTTATTAGACTTTTAATTAATCTAATTTTTTTTAAAGTAGAGAGCCAATTTTATTTGAATTTTACTATTATTTCAAAAGCAATTTTAAAAATGTAATTATTTATATATAAAAGTAATTAAACTTTTATGTTTGCATCCTAAAAAAAACTAACTTTTTATATTAAAAATAATCATAAAAATTTAAACTGCTTTAATTATTATCAATAAAAATAAGGGCTTTAAAAAAAGTTCAAAATAAAAAAAATTAAGTAAAATGGTGTAAAAAAATAATAATTATGCTTTTGTTTTGCTAATTTTAATAGTTTAATTATTACAACATAATATTAAATTATGAGGTCATATTTTTTCTCTTGTTTTATTTTTCAGCTAAGCAAAGATATATACTCATATATAAACTAACTAACTCCTACTATAGTTTTTAATTAATTAAAAGTGTCCGAATATTTTTAGTTCATAGTAAAACTAAACATAAAAATCATAAACTTTCACCATTCTATATTTTAATAGCTGAGCAAAGTATACTCATGTTTGTTACTGCTGTATAAAGAGATACTAGAGATGGTTTTAGTTCTATTTTGATCTAACAGGTGTATTTACAAGCACAATATGGAAGCCTTTGATTAAGTTTACCTTCATTTTCATATCAACAGAAGCTTTGTGAATAAGAAACACTGTTTTATTACTATTTAAAGACAGCAATGATTAATACAACAACATCTCAGATTTATAACTGAGAATTAAATCCAGGTGGAATTCCAAAATATTTTCAGTTAGATAATTACTTTTCACATAGTTTTGTTTCCTTTTTTACATATCCATCTCCTAGACAACTTAACCTTAATTGGCATATCTATCCATGTCAAAATAGACAGTAATGTACAAATTGAAATGCTTTTAAAATTCTCAGCAGTAAATAAATTGAATGACAGCTGCACTGCGTGAACACTTTACCTTTATTTAAGTTTTGTTGACTTAAATTTTTTTCTTAAGAGAAAATATGTTTTTCAACAGAGTTTGCAGAGAATTTGCATTAGAATAATTTTTATCTTAACTTTTTGAATTTTTCTTAAATTGATTTTGGCGTTTATGTCATAACTATTCCAAGGTATTCAATTTTTACAATATTAATAGCATCAACATATTGCATTTTCTTACTAAAGCAAAAAGTGGTTTAGTATTGTAAAATAATAGTAGACTCAATGTTTAAAAATTTATAGATCAATTTTAGCCTAAATAACATGAAAAAATATCACTTTTGTCAATTGAATAGAATTGCTAAGTTACACACTTGGGAGTTTGAACATCACATAATTAATTGGAAGTAAAATATGTGTCATCACAATATTTCAAAGTCATAAATATCATCAAATAATACTTATTTTGGAATCTGAAAACAATTATAGCAGGATCTTTTTCTTCATTCTAAATTGATAATATTGA